>JAJAQA010000002.1:5663253-6145753 GCA_021464565.1 Rutilus rutilus | reverse complement strand
ACCTTCAATGGCTAAGTGGGTTCAGAGAGCCCAGAACAGGGAACGAGCAGATGTTACTGAACCTCTGTCTAGAACCCGTTTATTTTGATCACTTCCATTTGGTCTTTTCTTCTCTCTCTGGCTTCAAGCCTCCTCCCTGCTCTACCCCTCAAAGGAGCTTTCTGGTCTTGTCTATTATATTAACTATACAGAAATATCTCTTAGCAAAGAGTATTCAGAACATAGCATGACCATCAGTGTAACTTGCAGAAATGTACACAGTGTTCGATTAAAACATTGTAAGTAAACGTCTTAGAATGAACTTGAACACACAGTTCCTGACATACAGCAAAAATAACAATCATATTACTGTATCGACCAATCAGAATCCAGGACCAGAACTGCCTGGTTTATAACGCAAAATACAAACTCGTTGATCACATTCCTGAAAAAAAATATATATATATATATATATATATATATATATTAATTTAGTTTATTAGTGTCCACCAAGCTAACAATAATATGCTCTAAGAACGATTTTCTAGCGTTCCCAATAAGTTATGAAAACGTTATTTCTGAATGTTCTCAGACATTCAGTTTCTTCTTTTTTTTTTTTTTTGCGAACATTAAGAAAACAATCCGTTCTTCAAACATTATTGGGAATGTTAGTTTTGAATGTTCTCTGGACGTTATGAAACAAGTCGCAACATTTTAAAAACGTTAAATGAACGGCCAACTAAAACATTTCAGAAATAAAACATTCCATGAACGATGTGTAAATTATATTTTTGTGCTAATGCTTTGAGAACATTGTTAAAGACCAGATAACGCTGATTGACCATTCTGTTAATGTTGCTGAAAGAACGTTTGTTTGTAACTTTGAGGGAACCCTGAGACAATGTTCCCTGTTAGCTGGGAAGTTTCCGGCTCTGGTGTGAATAGGTCCATATGTGAATGTGAATGTCTCTAATAATCTTATATTTTTTAGCAGCAAGTTTGTTGAATCAGTCTCTCAGTCGCCTCTATTTGCTTTGTTTCTCGTTTGTTTTTTTGGGTGGGGGGTGGAGGGATGGAGAGTGGACAGAGTGATTGAGGGAAGACAGAAGAACACTTAATGAATATCCATAATGATTCAGATTATTAAAATGATCACCACATCAATGATTGGTGATGTTCAATTGAGGCATAGCTAGTTCCTGTCCCTTACCCTACCATACCATCACTCTCTCTCTCTCTTTCTCGTCCCCCTCCCTCTCTCTCTCTCTCTCTCTCTCTCTCTCTCTCTCTCTATTTCCGTTGCAATAGTTTTGTCCCCTCTCTTTTGTCTTTCTCCCTCATGTTTCTCCTCATGTCTAATGAATTTCACTTGACCTTTAAGCTTGAAAAGAAACGGAAGACTCTGCTGTTGAACTGAAATGTCTCTTTTTTCTCTCTTCTGTACACCTTCTGCCTGTCTCTCTCTCTCTCTCTTTCTGTCTCTCTCTTTTTCTGCATTTATACCTCTCTCCCCCTCTCTATTTCAACGCTTGAATAGAAGTGGACCAAAAAGGTAAAGACCATGTTAACGCCGCAGTTTCTCTCTCCTGTCTCTCTTCATCTCCTCATCTTGTCTTCCTCTCTCTTTCTGTCTCTCTTTCTGTCTCTCTTTCTGTCTCTCTCCCTCTCTCGCTCTCTCTCTTTTCTCCCTGGCCCTTGTGATGTGCTCTAGTTTGATGCAGCTCCTTCATTTTCCTCCTTCTCTTGTTCACACACCTTACAAACACAAGGACGAACTTCCTCTCTCTTTTCTTTCTCTTCTCTCTCTCTCTCTCTCTCTCTCTCTTTCTCTTTCACACACGCACTCACTTGTTTTCTGCTCTCCCCTTTGATTTGCTTGCTGTTTGAAGCTCATTTATCCTCAGATCCAAACGACACGCGTGTCTCTGTTCATCCCTTTGCTTCCCTCAGGACCTGTTGTCGTTTATTTAGCTTTTAAAAAGAAAACAACTCCTTCTCTTTTAGTAACTGTGTGCACATGCCGTGTTCCTGAAGTGCTTGACCTGAGTGAGTGGATGTGACGTGAGTGACAGCTGTCCCAGCCAATCCCTGTCCTCTGTGTGAACTAACCCGCATCTCATTGGCTCCAAGGTTCCTGTAGCCCCGCCCCCTCTCTCATGACTCTACCTCAAATACTCTAACCAAAAGTGAAATGTAGCAAAACAGTTTGACAGCAAACAAACAAACAAATCTATCTATCTATCTATCTATCTATCTATCTATCTATCTATCTATCTATCTATCTATCTATCTATCTATCTATCTATCTATCTATCTATCTATCTATCTATCTATCTATCTATCTATCTGTCTGTCTATCAATCTATCTCTATTTTTATCTATCTATCTATCTATCTATCTATCTATCTATCTGTCTGTCTGTCTGTCTGTCTGTCTATCAATCTGTTTATCTATCTATCTATCTATCTATCTTTTTATCTATCTATCTATCTATCTATCTATCTATCTATCTATCTATCTATCTATCTATCTATCTATCTATCTATCTATCTATCTATCTATCTATCTATCTATCTATCTATCTATCTATCTATCTGTCTGTCTGTCTGTCTGTATCTATCTATCTATCTATCAGATCTATCTATCAGATCTATCTATCTATCTATCTATCTATCTATCTATCTATCTATCTATCTATCTATCTATCTATCTATCTATCTATCTATCTATCTATCTATCTGTATATCTATCTGTCTATCTATCTATCTATGCTGTCACACTCTTATATTGAAATTGTATTTTCATCTTTTAAGAATTAAATCTCTCTTTCTCACACACACAGGCACTCATGATACAGCAATAGGTAGTGTAAGATGTGTGTGTTTGTGTTCTGTGTGTGTGTGCGTGTGTGTGTGTGTAGAATAGATCTGTTTATAAGATCTACTCTTTATTAGTCTAATACACTTCATCCCCTACTCCTGCTCATCTCTGTTATCGCTCTGTCTCTCTCCACCTCTAGTTTTTGTGTGTCCTGGGACATTAATGCGAGTGTTGGAGCCCAGTTCTGTGCGGGAGGCGGAGCATCAGTCGGGGGCGTGGTGTAAAGACCCTCTGCAAGCGGGCGATAGGCTGTACGTGATGCCCTGGACGCCCTATCGCACTGATATGCTGTATGAATACGCTTCCTGGGACGACTACATCCAAAACAGGGTCACCACCACCTATAAGTGAGTTTGCGCCATAGACGGTAAAAAAATATGGTCGTAGTGTCCGTGTCATCACCCGTAGTGTTTCTGAAGAGCATTTTTGAAGCCCAAAGCCGGAGCATAGCATCTCGTTAGCGCGTCACTCCCGGTAGACGAAAATGTGCTGCGAGGCGGATTGGCTGAGGTGACGTGATGCTAACAGACAGCAGACAAACGCTAGTATTGACATCAGCGGCAATCCACCTGTCACTCAAGTGGCCACGCCCTTAATTATGCAGAACTTTAAGTCTTAATATAATTTAAATGGACGAGTTATAAAATAATCCACCCCCCTCACAGTCGTCATGAAGGGCAAAATTAGCTATATAGACCAAAACCACTTTTTGCACCAGGCTGTAAACATGTTTTTTTCTGCTGTAAAGTTGGGGATTTTAACATGGGGGTTTATGGGATTGACTCTCTTCTGCAGCCGGTCTCTAGTGGCCAGTCGATGAACTGCAGTTGAAGTCACTTCCGTGTTGGATTCAAGAGAGAGACTGAAAGTTTGCCGCTTGGTTTGCGCAATTAAATTTGATTTTGAACGCTTTGTGAATGCGACTGCATAATGAATGATGAAGGTTGTATAAATGCTACTGAATTAACATGCACCAATGCTGCATTTTTCTAAATGTCATAATCATTTGTTAACAAACAAGTATTCATTACTTCAATGAGCTCATTGTTTCTGCCTTTAATTATTACATTGTATTAATACATTTTTTAGCTAACTGTGATTTTGTATATATACATTTCTGAAATATATAACTTAGACACAGTTTCCTCTGTTAACAGATCACTCTAAATTGTAATGTGTACATTTTCTGAAAGCTTCTTTTTAAACGATGTGTATTGTGAAAAGCGCTATACAAGTAAATGTGAATTGAATTGAATACTGTAACGTTTCTGTGTAATCGACAGGTTGCCGAGTCGAGTGGACGGCACCGGTTTCGTCGTGTATGACGGGGCTGTGTTCTACAATAAAGAACGCACACGCAACATTGTGAAATACGACCTGCGAACTCGCATCAAGAGCGGTGAAGCCATTATCGCAACCGCCAACTATCACGACACGTCGCCGTACCGCTGGGGCGGGAAATCCGACATCGACCTCGCCGTGGACGAACACGGGCTCTGGGTCATATATGCCACTGAAGCCAACAGCGGACGCCTGGTTGTTAGCCAGGTGAGCTTCCTGTTTACGTCTTCTCTGTATTGTTCTGATTGGTTATTAGTGGTGCTTGCCAAAGGCAAGGCATCACTATTGTTATTCGTCATACTTAATATTATTCTGGACAAAAGTTTGGCACGCTACTCCTCCTGCACCGTTTGTCATAGACCCATGAATGAGGCATCAAATCGTGCGGATTATTGAGGAGAGGTGTGCTATGACTTTTATAAGCGATTGGATGTACGATGCTTGTACAGCAGACGAAAAAGCGGGTGAAAAAGTTGCAAAGACTTAACATTGTGGAATTTTCATGAATTCAAATGCCGTTTTCTTACGTGCAGGGCCTGAGAACCCTTTCTCTCTACCTCTCACTCTCTCTCTCACTCATTTGACTCATCTTATCAAGCAGCCAAATCTTCATAGCCACACCCTAGCAACCAGTTACAGCACCTTAGCAACCATCCCATAGACTTCCATCGAAAAATAGATGAGAGCATCAGAGCATCATAGAGATATGCAAGTTTGGCTATTTTGATTTAGGCAGACATCCAGTCTATTGGTTTAACCCTGCTAACTGTCCAGCCACGCCCTAGCAACCATATAGAGCACCCTAGCAAACCAAACCCAAAGTGGGATATCTTCAAATCTGAATGTCATAGAGGCATTGAGGTTGGTTTATATCATTCACACTGACAAGCAGCCTTTGAAGTAACATCATTGGCAGCTGCCAAGCCACTCCCTAGCAACCAAACAGAGTACCCTAGCAACCGTTTAGCAAGAACTATATCTCTGCGTCAGAACATACTTAGTGTTAAATAACATGTTAAGAAGTCTATAAAAACTCCATAGTAACCATCTGTGACAACTACAAACCACCAAGTATCACCCTAGTGACCACTCAGAACACCCTAGCAACCGAGTGCCAAGTTTTGTCACTGCAAGCACTACTCACATATTCTTCAGGAAATGTACATTCTAGTTCTTTCCATAATCCGATTGGCTCGTGTCTCAGGTGAACCCGTACACGCTACGTTTCGAGGGGACGTGGCAGACGAGCTTCGAGAAGCGAATGGCATCCGACGCGTTCGTGGCGTGTGGCATCTTGTATGCAGTTCGATCCGTGTACCAGGACGATGACAGCGAGGTGGGTGGAGACCTGATCCTGTACGCCTACGACACGCGGCGAAACCGCGAGGAGCCGGTGAGAATCCCGTTCCCAAACCCGTACCAGCACATCTCGTCCATCAGCTACAACCCCAGAGACAACCAGCTGTACGTCTGGAACAACTACATCGTCCTTCGCTACCCGCTGGAGTTCAGCCCGCCGCAGCCCACCACAGGTAACGCCTCACAATCTCAAACCATACCCTTACGGAACAAAAATATATGGGAATATACTGCAAAATATAATGCGATATATAGGGTTGGGAATCGAAAATACTTAAGGTCAGGAATCGGATACTTGTTATAAAATTTTAATTTCGATTCCTCTTATCGATTTCTTTGTGAGCATTTCAAATTACTTTAAACCATTCAAGCACGAGACGACTCTGTTTTCTGTTTTCTCTGTTTTCATGTGTAACAGTGTATTGGATCCATGCAGCTTTAAAGTGACAGCAGCCTAATATTCCTGTAACGCCTCACAATCTTTAACGATACTTAAAGGGATAGTTCACCAAAAAATGAAAATTCTATCATTGTTTACTCACCCTCAAGTTGTTCCAAATCTGTATGAGTTTCTTTGTTCTGCTGAACACAAAGGAAGATATTTGGAAGAATGTTTGTAATCAACAGATCTCGGTCCCCATTGACTTCCATAGTAGGAAAAAATATATACTATGGTAGTCAATGTGGACCGAGATCTGTTTGGTTACAAACATTCTTCCAAATATCTTCTTTTGTGTTCAGCAGAACAAAGAAACTCATACAGATTTGGAACAATTTGAGGGTGAGTAAATGATGACAGAATTTTCATTTTTGGGTGAACTATCCCTTTAAGCTGGGTGCACACTGTATGATTTTGGCTGCGATTTGGCTATCTGAGACAAATTTTACAAACCCTAAAAGAATACTCTGATCCTAGGCTAAAATCTGAAGTCTTTGATCGGTAGTTCAAACTAACAAACTAATGTTCACCGACGACCGATTAATGACCACTGCCATCAAATTTTACCTCAGACAAAATTCTGGCACTGTCAGAAGATTTGACTCACAGTCCTGCAGTGTGATTCTCATACAATAACCGTCAAATTATCTCCGTTTTTCAAGGCTAGTGTAAGATTTCCTGTCCCTTTGTGCCTCATTTCAGTCCTCACATTTAGCAGTTGAATGAACAATGACCCAGTGCTGAGGGTGAACGTTTTCTCAACTTTATTGGCACTTTGAATATATATAGTAAGAATATGAGGGGAGTTACACAGAGGTAACCAATAAGATTACATACCTTCCATCATATAGAAATACAATACATTGACTGACAAGTCCATATATGATCAGTTTCTGGCTAGCTTACCACAAGTACATCTGCAGCCAAGAGGACCCTATACTGTGTTATAATGGGGGGAATAGGAGACCATTCCCCATCCTAACCTAGAGGTCCACATAATGAGGAAAAGATGTTGCCAATACCTTTGTAGAGAACAAAGAACCCCTTCTGTCATATCCTTCATGCTGAGACTACCATCCTAGAATTCTTTCAACTAGCCATGACCAAAATTAAAGTTAGCGTTTTCTTTGTAGCCACCATTTCTATCCCGCATGTAACACAGCTCACAGTCTGCGAATGTGTCATTGATTGATGTAAAACTCCAGACAGGTTTTCTTGCGTGTGTCTGTTTTTAACGCATCTTGACTGCCGTACAGTCTGACATTAATGACAACTGAGATCTTACAGTGTGACATTAATGACAACCGAGATCTTACAGTTTGACATTAATGACAACTGAGATCTTACAGTGTGACATTAATGACAACCGAGATCTTACAGTTTGACATTAATGACAACTGAGATCTTACAGTGTGACATTGATAACTTAGATCTTACAGTGCGACATTAATGACAACTGAGATCTTACAGTGTGACATTAATGACAACCGAGATCTTACAGTTTGACATTAATGACAACTGAGATCTTACAGTGTGACATTAATGACAACTGAGATCTTACAGTGTGACATTAATGACAACTGAGATCTTACAGTGTGACATGACTTACAGCGATGATCATGTTCGTACAGTCTGACAAGCAACAATCTTAAAGGACGATTATAAATCGCACAGTGTGCACCCGGCTTTACTCTGTTTGTTTTCTGTGTAACCTTACTGCACTGATGTTTTACTCCTCTCTCAGATCCTCTCTCGACCCCTCTTCTCTCCACCACTCCACCGAACTCGCTCTCCACCACGGTGTCTCTGGGCTTCAGCTCCACCTCCACCCCGACCGTGACCTTTCACCCGGTGGGAGCCATCAACAGGGCTCCGGCAGGGCGTCCCATCACAGCCACGGTCCCGGTGACCGTCAGGCCCCCCCGCCGCCCGCAGGGGCCGCGCACACCCGTGTGTGAGAGTCGCGTGACCCGCGGGGTCCAGTGGCCCCCGACCCACCGAGGGGAGACGGTGGAGAGACCCTGTCCCAAAGGATCCCTCGGTCAGTACATGCTTGTGTTACAATTAGGGCTGTCAACGTTCCGATACATTTTTTACAGTTTAACACGTTAAACATATTTAAAGGGGTGGCATGATGCCCCTTTTTACAAGATGTTTCTGGAAGTTTTAGCTCAAAATACCCCACAGATCATGTTTATAGCATTTGTTTTGTGTGTGTCCCTTTAAATGCAAATGAGCTGCTGCTCCTGGCACGGGGGCGGGAGGCTTCAAGAGCTTGTGTGTGATGTGTGTGTGTGTGTGTGGTGTGTGTGTGTGTGTGTGTGTGTGTGTGTGTGTGTGTTAGCAGCTCCGATTACCTCTTCTCAACATGGACTTTGTTGCGTGTTCCCGGGGTTTATGTAAATTTTAGGGTTAGTGATGTCACTAACCCGTGAAGAAGCTCATTGTAGTCTTTACCAGCCGTTTGTTGTAGTTCTTAAAAAGCGATTTCTGTAAAAGAAAATATCTCCCTTTGCTTTGAACTTTGAGCGTTGTAACTTTGCAGGTGTTGTTTATGCTCAAACAGCAACATTACACACTAACTAAAGTTAGAAAAGTGAAATCATAATCAACCACCCCTTTAACGCAATTGACAGAGCATCCGTTTTTTTCTCTTTTACCTCATCCTTTGGCTAGCGTTACATTATATGATCACGTTCTTCTTCATGCAAATGCTTTTAAACCATTCAAGTGCGACATGACAAAAGAGAACGCGCTCCTTGTGAATGTCCTGTTTATGTGAAACAGAAAAACGCGTGCCAGTATCGCACTTGAACTTATTTATTTTTATTTCAATTAAAGGAATGTACTATATTTTAGTTCGATAATGTATTTTATTTAATATTTTGTATTGTTTAGGGGATTTTATTGTACTAAATTATATTTACACTGTATTTATAATCCATTTATACATTTTTTGAGCATAGACCTGAAAATTTAATTTCCAACTTAAAATGTAGGTAAATCTTGAATGCTTTAAAGCAACAGACTGAAGTTTGATCGACACTTGAAACAAGTGAAGTTTACGCAAAAATACTATTTTCAATTATTAAATATATATTTTCAAAAACTGTTTTACTCTAAAAGTGCAAGAAAATCAAAGCCATAATTTTCTAAACAAGTTAAAAAATTTGAGCTTGATATCTCAATAAATGATCTTTCAGTGAGATGTTGTTCGGCTGCAGTACCAAACGCTTCCACTAGAGGACATTCGTCTCATTCATTTACAATGCGCTCAATCTTGACCGCGAGGAGCACAAGTGTGAGTATTTTAATCAGGACCATTTAACCTGTTCGAATCATGTCCATGATTTTTTCATGTCCATGAGGCAAGTAGTGTTTTGACTTGATGTAGATCATACGGATTACATCAAGGGACTTGAAGGTCATATGCTAATGTTAGCTTTAAAGCCACGCTCTCCTGCAGAGCGATGTAATGAACCTCGTTTAAAACTAAATGCTGTTTTCAAATTGTATTATGATTATTATGCATGCAGTTTTCATGAGCTCATGTTAATTGAGGGACTACTAAACATAAAAGTCAATCTGACACACAGCAGGACCATTAAAATGATAAGATGATGACAATAAAAGTGATTAAAAACTTTTCCCTCATGCAAACTTAAGCATTTTAATCTTGATGTTGAAACAAATAAGTGTGTATCCGTTTGCTGACTTCTGCCCTCTGAATGAACCCTTGAACCCGTGGAAATGATCAAAGTGTTCCACTGATGTGTTTCAGGTCTGGGCGGCTCTTCTGAGGTTTAAAACTCAGCTTTATCGTGTTTTGTTGTTCTCTCTCTGTCCGTGTCCCAGGAATCGCCTCGTATCAGTGTATGTCTGATGAAGTGGTGTGGAGCCCCAGAGGTCCCGACCTCAGCAACTGCACATCACCCTGGGTCAGCCAGGTCGCTCAGAAGGTCAGTCAGAGGTCAGAGGTCAGGTGACAGACAGACAGACAGATATCTGAAGTCTCCCTCTCGTCTCTGTAGATTAAGAGTGGGGAGAACGCGGCCCATATCGCTGCTGTACTTGTCAATCACACACGGGGGCGTGTCTATGCTGGCGATGTCACTTCCTCTGTGCGTCTGATGGAGCAGCTGTTGGACATCCTGGACTCTCAGTTACAGGCGCTGCGACCCGGGAACAAGGAGTCGGCCACACGCAACTACAACAAGGTGCTCACACACACACACACACACACACACGCACACGCACACACACACTCACTATCAGAGTAACAGTTTTGTTGTGTTTTCAGCTTCAGAAGAGAGAACGGACCTGCCGAGCGTTTATTCAGGTAATTATACAGCACACACTTGTGTGAGTGTACGACTCCTCGTGTGTGTGTGTGTGTGTGTGTGTGTGTGTGTGTGTGTGTGCAGGTGGTGGTGCAGGCGGTGGATAACCTGTGTGTGTGCGTGTGTGTGTGTGTGCAGGCGGTGGATAACCTGTGTGTGTGTGTGTGTGTGTGTGTGCAGACGGTGGATAACCTGTGTGTGTGTGTGTGTGTGTGTGTGTGTGTGTGTGTGTGTGTGTGTGTGTGTGTGTGTGTGCAGGCGGTGGTGCAGACGGTGGATAACCTGTGTGTGTGTGTGTGTGTGTGTGTGTGTGTGTGCAGACGGTGGATAACCTGTGTGTGTGTGTGTGTGTGTGTGTGTGTGTGTGTGTGTGTGTGTGCAGGCGGTGGTGCAGACGGTGGATAACCTGTGTGTGTGTGTGTGTGTGTGTGCAGGCGGTGGTGCAGACGGTGGATAACCTGCTGCGTCTGGAGGCGCTGGAGTCGTGGCAGGACATGAACGCCACAGAACAGTCTCACACCGCCACCATGATGCTCGACGTCGTGGAGAAGGGAGCCTTTCTATTGGCCAACAACCTATACGGGGGCCACTTCAGCGACCGCGCACCGAACATCGGTACGAGAGCGTCACACACACACGCGTTACTTAGGGCTGTCGCGGTGAAGGATTTTCCCTTGCGGTAATTTTGAGTGGTTCAATAGCGCGATATGCGGTTTTACCGCATTTATTAATTTATTTTGATTTATTTATATTTATTTGTTGCAATAAGTGTCACGATGTGGTCAGCATGCACAAAACGGGTACATTTTCAGTAACCAATAAACCGAAACTAAACAGCGTTGAAAGCCTGTCACTCAGCGCGCAGTTGTAACGGCAACGAACTGTCTTTGAGTGAGTCATTAAACCATTCATTTAACAACACGTTCAAAAACGCTGATTGATTCATTAAAAGATAGTGAAACAAGGTAAATTATTTTTAACTTTGAGCTCCACTTTTCAAGGCTCAGCTGACCAGCAATGCGTCGCATGGGTAACGCTGAAGCTTCACTTAATAGAGACAAATGGCATTCAATGCGTGACTCACTATAAGTTTTGTTTCCCGCGACCGCGAGTTCCTCGTGCTGTGGATGCAGACCAGCGCTGCCTGTCGCTGATGCCATTCATGGTAAATACCCTTTATTTTAAACGTTAAAAGGATGACAGGACAAATATTTTACTTTCCTGGGACACGGCAACCTTTTCACGAATATGACTTGACCTCAAAGACAGACGCAGGTAATCGCACGCGCTCAGTCGATCTCTCTCATTCACTGTCTGTTTAGGCTTAAGTGCACATCCACAAAGCCTCTGTAGCCTACAAATCACCATGATAAAACCATGATCACCACGTCTTATTATCATTAACTTATTTAACATTCAATACACATGAACAAAACAAGAAGGGTATTGCCTTATGAAAAAAGAAAACACGCGAATATCGCGGTTGCTGCGGTTACTTGAATTCCTCTGCGGTTGGCTTGTCAGAAGCGCGGTACTGCGATATTGCGGTTATCGCGACAGCCCTAGCGTTACTACCGTTCAGGAGTCTGCAAGCTCTTCTTAATGTTTCTGAATGCTGCATTTAGTTGATCAAAATACAGTAATAATAGTGAAATATTATTCCAGTGTAAATCAGCTGTTTTCTATGTGGATATATAGTGAAGTGTAATTTATTCCTGTGATCAAAGCTGAATTTTCAGCATCATTACTCCAGTCTCTATGTGTGTGTGTGTGTGTTTCAGATCTGGAGGTGTATGTGCTGAACACAGAGATGGAGCTAAAGGATCTGTCGTTCCCGAACTCGTATGACAGTGACAGCATCATCCACGTGTCCTCGTCCACCATCAAACAGTACAGCCGCAACGGTCAGTCTCTGATCCGTCACACACACCGTGTCCAGGGTCTGTTCTCTCAGCGTCGTCATGGCAACAGTCACCATGCGCGTGTGTGTGTGATGACGAGGGTTATTTTGAGAGATGTGTGGGATCAGCACCAATGCTGCATTTTTCTAAATGTCATAATCATTTGTTAACACACAAGTATTCATTACTTCAGTGAGCTCATTGTTTCTGCCTTAGATTATTACATTGTATTAATTCATATTTGTTTAGCTAACTGATTTTGTATATGTACATTTCTGAAATACATAACTTCCTCTGATAACAGATCACTCTAAAATGTAATGTGGACTCTATACAAGTAAATGTGAATTGAATTGAATCAGTCGTATTGAACGCAGCTAAATGTGTGTGTGTGTGTCCATCAGGTCAGGTGAAGGTGGTCTTCACGCTCTACAAGAACCTGGGGTCGTTTCTCTCGACTCTGAACGCCACGGTGAAGACGGTTGGTGAGCTGAAGCCGGGAGGACACAGTCTGGCCGTCAACTCACACATCATCTCCGCATCCATGAACAAAGAGTCCAGTCGCGTGTTCCTGACCGAACCGGTCGAGTTCACACTGCGACACCTGCAGGTGCACACACACACACACACACACACATCATCTCTGCATCCATGAACAAAGAGTCCAGTCGCGTGTTCCTGACCGAACCGGTCGAGTTCACACTGCGACACCTGCAGGTGCACACACACACACACACACACACACACACACACACACACACACACACACACATCATCTCTGCATCCACACACACACACACACATCATCTCCACATCCATAAACAAAGAGTCCAGTCGCGTGTTCCTGACCGAACCGGTCAGGTTCACACTGCGACACCTGCAGGTGCACAAACACACACACACACTCACATGCACACACACACACACACACTCACACACACACACTCATCTCCGCATCCATAAACAAAGAGTCCAGTCGCGTGTTCCTGACCGAACCGGTCGAGTTCACACTGCGACACCTGCAGGTGCACACACACACACACACACACACACACACACACACACACACACATCATCTCCACATCCATGAACAAAGAGTCCAGTCTCGTGTTCCTGACCGAACCGGTCGAGTTCACACTGCGACACCTGCAGGTGCACATACACACACACACACACTCACACACACACACACACACACAAATCTGGGATTATCAGGGCTGTCCTCGACTAAAGATTTTTCTAGTTGACTAGTAGTCAATATAAAATACGTATAGCCTAATCACAGCGCACCGGCAAATGTAATGATTATGAATGTGTCGTCAAAAAAACAAACAGAAGGAGACTATCTAAACATTTTAATAGTTTAATGGTAATGTTTTCTGTGTTTTCGGCTGCAGAGATTAAGTCGACGATGCTGACTCGTCGTCTCCGCCTATATGACCGTTTCATACGGATTACATAATATGAGAATATTTATTTTCCATTTGAATCTGTTCATTCAAATGTAGACATTTCAAGCTTTCTAAAGATATATTCCTCATGTCTGTGAGGCAAGTAACGTTATACACTGAGTTTCGGTTCATTTATGTGACGTGCTCAAGTTCACTGAGACCGAATCGACAGAAAGCACCATTGTTTTGCAAAAGCACAACGTTTAGTTGTTATTGTGAGTTTTAAAAAATAAAAGTAGACCCTTTACAGTTTGCATTACTCTTATCTAAGTATTTTAAGTTAAATGCAGTGATGTACTGGTGCCTGTAGTAATGCAGTAAGCGCTTTCCCACACAAACACTTGAATATGCCTAATAATAGCGCACATTTATCTAGGCTAGCATTAGAGCGAGCGGACTTATAAAGTTGCTACTACTTACATGTTTTAAGTGATATGCCATATTTGAGGTCGATGAATGATATGATCTGTCCGTCACAGACTGTGTGATTTCAACACTTCCTCTGGAGTTTTTTTTCTGCGACTAAACGACTAATAAAATCTTAGTCGACCAAACCTCTTCTAGTCAACTAACAGTAATAGTCGACTATTAGGGGGGAGCCCTAGTGATTACAATGAAAAACATGTTCAGAACCTAATCTGTATGTGTGTGTGTGTGTGTGTGTGTGTCAGCTGGAGAACCACTTCAGTCCCAACTGCTCGTTCTGGAATTACTCTGAGCGCTCGATGACGGGCCAGTGGTCGTCTCAGGGCTGCAGACGAACACACAGCAACAACACACACACCACCTGCGCCTGCTCGCATCTCACCAACTTCGCTGTGCTCATGAACCACCAGCAGCCCGCCGTGAGTCTCACACACATGTGTTTTCTTATCAGTAATGTAGGGCATTGTGTGCTGTCTGCTCTGCCCTCTACTGAGCTTTTGTTTGTGCTTCATCACTGAAACTGCATACCACTAAAGCATAAACCAGACCACATCAGACTAAACCAGACCACATCAGACTAAACCAGAACACGTCAGACTAAACCAGACCACATCAGACTAAACCAGACCACATCAGACCACATCAGATTAAACCAAACCACATCAGACTAAACCAGACCACATCAGACCACATCAGATTAAACCAAACCACATCAGACTAAACCAGACCACATCAGACTAAACCAGAACACATCAGACTAAACCAGACCACATCAGACTAAACCAGACCACATCAGACTAAACCAGACCACATCAGACCACATCAGACTAAACCAGACCACATCAGACTAAACCAGAACACATCAGACTAAACCAGACCACATCAGACTAAACCAGACCACATCAGACTAAACTAGACCACATCAGACTAAACCAGAACACATCAGACTAAACCAGACCACATCAGACTAAACCAGACCACATCAGACCACATCAGACTAAACCAGAACACATCAGACTAAAACCAGAACACACCAGAGCACACCAGACTAAACCAGAACACATCAGACTAAACCAGAACACATCAGACTAAACTGTATCAGACTAAACCAGACCACATCTGACTAAACCAGAACACATCAGACTAAACTGTATCAGACTAAACCAGACCACATCAGACCACATCTGACTAAACCAGAACACATCAGACCACACCAGACTAAACCAGAACACATCAGACCACATCAGACTAAACCAGAACACATCAGACTAAACCAGACCACATCATATTAAACTGTATCAGACTAAACCAGACCACATCTGACTAAACCAGAACACACTAGACCACATCTGACTAAACTAGACAACTTCAGACCACATCAGACTAAACTGTATCAGACTAAACCAGACCACATCAGATTATTATTATATATATTTTTTTTCCCTTGTTATATTATCGTTATTAATGGTGGGTGATATTAATAATAATAATAACTTATATTTATATAGCGCCTTTCACGGGACCCAAGGACGCTTTACAGATAACTACAGAGATAAAAAAATAATAATAAAAATTAATTAATCAATAATAATAATTATTATTATTATTATTATTATTATTAATAATTATTAATAATTATTTAAATTGTTGTTTCTGTTGATATTATCATTCATTGATTTGTATAGATTTTCTAAATGTATCTTGTTTTCTTTTGCTTTTTTGTAAAATGTAAAATTTGAATAAAATAAAGTAAAACAAATATAAAAAACATGCATGTATGCGTGTGTTTATGCGTGTGTCGCTCACGCTCTGCTGTTCTCCCAGTATCCCGGAGGCGTTCAGGGCCTGATCCTCTTCGTCATCACGTGGGTGGGGATGGTGATCTCTCTGGTGTGTCTGGCTCTCTGCATCTCCACCTTCTGCTGCCTGAGGGGTCTTCAGAGCGACCGCACCACCATCCACAAGAACCTCTGCCTCACGCTCTTCATCTCACAGCTGCTCTTCCTCATCGGCATGGACAAGACACACTACACCGTGAGTTCACCAGGACCGGACCTTCTCAGAACACATCAGACTAAACCAGAACACATCAGAATAAACTGTATCAGACTAAACCAGAACACATCAGACTAAATCAGACCACATCAGACTAAACCAGAACACATCAGACCACCGCAGACTAAACCAGAACACATCAGACTAAACTGTATCAGACTAAACCAGACCACATTGGACTTAACTGTATCAGACTAAACCAGACCATATCAGACCACACCAGACTAAACTAGACCACTTCAGACCACATCAGACTAAACTGTATCAGACTAAACCAGACCACATCAGATTAGTTTTGTTTGCCCCCCCCCCCCTTTTTATATTAAAAAAGACCACATTAGACAAAATTGGACCATATCAGACAATATCAGAGCATGTTAGACAAAATCAGACCACACTATATTAGATAGTATCAGACTGAACCAGACCACATTAGACAAAAGCAGACTATATCAGACCACATTAGACAAAATCAGACCATTTCAGACCACATTAGACAAAATCAGACCATTTCAGACTACATTAGACTAAATCGTATCAGACTGAACCAGACCACATTAGACAAAATCAGACTATATCAGACCACGTTAGACAAAACCAGACCACATTAGACAAAATCAGACTATATCAGACCACATCAGATTAGACCAGACCAAATCTGAGCAAACTAGACCACACCAGCTTACATTAAACTAAACCAATTCACACAAAATTGCATTAGAGCAAACCAGACTAAACTGTATTAGACAAAACCAGACCACTTTAGACTAAATATGACCATATCAGACCAAATCAGACCAAATCAAATCAAACTATACAGGCTAAACCAGAACACCTCAGGGCAAACCAGATCCTACCAGAACACCGCAGAGCAAACTAGACCACATTAGACAAAATCGGACCATATCAGACCAGATTAGACTAAATCGGTACAGTCTAAATCAGACCTCATCAGTCCAAACAAGACTGTATCAGACTAAACCAAATCACAGCAGACCAAACAGGACTGTATCAGACTAAACCAGACCTCATCAGACTAAACCCGACCTCATCAGTCCAAACAAGACTGTATCAGACTAAACCAAATCACAGCAGACCAAACAGGACTGTATCAGACTAAACCAGACCTCATCAGACTAAACCCGACCTCATCAGTCCAAACAAGACTGTATCAGACTAAACCCGACCTCATCAGTCCAAACAAGACTGTATCAGACTAAACCAGACCTCATCAGACTAAACCCGACCTCATCAGTCCAAACAGGACTGTATCAGACTAAACCAGACCTCATAAGTCCAAACAGGACTGTATCAAACTAAACCCGACCTCATCAGTCCAAACAAGACTGTATCAGACTAAACCAGACCTCATCAGACTAAACCCGACCTCATCAGTCCAAACAAGACTGTATCAGACTAAACCAGACCTCATCACACTAAACCCGACCTCATCAGTCCAAACAGGACTGTATCAGACTAAACCAGACCTCATCAGTCCAAACAAGACTGTATCAGACTAAACCCGACCTCATCAGTCCAAACAAGACTGTATCAGACTAAACCAGACCTCATCAGACTAAACCCGACCTCATCAGTCCAAACAGGACTGTATCAGACTAAACCAGACCTCATCAGACTAAACCCGACCTCATCAGTCCAAACAGGACTGTATCAGACTAAACCAGACCTCATCAGTCCAAACAAGACTGTATCAGACTAAACCAGACCTCATCAGACTAAACCCGACCTCATCAGTCCAAACATGACTGTATCAGACTAAACCAGACCTCATCAGTCCAAACAAGACTGTATCAGACTAAACCAGACCACATCAGACTTAACCCGACCTCATCAGTCCAAACAGGACTGTATCAGACTAAACCAGACCACATCAGACTTAACCCGACCTCATTAGTCCAAACAGGACTGTATCAGACTAAACAAGACCACATCAGACTAAACCCGACCTCATCAGTCCAAACAGGACTGTATCAGACTAAACCTGACCTCATCAGTCCAAACAAGACTATCAGACTAAACCAGACCTCATCAGACTAAACCCGACCTCATCAGTCCAAACAGGACTGTATCAGACTAAACCAGACCTCATCAGTCCAAACAGGACTGTATCAGACTAAACCAGACCTCATCAGTCCAAACAGGACTGTATCAGACTAAACCAGACCACATCAGACTTAACCCGACCTCATCAGTCCAAACAGGACTGTATCAGACTAAACCAGACCACATCAGACTTAACCCGACCTCATTAGTCCAAACAGGACTGTATCAGACTAAACAAGACCACATCAGACTAAACCCGACCTCATTAGTCCAAACAGGACTGTATCAGACTAAACAAGACCACATCAGACTAAACTCGACCTCATCAGTCCAAACAGGACTGTATCAGACTAAACCTGACCTCATCAGTCCAAACAAGACTATCAGACTAAACCAGACCTCATCAGACTAAACCCGACCTCATCAGTCCAAACAGGACTGTATCAGACTAAACCAGACCTCATCAGACTAAAGATAAACATCATCAGACTGAACAGAACTTTATCAGACTAAACCAGACCAAGCAAGACTGTTCTAAAGTAATCCAGACCTCATCAGCTCACGGGTCAGGTGTGTGTGTGTGTGTGTAGGTTGTGTGTCCGGTCCTGGCGGGCCTGCTGCACTTCTCTCTGCTGTCGGTGTTCTGCTGGCTCTGCATGGAGACGGTTCAGCTGTATGTGCTGATGGTGGAGGTGTTCGAGAGCGAGACGTCTCGGCGCAAGTACTACTACCTCTCGGCGTACGGCTTCCCCACGCTGGTGGTGGCCATTTCCACCGCCATCGACTACAGGAGCTACGGAGGACCCAAAGCGTGAGTGTGTTTCCCTCCGCGTGTGCTGATGACATCCGTGTGTGTGTGTGTAATACATCTTCTGTGTGTTTGTAGCTGCTGGTTGAGGGTGGATAACTACTTCATCTGGACGTTTATCGGCCCCGCCTCCCTCGTTATCCTGGTGAGACTCATTTTAATGCACTGGCTCATAAAATGCATCATTTACAAATACTGTTTGTTAGACATTGGCTGTGTTTGTAATGCTGAACCACTGCACTCATGCTAACTTGCGTGTATAGTTAGTTTTATGGTTTATGCAGATGGAAAGAGCTTACAAAACTGCACCAGGGCTGCCAACTCTCAGGCATTCGGCGTGAGACTCACGCAGTTGACACTTTTCACACGCTCTCACGCCACACATCCATCGCAAAGCACTTGCCGCGTTTCCATTACCCTTCAAATTGCGCAAATTGAAATTGCGAATTGAAAATGCGCTCAATGGAAACACGTCAATTTCGCAAAAACTCCCATTTATCGCAAAAAAGTTTTTTACAGTCACCTGACTTAGAAGGCGCGGTCTGTTTGGACAGAAGACGAGACAGTTCTTGAGAAGAAAGAATGACAGGAATACTGGATTCTAACCTCAAAGAAATGTCACAATCAAGACCTCGGAGCAGAAATGAGTGAGAAAAACCCAGAAACACCTCATATGTGCCGCTCACAGTATAAGGGTCTTTCCTTGATGCTTGGATAGCACGTCTACGTTTCCTTCCATTAATAATAATAACGTCTAGTGCGGTACACGTGGCTGTGATATATTATATATAAACTTACCAACGTCCGTTGCCATGATTTTTGGAATGACTTATCGCGAGAGGAAAAAAAATACGTTTTAGTCGCATGACATCGGTTAGTGGAAACGCCGTCATTTCGCAATCGTTTTTTGTCGATATTTAGAAAAAAAAATCGCAAAAGTTTTGCGCAAATCTTTAATGGAAACGCACCTAATGACACCGACAGACAAGACAGAGCAGGTTCATTTTGATATGAAACAAATTCTCAGCTCTCAGATTCTATCAATTTTATTACGAAATTCAAACAATAAATAGCGTTTTGTCGCTTGTAAATGTGACGTGACAGATCGCTGTACGTGAACCGATCATCTCTTACTCTTCACTACTAGTTAATAGTAAATGAACACGAATGAACAATAGGTGTGTTGAAAGATATAGTACAACTAACCGATATACATAATATATCAATCAATCAATCAGTGTTTTTCAACCGCGGAAAGAGGTCAATAAAACAGCTGGAGAACAATATAACGTTACATTTACCTCAGGAAAACCGTTTGATGACCTTAGCACGTTAGTTAGCTAGAACGATTTGCTAGAGAGAGGAGTATTTTTGCTAAATATGTGCACTATATTATATCATTAAAATGCTATAACTTTGTTATTATAATAAAAAACACATATTTTATTTGAGTTGTTAGTTTTAACCTTTAATAATAATTCCAGCTGACAGGGCTGTATGGGCTGTATGTTTACAGCATTAGGTGAGAAAAATTAACATGTATCTACTGTACCTTTTATTCATCCAAATGAATTG
Source organism: Rutilus rutilus (assembly GCA_021464565.1). Lineage (NCBI taxonomy): Eukaryota > Metazoa > Chordata > Actinopteri > Cypriniformes > Leuciscidae > Rutilus > Rutilus rutilus. The sequence goes on along the minus strand of JAJAQA010000002.1, from coordinate 6,125,135 downwards.
ATATTGAATCGATGGAATAAAACCACAAGAATTTAATAGAATTGAAATCGTGAAATTTGTGTCAAGCAATAATAAAAACAGTAGCCTACAGTCATTATACCATGTAAACATTGTAACATGTTGTCACTAAACTTAATACAATTCTGTTTAGTTACCAAATGTTTTGACAAGTCCCAATCCAAATCCCCCTTTTCCATAATTCTCACTCCAAGCTAAACTCAAAAGTTGGCAGCCCTGACTATTTTTGTTGAAATAGTGCTATTTTATATTATATTTACAACAAAATTGGATGAAAAATGCAACGTAACTGTATTACATTGCTGAATTGAGTATCTTTGGCTCTCTTAGTAGCTGGTCTGACCTTTGACCTCTTGTGTTTAGCTGAACCTGGTGGTGCTGGTCATCACTGTGCACCGGATGCTGCGTCACTCCACCGTACTGAAACCGGACTCCAGCCGCTTCGACAACATCAAGTGAGAATCACTGTCACAATTATCAGTCCCTTGTCGGTTATTGTGTGTGTGTGTGTGTGTGTGTGTGTGTGTGTGTGTGTGTGTGTGCATGTCTTGTGAACACGTTGTTGCATTCTGTTTACCCGCTTGTTTCATTAAAATCTCTGTTGGAAATGACCTTCATCTGCCAGGCCATGACAGTCTCATGTCTCTGCTTATTGGAAACATGAAAATAAATCACGTTGCTACGAGCTTGTATCCCTTGTTTGTTATTCTCTGCTCTCTTGGAGATTTTCTTTTTGCCAAAATACAAAGCATTACCACATTTGCAGTGAGACCGTTCCAGAATGCACTGCTGTCGAATCTGGCATTTACAGTCAGACCAAAATTTATTCAGAAAATTCCTCACATTATCACAGTTTATTCGCTATAGTTTAGAAAATGGTACTAAAATATGAGCAGAACTCAGTTGATATTTGACTGGTTTTGTCCGTCCTTCTGTTAGACTGTCTCACACATGAATTATGTTGAATATCTGTCAGCTGTTAAATTTAACTACACAATTAGATGATACCAGTTTAGCTCAACCAATCACCAAGCAATGCTTCATTTTGTTCAGTCTGTGTGTAAAAAGAGCATTAGCAATTAAAGAAAACACACTTCAGCAAAACATGATCAGGTCAAAGTGTCCCAATCATTTTTGGTCCCAAATGTTTATAAATTTACTGGTAGTCACTGTATGAATAATTTTTGTGAACATGTTTTCCTGCTTGAATGTTGAGCCTCTTACCATAACCGCCAGTTTCAACACACTACTAACTAGGTTTGGGTATCGTTTGAATTTTAATGATTCCGATTTCCATTCTGTTTATCGCAATATCGCTGTTGCAATCGAAATTATTCAACCCACATTGCAAATCAGGTTTATTGGCAAAATGTACAGACTTTCAGGTGTTTGCAATGACCAAATCAAACAAAAGTAATTCAAATAGCTCAACACAACAGATGTTTCAAGTGGTTAAATTACATTTTATAACAAGGATCCGATTCCTGACCTCAAGGATTCGATTCTAGAATTGGAATTGATTTTCGATGTCCAACCCTTCTACTAACTAACTCAACCAGGCCCCGCCCCTTTATTATGCGTATTAATTATTTAAATGAGGAATATTGTGACGTGTTTGTTTACAAATGAAACCTTATTGTGAAGTGTTGCCATGTTTTTGTAGTATATTTATTTAGCGATACCAACTCTGGGTGGACGGCATCATGAAAGTGTTTGTATCTGTCTGCGTGTGTGTGTGTGTGTGTGTGTGTGTGTGTGTGTGTGTGTATCTGGGTGTGTGTGTGCAGGTGCTGGACGGTCAGTTCTGTGACGCTGCTGTTACTGGTGTCTCTGACGTGGATCTTCGGCCTCTTGTTCATCAATGACAACAGTGTAGTGATGGCGTATCTCTTCACCTCCTTCAATGCTCTACACGGCATGTTCATCTTCCTCCTGCACTGCGCCCTGCAGAAGAAGGTGTGTGTGTGTGTGTGTGTGTGTGTGTGGCCTGTGTTTGGCCTCCTAACCTGGTTTCTCACACAGTGTTGTGTGTTTAACAGGTGCAGAAAGAGTACGGCAAATGCTTGCGTCAATCACCCTGCTGTGGCCACGCCTCCTCCACCGGTTCCCATGGTTCCCTCAAGAGCTCCGCCCACCGAGGCAACAATCGTTACTACGGCGGCAGCCAATCACGACACGCGCCTGCACAAAGACAGGTAATACACACATGTGTGTTTGTGTATGTGTGTGTCTGTAACATTGTCTGAAGTATCAGGAGTTTACTCACCTGTGGCTTAAATCTCACCTGTGTGTGTGTGTGTGTGTGTGTGTGTGTGTGTGTGTGTGTGTGTGTGTGTGTGTGTGTGTGTGTGTGTGTGTGTGTGTGTGATCAGAGTCGCATCAGGAGGATGTGGAATGACACTGTTCGACGGCAGACAGAATCGTCCTTCATGGCAGCTGAGATCAACAACACACCCACACTCACCCGAGGTGAAATACACACACATACTGTATACACACTCTCTTATGCAAAGTTGTGCTTTTGTTGAAATAAAAATATTAATAAAAAAATACATTTAATACATAAATTATTTTAAAATAAATAAATTTGATTAAAAATAAATAAATAATAATAATAATAATAATAATAGCAAATAGTAAAATATTAATATTAAAAAAACGAGTTAAATTGTTACCAGTACATTATATAAATATAGATTTATTAAAAAAATATATAATTTACATTTATTTTAAAAAATCATAAAAATCATAATAAAATTGTTACGCTTATATATACATTTGAAAAATTATTTTAAAATTTAAAGGGTTAGTTCACCCAAAAATGAAAAAGATGTCATTAATGACTCACCCTCATGTCGTTCCAAGCCCGTAAGACCTTTGTTCATCTTCAGAACACAGTTTAAGATATTTTAGATTTAGTCCGAGAGCTTTCTGTCCCTCCGTGGAAAATGTATGTACGGTATACTGTCCATGTCCAGAAAGGCAATAAAGACATCATCAAAGTAGTCCATGTGACATCAGTGGGTTAGTTAGAAGTTTTTGAAGCATCGAAAATACATTTTGGTCCAAAAATAACAAAAACTACGACTTTATTCAGCATTGTATTCTCTTCCGGGTCTGTTGTCAATCCGCGTTCACGTTAATATTAAAAAAATATCCGCGTTAATATAAAAAATAAAAAAAATGTATATTAATATTAATTAATTATTAAATATTTTAATATTTTATATTATAAAATTATAAAAAATAATTTATATTATATTATATAAAAATATATTATATTTTAATATTAATATTAATATTAATATTTTTTAATATAAAAAAATATATTAAAAATAATTATTAGTAATAGCAAACTAAAAAAATATTAGTAATAAAAAAGTATATTAAAAATATGAATAAAAACTGCACCCTTTGTTGAGCTCCATTTGTCTTTTTTACATGGAAAAGTCATGGGGATTTTTTTCTTGGCACAAGCAGGATGTTTTTTTGTTTTTTGGGGATTTGTTAGAATAGTTTCTTCAGAACCTCACACACAAACAGCACCATGTCACGACAGCTGCGGTTTCTCCTCAGGCACTATGGGTAATCACCTCCTAGCCAATCCAATGCTTCAGACCCGCTCTGGCTCCTCCCCTTACAACACCTTATTGGCTGAAACATTCAACCCGCCCTCACCTGCAGTTTTCAACGCCACTGGTCAGTGTGTGTGTGTGTGATGAAAAACATTTTGTGTGTTTTCTCTAAATGTGTGTATCTGTATTCACTTGTTTCTCCTTTCTTCCTGTCTGACTCTCTTTGTGAACCGATCTACAGGCACGTTCAGAAACTCAAGTACGAGACACGTGTTCTTTCTCTCTGTCTGTGTTTCTGTCATATCCATGCTTCTCCTTCATCTTCCCCTCAGTAATATATAATTCACTCACTTCAAGCACGCCAAAAATCATTTACAAACCCTAGTGCCTCATTTATCCAAGACTTTTACGGCACACTCAGACACGCACATCAGATTTTCCGGTGTTTTAGATGTCTGTTACTACAGAGATGGTGTATTAACATGAATAACAGAGACAGACTGAGACTATAAAATAAAGTTAAGCAGCACTGGGGGACTCAGAAACACCTCGATTTAATAATGTCTGACAGCTGGTTTGCAATGACGTGAAGGTGAGTAACTAATGAAAAAGCGTTCGTTATTTCTCTTAAGTGTGAGCACACTGTCGAGAGACATGACAGAGCAGGTGTTATTGGGGAATTTTGCTTATTTTATGTGCATGAGAGAACGCAAGCATTAGATGCATCTCTGTATTTACACATTCATGGGCCTGAAACTGCTCACTCATTCAGTATCAATTACATATCAATGCAATATTCACTTAATGGTGTCACATCCTGAAAAAAACTACATTAACCCTCATCCTTCCCTTGAGGAAAATCATTTCTGATTTTTTTTTTTATTGAGTGTTCATCAGAGGGGTCCAAGACCCCAGGAACCAAATAATGAACCAAAAATGAACTTGAACCAAAAAATGCAAAAAACAAACAAAAAATGTAATGGATTCGAGGAGTTTTGTGGTTAAAATTAAAAAAAGTAACAAATCCTTCCCTCGCGGGTCAATTTGACCCCCTTAGGAATGAATGGAATGCTTCAGTACAAATAAAAAACCTAAAAATGCTCAAAATTTTAACTAAAAATGCTAATGATTTTATGTCTGAATGCATACTGAGAGAAACTGACTTTAGGCTCGTTTGCTCCATATAGAGCTATAAGGCCATCTAGTCATGAAATATCATGTTATATTATTTATTTTCCACAAGAGGTCGGCAAAGACACCCAATGTAAGATATTTTGAGCTGAATTAAAAGGGTTATGCATGAAAGTTATTTTGAATTTAAGTTAAAGGTATTTGAGGAATTTAAGTTAAAGGTATTTGAGGAATGTGCTTAAATTACTAAATTACTATTTATTTTTTAGTTATTGATCAAATCTAGTAATTTAAAGGTAAATAAAATACATACAAAAAACAAAAAATCTCCCCCAAAAAAAATCATTTGATTGATTTTTTTTGTCAAAAATGATTTTTTGTTCATATTATCAAAATGAAATAAAATAAGCTTTCTGTACAAAAAATAAAAATAAAACAAAGTATAATTGTAGGGCTTCGGCTCATTTTGACCCACGAGGGAAAGATTTGTTACAGAACGCGAGGGAAGAATGAAGGTTAAGCTCAGAAATGTTGAATTTAATTACTAAAATCGTGTTGTGTAACGGAGCATTTCTCTCCTTCCTGTAGAGGGCACCCTGTCGCGCAGCCGCGAGTCATGTGGGCTGGAGGGAGTCCGACTGAACGGGAACTACAACAACAGCTACTCGCTTCACGGAGGGAGCTCAGACCTGCTGGGGGGCGTTCCTGTGGGGTCAGGGGGCGTGTCCGGAGAAGTTAGCCCCGCCCTTTTGACACCTAGAGGGGCGGAGCCTTCAACCGGTTTGAGGCGGAATCTTTCTGATGCAGCGGCATTGGAGAAGATGATAATATCCGAGCTGGTGCAGAGTAACCTGCGCCCTTCCACCGATCGATATGGCAATGGAACGAATTCGACAATGACGAACTATGCCACGTCGACGGGTCACCGGGAGCCTCCGCAACGGCCCTTGCCTCGCCCACCTCCGCCGCCCCCGCAAGATGAGGACGAGCTGCTGTACAAAGCACTCGAAAAGCCCCGCCTCCCGGATAAGCCCCGCCTCCCGGATAAACCCCGCCTCCCGGATAAGCCCCGCCTCCTTGAGCACGCCCAGTCTGTGTTCTACCAGAGCGAAGAGGACTCGGAGAGTTACTCAGCGGAGATCACTGACGGCGTGGGCGGGGCCGGACCTGACTCCGCCTCCCTGTACGCACGGGACCGCGATTCGTCCTATCCCGACAGCAGTCCTGAGGCGCTGGGGGCGGAGCCTCACCCCACGCTCCCGCCAGACGAGCTGTACTTCAGCGCGGGACGTCAAGCGCACATCTCCGCCTTCTACCAGCCTCCGCCTCGCAGGACCAACGACGAGCCTCGACTGGGACTCCAGCCCTCGCAGGGGGACGGCGACGGACAAATGCAACTGGTGACCAGTCTGTGACTAGGGCGCTGGTGACCAGGACACGCAGATCTGGAGGAGGACAATGAGGGGGGATGACTTCGACATTACCATCATCATCATCACGAGTAGTATCAGGGCGAATCCCAATGAAACCTCAAGTCCGGCTCGTACCTCACTCCAAAACTCCTAGGAAAGACTTCCGTTGTGAAATATGAGCCAGTATGAAGCTACTTGCAGATAACGATAAACAACTATGGCTTGTCCTCAGATCTCCCAAAAGGAGCATTGTGGTGAAAGCCTTGGGAAGATCCCTGTTTAGATGATGATGATGATGATGAAGAAGATGATGTTGGCTTCCTCCTCCACGTCTCTGTTTCCTGGTCGCCCGCACACCCACCCTGCTCATCTCACTGCCATTCAAGCACATCAGTCCTTTCTAAGAAGTCGTCTTCTTATCGGGTAGTTTTTCCTCCATTCGTGCATCCTCCATCTCTTCCCTGCTGAGAAACCCAGTTTAAACCAGTCTGAGGTGGTTGTCCAGTCTCCCGTCCTGGGGTGCGTTTACCAAAGCCAACTATGGTCGCAAGTTCCATCGTTATCAATAGAGTTCAATGGAAATTGCGATTGTAGTTGGCCAACGAGGCTTTTTGGGAAACGCACCCTTAACCGAGCTGGTTTGTTTGCTGGTTTTGGGTGGAAGACCATCTGAAAACCACCTCAGGCCGGATTAAGCTGGTTTTTCAGCAGGATCTCTTTCGTTCAGGGTGGTGTGGTGTATGAGTGTCAGACCTTTATCAGAATGTGATAACACTTACACCAGAGACCGCAGCTCTTATACATGCCAAAAAAAAAAAAATCACACACTTACACTCTTGGGGAGCGACTACAGTCGGGAGTCACGCTCTCAACGTCATAGAGGTCAAAGGTTACGAGTCACGTCAACCAGACTATTGTTTTTCAGCAGCGTGGCGGATAAAAGAACACAAACGAACTGCCAACCAATCGTCTGCTTCGGTGTTGACACCGACCAATCACTTTGCCGGGTTTTGAGGACGTTGACGCAAAGCTCCGCCCCCTTTCCTGTGTTTAAGTAAGTTGATCAAGGATTTGATGATGTTCAACCGAGCGACGGGTGCTCGCAAACTTCCTGTAAATATGAACTGAGAGACGCGACGTCTCTGGACATGCTTCTCTTTCACTTATGAGTTTATGGTTGAAAAAAGTCTTAAAGAATATGTAGATGATCTGATGACACTGTCTCCTCTTTCAGTCTTTTTCTCACTCTGTCTCTTTCGGTCTTTCCCGCTCTCTGAGAGTGTTTCATGTAAAAAAGATAAGAAATGTTTTTTAACCAAAATAAAATGGACAAAAGCAAAGAGATGCTGTACTCTTCTTCAACTAACCTGCCTAAATAACCCACTGCCAAATATCGTTCAGCAGGAGGTCAAGGTTCAGCTGGTGAACAGGTAGATGTCAACAAGCACTTTTCTACGTTTGGAGACATTCAGAAGCAGCCATGCTTTTTGGGTGAGAGACAATTTTTGTGATTTTTAGCATCCTGTGAGTATTAAATCTTATTTTTGCAGTACGTCTAATATGTAACCAATTGTTTATAAGTCTTTATTTTAAGTTTATTTTTAGTTTATAAGTTTATCTTAGTTTAGGGTTGCTGAGTTCAGGACTTGTTTTGTCATTTAAAATAATTTGTTACACAGAAGGGAACCAGTTCTATTTTGTAATCCGTTCTCAAACATTAACCACAGACACACACACAGTGAGGACAACGGGAATCCCTACTCATGTTAAAGTTTCAAAAGAAAGAGGTGAGTCACACAGATGTTACATTAAACCACATTATTTGACTCAAATAAAACTAGCTCATTGAGAATCTTATTTTTAACTTGACAAAATGTTTCATAAGGGTTATTCATAAACCCTGGGAGGATTCATTAATGTCATCCACATGCAACAGAGCAACTGGAGCTGATTTAAACATACAGCATGACTAATTATACTCTTTTAACATAGTCACTGATGAAAACCAGTCATGAAACATTGACCTTTATCACAGTTACTCCTCACATGTCCAGCAATGATGAGGATAAGTCTTAAACCAATTTTATTTAAAAAAGTGTCTTTTAACTAGTTTTTCCAGTTAAATACTTAAAGGAGTAGTTCACTTAATAATTTAAATTTCCTGATAATTTACTCACCCTCATGTCATCCAAGATGTATCATGTCTTTCCTGTGTTAAATGAAGGTTTTTGAGGAAAACTTTCCAGGATTTTCCTCCTATAGTGACTTCAATGGGGTCCAACGTGTTGAAGGTCCAAATGTGAGTTTCAGTGCAGCTTCAAGGGGCGTTTTCACACCTGAAGGTCCGAACCAAAGGTCATTGTCAGAAGTTCTAGTTTAACTATCTGAAATCTCTGCATAGTCCAAGGCTTACCTATGCACACAGTATATGATTCCTTTGTATGAATGTAATGACCACATCTGCTCTTCATTAATGTGGACCTCAGTGGATTCAGCGGCACAGGAGGAGATCTAGCCGGAAACTGCCCATTTATAGATTTGTTACACAATGTATATATATATGTATGATGTAACGTATGGTTCTATTGGTTGAAGTTGTAAGACTCCCCTTATATTCTTCCTTTATATGCTAGACAAAAGAATGGATAAAGTTGAAGCTGCTTTGGTTTCCCCAGCGCTGGTTTTATTATTCATTCATCTGCTAATTAAAGACCGGTTAAGAAAAGGCACTTTTGTTGGACTCTTAGGGCGTTTTCACACCTGAAAGTCCGCACCCAGGTCCGAAGCAAAGTTGTTTTGATCAAGCGGCAACCTCCCTGTCTCTCTCTTGAAACCAACACGGAAGTGAATTAAACGGCAATTCATCAACTGGCTGCTTGAGGCCGGCTGCAAAAGTGAGTCAAATCTGCATCTCCCCAAAAAGTGAGTCAAATCTGCATCTCCCCAAAAAGTGAGTCAAATCTGCATCTCACCAAAAAGTGTCTTTGGTCTATACAGTTAATTTTGCCCTTCATGACAACTGTGAGGGGGGTGAATTTTTTTATAACTCATCCGTTTAAATTATATTAAGCCTTAAATTTCTGCATAGTTAAGGGTGTGTCCACTTATGAGTGACAGGTGGATTCCCGCTGCTGTGGTCATTAGTCATCATTAGCCGTTTTTCTGCTGTCTGTTAGCCGTCACATTACCTCAGCTCATTGTCTGACTGTAAAAATCAGGGGGCCAATGTTTCGGAAAACACTGAAGCTTCCCCGGGCGCCGCCATTGGCTAGCGGACCCCCACCTGCTGTTAGCATTCCATTGACTCCCATTCATTTTGGCGTCACTTTGACAGCGAATAACTTTACATCTGAGGCGTTTAAAGACTCCATTTGTCCATTATTTATTTCTAAAGAAACACGAAAATGTATAAAAGGCTCCATTACCTTGTATCTTACGTTATGGCCCCGTAGAAGCAGTTTTTGTAAAAATAGGCTAACGATTGCGTCATAACCACGAGACTCTCTGTCGCACAGTAGAGAGATTACCGTATGGACAGGAGGAGAAGCTCGCGGGCAATCGGGGGGACGTGGAGGCAAAATGACAAAGTTATTAATGAGAATACTTAGCAAAAGTTTCTCCTGCTCCTACACTGTTAGACCTTACCAGGTTTTTTTTACAGTAAAATAATTGTGCAGTTCTTTACTGTAATCTACAGTATGTTACTGTAAAATGCACTAAAACTCGAGTTAACTAATTTCACTTGCAGAAACCGACTGCCTTAAATTGACCAACTGTCAGTATTATTTTATATTGTTATTTAAAAATAAAAAAATGTTTTTGTAAGGAGGAATTTCTGGTATATATGGAGACATTGAGAGGGATGAAAAGTCCTAAAGCAGTGTATTCTTTATTGGAAGATTTTACAATCTTCTAAAAGACTTTTTACTTTGTCTTTAACTTGCTTACTGTTGAGAACTTTATGCATATTGTGATGTGATGATTTAATGTAAGCTCAGTCTTGTTTGTAAAACTTTCAGTTATTAATTCCATTTCTGTTAATGTTCTACAAATATATTACGAATACAAAAATCATAATTAAAAAACAAAAACATGCAGGTCATGTGACCATTAACATGATGTGACCATTTCAAAATCTCAGGGCTACTACAAAATAAAATATTTACAAAACGTTGCAGAAACATATCATCTGAGGAAAACATGAGTGTAAACGCGCCACAGCTCCAGTAGAGGTCGCTTGTCAGTGTGTGAGAGAGAGAGAGAGAGAGAGAGAGAGAGAGAGAGACTCCAACGGTCACCACATGATCGCGGGAAACACCACATTTACCGAGACTTGACTTTTAACTTCTCTTTAATTACAATCTATACCACAAAAGTATACACCTTTAACACATTACTACATTAATAGCATATCCAGATAAAAAGTCTTAAAAAAAAAACATAAAAATAAAAATAAAAAACAGCTTCTTTTACAACAATACATTACATCCCCCCTCTTCATTGGGTTTACATAAAACATTTTCAATCCCCCATAAGTAGAAGAAAGAATCGGTATCATTCACCAGTTCATAATACTTATACTCCATAACCAGCCTACTCTTTACCAGAGCTCTGAACATGTCCAAAGGGTCATTTTCGCTATTAAACTTCATTTTTCTCTTTCTTGTCAGCCAAATTGCCATTTTTGCCATACCAAATAAAACATTTATCAAGACAATTTTGCTTTTATTTGAGGTGCTAGTTTTTGGTCCAAAAATAAAAAAACTATTTGTAAAAATGAAACCAAAATCATGACACAAATCTTTTAACACACCCATAATTCCTGCTAGCCTAAAACATTCAATAAATATATGAGACACTGTTTCCGGTAGCCCACAAAACAAACACTCTTCTCCTTGCAAAGGATTTAGATGAACTTTATAACGGTTTGTTGCTAAAATCCAATGAGAAATCCTCCGTTGCAAATCTCCACTTCTTTTCTCAATTGGCATCTTATACAAAGTCCTCCAACATCCTTTTGGAGAGGCCCCTGATTCAACTAAATTAGTCCATTTGGTCTCTGGAAGATCTTGCAATGCTCTTAAATTTAAATATTTTACACAAACAAGATAAAAAGCCTTCTTAGATATTGTGTCAAAGAGACTAATTTCAGGTGTTGCAAAAGACAGTAATCTTCCATCACCCTCCTGCCAGTCTCCTACATTTACACCCACCCTGATGCTGGGAAATACGGTCTCAACCATTTCTGATTGCACAGGTACAGTAAAAAAACTCCTGCATCTCAGCAAATAGTTTTTCAACACTCCTAACAGAATGAACACCAATCTTCGAGGCCAGTGTTTCTGCAGAAATCCATTTGCCCCTCGGCAGAAGATGACAAAGTTTACATATTCCTGCTTTAACCAAGCTTGTGCAAACACCTTTAGATTTTAACATCGCACTGGATAAAAGCGGATTAAAAATCAAAGGCTCTTCAAGCACCCACTCATGGGTTATTTCAGACAGCTCTCTTTTAACAATAAATATTTGCCACACATTTAAGACAGATGCATAAAAGGAAGAGAGTCCATTAAAATCTACTTCCTTCAAATTCATTAAGAATAGGTGTCTATCCAAGTTCATCCGCCCCACTCTTCTTAGTAAAGCACAAGCTATTTCAGTCCAGTTCTGCGGCTGATTATATAGGAGTCTTTTCACAATCAGCAGCCTGAACGCAGCTACCTTGGACTGAATGTCCATAAGGCCTTGACCTCCTTCGTTTAACTGCAGATACAGTACTGCTTCTCTTAACCAGTGTTGTCCATTCCAAAAGAAATTAACAAACACTCTCTGAATTTCATTAATGAGTCCATCAGGTGGGTTTAACACAATTAATTTATGCCATAAAATAGAGGCAGCAAGATTATTAATGACCAGTACTCTCCCTCTATATGATAATTGAGGCACAATCCACATCCATTTTGATAGTCTATTACAAATTTTATCTTTAACACCTTCCCAATTTTTTCTTTGATATACCTCTGAACCCAAAAAGATGCCTAAAAACTTAAAACCATCTTTTTCCCACCTTACGTTTCCAGGGATAACAGGTTTTACATTGTCATTACAACATTCCTCTTTTTCATTGCACCAAAAAGCTTCTGTTTTATTCCAGTTCAGTTTAGCAGAAGACGCTCTCATATATAAAGAGATACTGTGAATGACAACATCAATATCTCTTTGATCTTTCACGATCACAGTTATGTTGTCTGCATATGCTGTTAACTTAAACGCATTGCAGCAACCATCCACCTTTAGACCAGACAGTTCTTTTCTTAACGTATGTAGGAGTGGTTCCGCTGCTAATGCGTATAACTGACCGGACAGTGGGCATCCTTGTCTTATGCCTTTAAGCAAACTTATTGGTTTACTTAACCCACCTCCTATTTTTAGAACACAAGAGGCATTCATGTATAAGAGTTTGATCCATGACATAAAACCATCTCCAAACCCAAAAGCCGTCATTGTATCATACAGAAAACCATGATCCACTCGATCGAATGCTTTCTCCTGATCTAGGAACAGAAAGCCAACATTCACTTCATGTTGTTTTGAGTAATCTAGAATGTCTCTGATCATAAAAATATTGTCATATATGGATCTTTCTGGAATGCAGTACGCTTGATCTTGATGAATTACCCCTCCTAAAACAGTTTTCAGCCTATTTGCCAACACTTTAGCAATTAGCTTATAGTCCGTTGTTAGGATTGACACCGGCCTCCAATTTTTAAGATTACTCAAGTCCCCCTTTTTTGGTAAAAGTGTTAATACTGCCCGTTGGGAACTTGTGGGAAGACGTTTTTCTTTAAAACACTCTTGAATCACCTCGTACAACTCTCTTCCGATGTAGTTCCACAGAGCTTTAAAAAAGTCCACTGATAGTCCATCAATTCCAGGTGCTCTCCCAGGCTTCATCTGTTTAACGGCATCAGTCAACTCCTCAAATGATACAGAACTGTCCAAATTCTCCCTCTGTGTTTTAGTGAGAGAAGGCAACTGCTGCAGTATCTGTGACACACAATCAGGATCCGTTTCTTCTTTTCTGTACAAGTCTGAATAAAAGTCCACCGCAATCTTTCTCATTTCTCTTGCCTCAAAAGTCTTTTGTCCATCGGGTTTTGTCAGACAATACATTTCATTTTGTTGTTTTGACACCTTTTCTAAATTAAAAAAATATGCAGTGGGAGCATCTATCTCCTGTACAGACATAAATCGTGACCTTATCAGGGCCCCTTTTGCCCGCACTTGCAACAACTCTTCTAGATCACGTTTCTTTTCATCCAACATGTCAGCTGAACAAGCATTAGATTTCTGAATCATACCAGATGTAATGTGGAAAATCTCTTGTTCTATTTCAGAAATATTTTGTTTAATTTTTCTTGTTGAAAAACATGTATACTGCTGACAAAATATTTGTATTTGTGTCTTTCCTATTTCCCACCATTGTATCAAATTATCAAAATCCTTTTTCTTAGAAACCCATTCCTTCCAAAACATTTCAAATTTCTCAATGAACTCTTTTTCATTGAGCAGCCGCATGGAGGGGGGCTTGGCGGGAAGCAGACTGAGGAGGCCGCACGGATGGATGACCATCGGTGCCGGACCCGAGTCTGCTTCAGGTGGTCGAAGCCACACCGCCAAAGAGCCCAGCCCGGGACATGGGGAAGTTGAGAAAATTCATTCTCAGACCGCCCCACATCAACCTGGCTAAACCCATGTCTGGACCACATTAGTGGGCATCACCTGACCCAGGATCACGCAGGTACCGATGTCGCCTGAGCGAGGTCAGTAGTGTGCGTGGCGGAACAACCAGGCCCGGCATGGGAGGCATAGCGTCCCAGGATGGGGGCGTGGTTAGAGTTTCCGCGTTCTGTCAGGGTTGGCCAGGGAAGGACTAGCGTTCCACTGCGGCCGGTTCAGACAGAACTCCCGGGACAGCACTGCATCGAAGGCGCAGGCGACACACAGCACTGCACGACTGTGTCACGATAGTGACAGAGAACATACAGACCATGATCGCTGCGCGATCAAGCAGCGAAGGCGGAGGACGCCCGCGGGCCGCGAAAAGTCACGTGGACTCTCGCGGAGCGGAGGCGTCCTAATGCACATCCGGACGAAGCCTACAGCGCTCGGGGGGAGGGCAGCGCCACTCCAACCGATGCTTTCAGCTGTCCGGGAAAGCATGGCTGACAGCTCTGAATCAGTCCCGGCAACGATGGCACTCCCGTGGGAGGCAACGTAGCCGAACTTCATTTCCAGAGAAATCAAGCCCGCCTTGTGATGCTGTGAGTGACATGAGATCATCTGCCGGAGCCCCGAATAAAACACTGGGTCCCCGAAGGAAACCAGGCATATGCAGAAGCTCCACGGTTTGCAATGTGGAGGGGGGTGTGGCCCGAGGAATGACTCGTCGGTTGTTGTGCCACACCGTAACCCTCAGATCACCCTGGCCACCAGCCAAAGTATCCCCTCTCGAGGAAAAGATCAATTGGGGTGTGGCAGAGGGGACTCTACTCACATGGAGATCATTGAGTCTTGATCTATAAACAACGCGATGGTCATGTTCCCGCAATGAAAACATGACTCATCCACGAGCGCTGCCGAGCGTGATTAAGCCCAACACGCGAAACAGCGCCCGCGACCGTTAAGCAGATGAATCACGCACACACATCCAGGAAATAGAAAATACACGGGCGAACCGTCTTGAAAAAGACGTGCCGCGTGCAGCTCTTTTAGAGATTGGAAAAGCTCAACAGAGTGCTGAAACGCCCAGGGAGAAACACACTCACTGTCGGCAGATCACTGCACAGACCAGCAGCAGGAAATGCGATCTCGCTGGAATCCGCCGTCACACCAACACTCTGAAGAGCCGCTCGTCTCGAAGAGATTTGAGATGACATTCAAAAGGCTTGTGGAGTGAAGTATTAAACTTGGCTCCGAAGCGAAAACATATCTGCATGTTGCCAGCGCACTTCCTTATATACCCCCAGGGTGGGGCGGAGATACGCTATGCAAATTCCGCAGACCCATGGCATTTTTATTGCCATTGGCTCGTTTTATATACTCGAAGATGATAGGCTTTCTAAGCGAAACCTCATTCGTCGTCATCCGACGTAACTCGGAGTGACAACGAAAGGGAACACAGAGATATCACAATTTAGCACGTGAATCTCAACAATGGTGGCAATATACAGTGAGGAAAATAAGTATTTGAACACCCTGCTATTTTGCAAGTTCTCCCACTTGGAAATCATGGAGGGGTCTGAAATTGTCATCGTAGGTGCATGTCCACTGTGAGAGACATAATCTAAAAAAAAAAAAAATTCCAGAAATCACAATATATGATTTTTTAACTATTTATTTGTATGATACAGCTGCAAATAAGTATTTGAACACCTGTCTATCAGCTAGAATTCTGACCCTCAAAGACCTGTTAGTCTGCCTTTAAAATGTCCATTTATTATCCTAAATTAGATGCACCTGTTTGAGGTCGTTAGCTGCATAAAGACACCTGTCCACCCCATACAATCAGTAAGAATCCAACTACTAACATGGCCAAGACCAAAGAGCTGTCCAAAGACACTAGAGACAAAATTGTACACCTCCACAAGGCTGGAAAGGGCTACGGGGAAATTGCCAAGCAGCTTGGTGAAAAAAGGTCCACTGTTGGAGCAATCATTAGAAAATGGAAGAAGCTAAACATGACTGTCAATCTCCCTCGGACTGGGGCTCCATGCAAGATCTCATCTCGTGGGGTCTCAATGATCCTAAGAAAGGTGAGAAATCAGCCCAGAACTACACGGGAGGAGCTGGTCAATAACTTGAAAAGAGCTGGGACCACCGTTTCCAAGGTTACTGTTGGTAATACACTAAGACGTCATGATTTGAAATCATGCATGGCACGGAAGGTTCCCCTGCTTAAACCAGCACATGTCAAGGCCCGTCTTAAGTTTGCCAATGACCATTTGGATGATCCAGAGGAGTAATGGGAGAAAGTCATGTGGTCAGATGAGACCAAAATATAACTTTTTGCTCAAATTCCACTAAACGTGTTTGGAGGAAGAAGAATGAGGAGTACCATCCCAAGAACACCATCCCTACTGTAAAGCATGGGGGTGGTAGCATCATGCTTTGGGGGTGTTTTTCTGCACATGGGACAGGGCGACTGCACTGTATTAAGGAGAGGATGACCGGGGCCATGTATTGCGAGATTTTGGGGAACAACCTCCTTCCCTCAGTTAGAGCACTGAAGATGGGTCGAGGCTGGGTCTTCCAACATGACAATGACCCGAAGCACACAGCCAGGATAACCAAGGAGTGGCTCTGTAAGAAGCATATCAAGGTTCTGGCGTGGCCTAGCCAGTCTCCAGACCTAAACCCAATAGAGAATCTTTGGAGGGAGCTCAAACTCCGTGTTTCTCAGCGACAGCCCAGAAACCTGACTGAAGATCTGTGTGGAGGAGTGGGCCAAAATCCCTCTTGCAGTGTGTGCAAACCTGGTGAAAAACTACAGGAAACATTTGACCTCTGTAATTGCAAACAAAGGCTACTGTACCAAATATTAACATTGATTTTCTCAGGTCTTCAAATACTTATTTGCAGCTGTATCATACAAATAAATAGTTAAAAAATCATACATTGTGATTTCTGGATTTGTTTTTTTTTTAGATTATGTCTCTCACAGTGGACATGCACCTACGATGACAATTTCAGACCCCTCCATGATTTCTAAGTGGGAGAACTTGCAAAATAGCAGGGTGTTCAAATACTTATTTTCCTCACTGTATATATTTTTTTTATTCATGCAGCAGTGCATGCTGGGAGTTTTATATTATCCTGGAACCCAGTATGCATTGCGACATGAAACTTTTGATTGTCACCATTGTTGAGATTCATGTGCTGATTGTTGATGTCTGTGTGTGTCTGAGTCAAGCAGGAGTTAAACATGTTTTAATGCACTATATGATTACGATATTCTTCAGAAAACCTTATTACATAAATATTGGTTTTATGTTGTAGATTTACAGATATATGCTAAATATTAAATAAATCTATTTCAAAGAATAAATACAGAAAAGATAAGAGAATCAGACATGTCCAGGATGATTGTGATATCATCAAAAAGCCAATAACACCTGATCATCTTCCTCTTGGCTCTTTCTTGCCATAACAAATGTGTTTTATAAACTCACTGTTACAGCAGCCAGAGAGAGGTGAATGGTAAGAAGTCAAGGGACAAGAGACCAACTAAAGCAAATACTGATCTCCATTATGGTGATAACAAACTTTATTATAAACTAAATCTCTGTTAATTCTCAACAAGAACTTTTGTACATGTCTGAAAGAAATAATCGTAAACTGGTTTCACACTCAGTGTTGCTGGAAGTCAGTTGTAGTTTTTGTGTTTCTCTTTTTTCTGTTCTTGTTTCTCTGTCCTTCAGTGATTCTGCTTATCAGGTGTTCATCAGTGTCTCAATTCACTCACTTCTTTTCATTCACTCTGTCAAGTGGACTATATTAGTGAACTAATGTAGGGAATAGTGAATGAGGGTATAGGGTGTGATTGGGAAAACAGACTCTCTGAGTGTCGACTTTGAGCGCTGTTAATTCACAGTATATTCCTGTAGGCTATTTTTGTTTTCTACGGTATATTACTGTTTTAATGGAAAATGGTATGATATTGTCAGAATTTGGCCTTTTTTTACAGCAAGGGATAACAGTGTAGCTCATGGACACCTCCTACTCAAGCTCTCCGTCTCTGCAAATTTCGGAAGGGAATGATTCAGATTTCTCTTGGCACAGCTAGAAGACAGACAGGTTGCTCACGTCATATCTACGTCGTCGAGCTCAGCTTGAGTCTGCGCAGTACGCGCAGCCATCAGGAAGTGAGAGCTTCTAATTGACTTCTTTTACTGTCTATGGTAAAAAATAAATAAATTCGGGAGTGACGCGCTGCCAAGATGGCGAAGCAGTCTACGAACTACGAACCCCAGTTAGTGAGGCCTACAAGTATTAACGCATGTAACTTAACTTAAGTCATAAACAATGTATACTCTAAATGAAACACTTCCTGATACAGATTAAATATTTTATTTGTTTACATGCACGTCATGGCTGTCGTGGGAAACTTAAGTTTGGTTTGTTAATTAACTCTTTCGCCGCCAAACACAGAATTTTCCGGGTTTTAGAAAAAAACGCTTCGCCGCCAAACACGGAATTTTCCGGGTTTCCGTGTTTTCGGTGGTATACGGTAAAGAAGACCCGTGCGCATGCTCTGAATGAGTATGGAACCTTTTGATCAAAGAATTTGATTGCAATCAGCTGCGATCGGCTCAAACATTTGGTGTATGTCAAAATATCTGAGACAAAATGAAGAGATCATATACGGCTGATCAAGTACTGGAGGTGCTGATGGATTCGGAGTCCGATCACTCCTTATTTGATAATTTTGCATCTGATCGGGATGAAGCAGTCAATGAGAGAGATGCAGACACAAGTTCTAGTCGTGATAGATTGTTCACACGTCGTTCTGGACGAAGACACGGTTCACCTGTGTCTGTGAGTCGAAGAGTGGACAGTGACAGTTCAGAGACAGACAGCGTTACTTCAGACAGTGAGTGGACGCATTCAAGATCTCGTTCGTCGTTCCCAGGTGGAAGAACGCGTAGAGGTAAGACAAGATGAGAAAATATATGAGAACGTGTTATATCTTTATGCACATGTAATTCACAATGTTGGATTATATATATATATATATATATATATATATAAACACTACAATGTTTATGTGTGAGTGTGCATGTATTTATGTGTGGCTGTGTGCATAAATATGAGTGCAATTCACAAAAAAATTTTTTTAAAAAAGGTGAAACTAATATATCATTTTGACTCATTACATGCAAAGTGAGATATTTCAAGCCTTTGTTATAATGTTTATTATGGCTTACATCTTATATAAACCCCAAATTCTAAATTAGAATATTGTGAAAAGGTTTTCATAAGCTGTAAGCCATAATAAAAGTTAGAACAAGTTATATGAGTCAATATATTATTAGTTTCACCTTTTTTTTCTTTTGTAAGAGTTTCACCTGTATATATATGTATGTGTGTATCTGTCTTTTTATTAAAAGTAATTCCAATTATTCATATAATTATTTACAGGTAGAACACAGCGAGGCAGAGGCAGAGGCCGGATGCGTCTACATCAACATGATGCTGCTGGTAACCAAACAAGGGCCACTGTGAGCCATCCAGCTGAAGATGCTGAACCTGATGATCCTGAGTGGCAAGAAATTAACTGGCAGCCAAAAAACATTCCCTTCACTGAGAATCCTGGGCCTATCGGTGATGCTGCTGCTCTTGAGTCAGAACAACCTGTAGACTTTACTGAGTTGTTCCTTTCTGATGAACTGATTCAGAACATTGTTGAACAGACCAACCTGTATGCAGATCAGTGCATTCAGGCTATGGGTGACACTTCTCAACATGCTAGATGTCATGCATGGAAGCCTGTCACAGTTTCAGAAATGAAAACCTTCATGGGGCTCCTTTTTCTCACTGGTATCATTCGTAAGCCTAAACTTGAAATGTACTGGTCTACAGATGACATGTTAGCTACCCCCTACTTCAACAAGGTCATGCCTCGCAACAGGTTTGAAATCATATGGACATTTCTTCACTTCAATGATAATACAACAAGGCCAGACAATTGTACTGACAAGCTGTACAAAATCCGTCCTGTCTTGGATCACCTTGTGTCCAAATTCCGCGAAATGTATCAGCCCAAATCTAACATTTGCATTGATGAGGGTATGTTTCTGTGGCGTGGACGCCTAGCTTTCAGGGTGTACAATCCCCAGAAACCCATCAAATATGGAGTAAAATCCTACATCTTGTGCGATTCTGAAACCGGCTACTGTTTTAACATGAAGCCCTATTGTGGGGAAAGCGCTACCCTGGGAGACACAGTTGTCTCTCTTCTTGATCGCCTAGCAGGTCATGGCTACAGATTGTTTATGGACAACCTATACAACTCTGTACGACTGTGTGAGCGCCTACTTGATGTGAAAACCCATGCATGTGGTACAATTAGGAAAAACAGAGGTGAACCGCCGGTCATTCGAGATGTCCGAAATGCTGACCTTAGGATTGGAGAAACAATCATGCGTCACAACGGAAATGTGATGGTCTTGGCATGGAGAGACAAACAAACTGTGAAAATGGTTACAACATTCCATCAGAACAACATGGAACGCACTGAGGTATGGCAGAGAGGCCACCAAGAAAAAGTTACAAAGCATAAACCAGCATGCATTGTGGAATACAATCATGAAATGAATGGCGTTGACAGACTAGACCAAAACATTGCGTACTACCCTTTTATCAGGAAGTCACAAAAGTGGACAAAGAAATTTGTCATGTATCTGTTTCAGATCAGTTTGTTCAACGCTTTTGTCATTTTCAAAGAGAAAAACCCACAGAGTAATTGTACAACTCTTCTCTCATTCATCCAGAGTGTTATAAAATCATGGACCAGCCAAGAGTATGCTAGTGGTGGGGAGAAAAGTGCTACTGAAAACACTCCAACAGCTACTGAAAACACTCCAAGAGCACCATACAAAACTGACCCAACAAACAGGCTGAATGTCAGTTTTGCGGTTCATGAACTAGTTCGAATCCTGCCCACTCCAAAAAAGCAAAACCCAACCAGAGGATGCAGAGTTTGTGTGCGTAACGGGTTGCGGAAGGAGACCTCCTTCTACTGCAAGAGTTGTGGTGTTCCCTTGCATCCTGGAAAATGTTACTCAATTTACCACTCAAAAGCAAGCTACATGGCCTAAATTTGAGTAATTTTACATTTATTTATAATTTTAATTTATTTTGGAAGGTTTTATATGCAATGGAAATGAAATCTCAATGTGTTCTGTTTGAAAATGCACTTGTTTTATTAAAATGCTTTTTTCTCAGCTTTTTGTCCAGAATGTGGTGTTTTTGACAAAACCTACCCATGTTCAAGTGGCAATAAAAAAGGAACAAATGAAGATAGAAAAAAATAGTTTTTTTTGTTTAAAAGCAGAGTCTTAGATCTTCATTTCGATATGTAGCATGTTCATATATTCATAGGAGAAAATTTTTTGTGGGCCATTAAAATTTAGCGAAAATCGTCAAAAACCCTGGCGCTGGCTGGCAACTTTTTTTAAAAAGGCTGGCGGTGAAAGAGTTAAGGATAAAAAGATATAGTTGCAATAAATATTGTGTTGCTTTTGCTGAAAGTTTACATACACAAATGTATTTTTTTATTATTATTTAAAAATAAAAAAATGTTTTTGTAAGGAGGAATTTCTGGTATATATGGAGACATTGAGAGGGATGAAAAGTCCTAAAGCAGTGTATTCTTTATTGGAAGATTTTACAATCTTCTAAAAGACTTTTAACTTTGTCTTTAACTTGCTTACTGTTGAGAACTTTATGCATATTGTGATGTGATGATTTAATGTAAGCTCAGTCTTGTTTGTAAAACTTTCAGTTATTAATTCCATTTCTCAGGTCATGTGACCATTAACCGACATCAGAGAACCCCGAACATGCGAATGTGTTAGTTATTTTTATGTGTGATTCAATGCGATTATTAAAGATTCTTTCAAAATCTCAGGGCTACTACAAAATAAAATATTTACAAAACGTTGCAGAAACATATCATCTGAGGAAAACATGAGTGTAAACGCGCCACAGCTCCAGTAGAGGTCGCTCGTCAGTGTGAGAGAGAGAGAGAGAGAGAGACTCCAACGGTCACCACATGATCGCGGGAAACACCACATTTACCGTGTGTTTTAATCCAGACTCGGAATGATGATCATGTAAAGTTACTCATCTGAGGCTACACTGAAGGAATCCTCTCCTCTGCAGGTCAGGGTTTGTGACTCATAGACATTATCTTCTTGTTTCTCGCTGTTATTACAGAATCACGCAGCAGCTCTTCGACTCTCAGTCCGGCTGAGGGAGTGTGCTCCCGCGGGAAAGAGACGTCAATGCATAACCTCTATTAGCCATAATTAAAAAAATATATTAATAATTAATATACACAGATTTTGTGACTCAGATAAGGTGTTGTGGCCCAGGTCTGGCAAACAGGAGCGGTCCACCCAAGGGCCGTCATTCCAGCTTCATGTGTGTGCCAGATCATCTTTCCACGGGTTAGCAAGAGTAGGGTGTGATTCGGGACACAGTCCGAGTCTCTGGTCATTTAAGGACAACTGGCGATTCCTAGCGTAAATCAACACAAGCTCATGATATTGTCTCTAGATGTCTCGTGACTTGGCACACAACTTCATGGCTAGATCACTGCATTTGCACGGCTGATGCACATGATTCTAGAGAGGCCATAAAAATTAATTATGAATTTGCCACTACTGATCATGTGCCTTTTTCTTTATCTGTAAGTCTAGGCAATATACCTGCTTTTGTGTCTGTAGATAACGTGTGTGGGGAAAATAGATTGGTCTAATCTGAATGAGGAGGACCTTAACCCTCTGGGGACCAAGGTGTTTTTGGAGCCCTTGAGATGTTCTGACATGCCTTGAAATTTGTGCTTTTTTCAGTTATTTATAAACATTTTAATGGCAAAGGTGTAAAATCACTCTATATAGCACAAACAGGGCTACCAAAATATGCGGGCAACGTGTATGTAGATGTTTGTATTTTTAAGAGAATAATGTTTATGCGTGGTTATTGGAAAAAATAAAAATGAAAGTGGCTGAATTAAGACCACAAAACACATATTAAATATGTGTCCACAAGACTTTTGTCTAATTGATGTTGTACCTTTGAGTACTGGCTTCAAAATTATGTGAAAATAGTCTTGCTTTATCGTTCACAAAAAAAAATACATTGATTTAAATGGTGTAAAACAGGTTTTGCTTGGAAAGCCAATATGCGAGGGGGGCGTGAAGGAGTAGTTTACACCTGGGTTGTCCCACCCACTCTGCATAATGACTCTGCATAATTAGCCATTCATTCAGGTGTGACACTGACTGAGCCACAATGCAAGGACAATGTATTTAGAAGAATACTTATATTGACCATTTAAGATTTCGCTTACATCTATCTTGTAAATATGTTTAGCTATTTTATTAAAAATGTTACAATTACAACAATAATTACAATTTCAACAATATTTCAAGTGTACTCTTTCTTTGTAAAAAAAAAAAAAAAGAAAGAAAAAAAAAAAAGGTTATAGGCCTACATTTTATCATATGTATTCATTAGTTTGAATATAGCCAACATTGGAACATCTAACATCTTAGTCTATGACTTTATTTTTGACAAAAATAGTGTGACTAACGCCTGACTAACGTTGTTTTATTGAAATATCAGGGCATATAAATGTTAATTTAAGTTGCTTATACAAATACATTTTATTTCAACATATTCCAGTCGATTTTTACTCATCTCAGTAGGCTATGGCAAAGCAGTTTATTCTTTCACACACAGACACGCGATTCATATTTAGGCTAAACACTCACAAATATGTACCCTTCATTCATCTCACAGAAACGCGAGTCATATTATAGAAATGCATTCATCTTTTTGCGGTTTATAGGCCTACACTAAATAACGTTATTCCACACTTGAGAAAAGAAAACAGCCTACCTCACTCCTCAGCGCGATCTGCTGCTCATATCAGGATATTTCTCCTCATCAGCACTGTGGAAACTTTTCTCCATAAAGGCTATAATGTCTCACTCGCGAGTCGCGACGCGCTTTGTTTACAGCTGATGTGGGCGTTTCACAGACTGAAATGGTTCTCAGAATTTGCATTTGAATAGCGCGCGCTCTCCGGGGAGTGGTCAAATTACTGTGAATCATCTCGTAATGAGGTCGACTGGAGTCGCTCTCTTTGTATACAGATTACAGAAACTAAGAATATTTGTTTTTTATATAAATAACTTCATTTAAAAGATGCGATCTCAAGCTTTATGCCCGTGGGTCTGTTTGCCTGTTTGACTGAATTTTCGCGGAGTTATAGATCATTTTCGAACGCGTTTCAAACGGGAGTTTACTGACAGAGAGAAGGCAGAAATCGCATCATCTTAATTTTTCTTTATTTGTCAAAAAGCAAAACACTTTATTTTTATTGTGAGTATACAGAAAAAAAATAGAAACTGAACAGGATCGATTGATGTATTACACGAAAATGAAAGATCAAAATTAACAGAGCATTTAGTGTTTATTTTCATTGCTAAAAAAAAAAAACGAGCAAAACGCGCGGGCGCGTTTTTGGTGCCCAGAGGGTTAAAGGGGTGGTTCGGGATTTTTGACATCGGACCTCATTTTTAAGTCAGCCTGGTTGTTATTCATCAGTGGAGACATTTAAAAAAAAAAATTATCCAGTCCTTATATTTGGATAGTTAGCCGATGCTAGGCTAGCGCGAGTCAATGGTATATGTTAGCCAGCCATTAAAAACCGTTTTACCCACTCCACAGTGCACCAAACGCAAATCAATTATAACACTAGACTATCGATGCAAATGTCCGTTGAGAGAATAATGTTAGAAATCAAACTTACCTTTCATCACAATGATCCCAAAGGAACTAGTTTCTCAGCAGCTGCGGAATTTTACTTTGCTCCGGTTAGTAATGCGGCAAAAAGTAAACACAGAACTTGCACTACAGCAATAATAACCGGCTCACTCGGTTGCCTAGGTAATCAATATCACTCCGCTGCTGCTGTAGACAAGGCTTATGATTACAGGGAAAAAATTATAACTAATGCAATGTGATGAAAGGTAAGTTTGATTTCTAACATTATTCTCTCAACGGACATATACATCGATGGTCTAGTGTTATAATTGTTTTGCGTTTGGTGCACTGTGGAGTGGGTAAAACGGTTTTTAATGGCTGGCTAACATATACCATTGACTCGCGCTAGCCTAGCATCGGCTAACTATCCAAATATAAGGACTGGATAATTTAAAAAAAAAAATGTCTCCACTGATGAATAACAACCAGGCTGACTTAAAAATGAGGTCCGATGTCAAAAATCCTGAACCACCCCTTTAAAGAATATTATATCCAGTCTGACATCCTGTTGAATAACATTGAATTGCCTAAAGATTCCACGGTATGTTATGATATTAATTGCAAGAACCCTCAACATGGTATTGAGCTGTGCACCCTGTATGAGAATATTGTGAAGTCCCTCCTTGTCTCGAGCAGGCCCCTGTATAAGACACACAGATTGTACAAAGTCAAGCCAGGTTGGAATGGCTATGTGGAAAAGATACATGCTGAGGCAAGAAGGGCCTTTAAAGCATGGGATGAGTCAGGCAGACATAAACAGGGTCCCTTATTCGAATCCAAGAAACAGGCAAATGCAAAGTTTAAATATGCTCTAAGTTTCATTAAGAGGAAGGAAAACACAATGAGGTCGGACTCTCTGGCAAGGAAGCTGCAATATAATAGTCCTACTGATTTCTGGAAAGAAATCAAAAGAATGAATAATTGTAAAACATCGTTACCAACGAATATTGATGGTGTCAACGGCTCGGAAGAATTACTCAGTTGTGGCAGAAACATTACTATGAGCTGTTTAACTGTGTTAAAAGTAAGTCTTTTACAATGGGTGACATTGATAGTAATGAAGATGCAACTGTTCTACCTCAAGAAATATATGATGCAATTATGATGCTAAAGGATAATAAGGCATGCGGTATGGATGAGATATCTGCGGAGCATTTAAAATTTGCAAGTAGAAAACTCTGTCCCCTAATTGCTATTTGTTTTACTGGGTTGTTAGTCCATGGTATTTTACCTGATTCTATTTTATCTGTCACATTAGTGCCTATCATTAAAGAAAAAGCTGGTAAGATTAACAGCTTGGATAATTACAGGCCTATAGCTTTAGCCAGTATTTTATCCAAGGTCTTGGAGAGGATTATACTGAATAGGCTGGAACATTTTGTCTTGACCTCTGACAATCAGTTTGGCTTCAAACCTAAACATGGCACTGATATGTGTATTTTTGCCCTAAAGGAGGTTCTAGATTTGTATAACAGGCATAATTCTGTTTCAAAAAAAATTGCAACGAGTCTCTCAACCAGAGGCCCCCAGCTCGTGTGTGTGTAATTTCACACACACACGAGCTGGGGCCTCTGGTTGAGAGACTCGTTGCAATTTTTTATTTAAACTTTTGGTGTGAGGTTTTAGTAAGATCTTTATTTTATATTATTTATTTTATAATCATTTATATTCTTTTAAAAGAACTGAATGGCTTTTCACCGTTTGTGTGAGATAAACTTCCACAGTTTATCCTTATCACTTCCACATTACAGCCCGGATACGCTCAGGAATATGTAGGGAGGATCGTGTGTGACACCAACTTCAAAAACACAAACTAACTGTCATGTTCAAAAGGCTTCAAACAATCAGACTTTCTGTCAGATACCATAACATATTGTTTAATCACAGCGTCTTCAAACGATTGACACTTTCTGTCAATATCAAAAGGCATCAAACGGCTTCAAACTAACTGTCATAGCCATGACGTATTATTATTATAACACTTTCTGTCAATATCAAAAGGCTTCAAAAGGCATCAAAACCCGAAACTAACTGACTGACAGGGGCCCCAACAAATAAGTAAAAACTAATTTAATTTTTTTTATATATATTATACACTATAAACCATCATCATTGACTATATTTCAAATAATAATAACATGAATGATGTCTTTGATTTTACTTATTTTGGCAATACAAGTTTAATATCCCCATTGACCAAAAAGTAAACATTCATATTGACCGACCACCAGATACCAGATACCCCTTGTATCTGCATGAAATGGTTTGGTCCTGCTTTAGCATGCGCAGTGTTTAAACTTGCAGACACTGCCAGACAGTCAGTCGATGCGCCAGAAACACACAGAGACCACAATGTTGCATAGTAAAATAAAATCTGGTTTTCAACAAAGGAAAGAGAGAAAAGAGAGAGAGGAAAGACAAAAGAAAGGGTGTCAATCTGTAACCCAGTTTTTCCCCAAGAAAGGTGGGTAGCCTTTAGTCTGTGAGTGGTATTAACCTGTTGTCCATAGTGAAATAAGCTAGCTAACTGCAGGCTAGTGTTAGCCTACATTTGATCAACATTTAATCAGTGCAGGGAAACGTTTAGCAAGATATTCATATTAAATCATTGTCCATGCCCATTTTAGCAGACAGATGAGTCAGCAGCACCCGTCTCCCCATAACTGCAGCCCTCCCAGTCCCAGTGAAGAAGGTGAGCAACACTGTGTTAATGACTTGCATCATTCCAGGGAGTCTGTGTGGGGTTCTCTGACTGACTCTCTTGCTCTTTTTCCCATAACAAAAAAAAGAAAAAGAAATATTAATGACAGAAATCAAACACAAATTATTTTCTCACATAATGAGCATCATAAAAAATAAATAAAAAAAAACCTCCTGTCTGTACTGGATGCAGTTAGAAACAATGAGTAGCTTACCTCAACCTGCACAGACAATATTAAAATAATCCAGTTTGATGTGTTCATTTAGACTGAATTCTGGCCGTTAAATGACATCTATAGATACAGACTTTATTATTCCCATCATTCCAAACCTCAAAACCTATTGATTTAGTGATCACTTGATCTGTTTTGTAGCACTATAATTGTAATGATGTGGAGGACGCAGTAAGATCCAATTGCAGCTTTATTAGAATAAATCAACAGGCAGGGTAAATCAGGGGCAGACAGAACAATGGAGATAATCTCAGAGCAGAAACAGAAAACAGGCAAGGGTCGAGGCAGGCGGCAGGAATCAGTGTCCAATGAACAATCCGGGTCAAGACAGGCAGCAGAAGAATCAGAAGTCGGTATAAACAACCCAAGGTCAGTAACAGTTCAGCAAACACAGGGAAAACGCTCAGAAATTGTACGCCGGGGCAATACAATACTTCGCAGTGAACTGAAGAGTGACAGAGGTTTATATGGGTGTATGTGAATGAGCTGCAGGTGGATGAGATGAGTGTGGATGAGCTGCAGGTGTATGTGCAATCAGTCCCAGGTAAGCGGCATGATGGGAAGTTGAGTTTGTGATGTGATCAGTCTGGTGTGGAGTGCCCTCTGGTGACTCTCAGAGGCACTCCAGCTGGTGATCGTTACATAGCCCCTCCCCAAAGAGCGGCTTCCAGACGCTCCAAAAACAGTCCAGGAGGGAGGTGGAGCGGAGGCGGATCCGGGGGCGGGATGGAGGGCCAGGTCCATGGGGCAGAAAAGGACCTGTAGATTGCAGCAGAACGGATGTCCAGGGTGGATCAGGCTGTGCAGGCGACCAGGGCGGATCAGGCTGTGCAGGCGACCAGGGCGGAGCAGTTCGTTCAGGAGGCCAGGGAGGAGATGACCCTTCGAATGGCCACGGCGGAGACGACCCCTCGGGCGGCCACGGCACAGGAATAGACACCGGCTCGACACCGGCTCAGGAACTGGAACAGACACCGGCTCAGGAACTGGAACAGACACCGGCTCAGCGGCGGCCATCTTGTCCTGAGACACTGGCTCAGCGGTGACCATCTTGTCCTGAGACACTGGCTCGGCAGAGACCATCTTGTCCTGAGACACTGGCTCGGCGGTGGCCATCTTGTCCGGAGACACAGGCGTGGTTTCGGCCATCTTGTCCGAAGACACAGGCGTGGAGTCGGCCATCTTGTCCGAAGACACAGGCGCAGGAAGAGGAACAGATTCAGGCTCAGGAACAGATTCAGTCTCGGCGGGACGAGACTCTTGACGGCCGGACGTGACGTGAAGCTCAGTCTCTGGATCGGCAGAAGTGACGTGAAGCTCAGTCTCTGGATCGGGATCAGCGCGCTCTGAGCTTGACGGGACCAGCGGCGGTGAGGGCTTTGAGCTGGGTAGGACCAGCGGCGAAGAGGACTCTGAGCTGGTTAGGACCAGCGATGAAGAGGGCTTTGAGCTGGACAGGACCAGCGATGGAGAGGGCTTTGAGCTGGACGGAACCAGCGATGGAGAGGGCTCTGAGCTGGACGGAACCAGCGATGAAGAGGGCTTTGAGCTGGACAGGACCAGCGATGGAGAGGGCTCTGAGCTGGACGGGACCAGCGATGAAGAGGGCTCTGTGCTGGACGGGACCAGCGATGAAGAGGGCTCTGTGCTGGACGGGACCAGCGGTGAAGAGGGCTCTGTGCTGGACGAGACCAGCGGTGAAGGCTCTAGCTTGGCGGGCATGACGCTCTCAGTCTCAGGGGCGGCGGGCATGACGCATACTGCCTTGGCTTCGGCAGATTTGGCGTGAAGTGCGGGCTCGGCTGGACTGGCGTGAAGTGCAGGCTCGGCTGGACTGGCGTGAAGTGCAGGCTCGGCTGGACTGGCGTGAAGTGCAGGCTAATTCGGACTGGAGTTCCATGGTGAGACCTTTGCGAAAGAGAGTTTTCAGAGTGCTCTCGACCCAGTCAGTTTGTGCTGCGAGTGTGCGGAAAGTTAGAGCATATTCGGCTGCAGTTTTATTCCCTTGAGTGAGAGATAGTAGTTGTTCCCCGGCGTCTCCTCTCTCAGTAGAATGGTCGAAAACATGGCGGAATTGTTGCAAAAATTCACTAAACGAAGCGAAGGAAGACCCATCAGTTCTCCAAAACAGCTGTAGCCCATTCTAGCGCTCGCCCCGTGAGCAGTGAACAAACAAACGCAATCCGGCTTGCGTTGGTGGTGTATAATGACGGTTGCTGCTCCACAAAGAGAGTACATTGAAGCAGAAATCCCTTGCATTTCGTAGGGTTTCCATCGAACTTCTCGGGGAAAGCCAGCCGTGGATTTACTGAGGAAGTGGCAGCCGGTGGAGGATTTTCTGGGGAAGAACTGGCAGGTGCAACAGGAGGATTTGTGATCGCAGTTCGTAGTTCTTGCAGACCCTGAACCAGTTTCTCGGTGAGTGAAGTCAAATGACTAAGTTGATGGTGATGTAGATCCAGACGAGATGCTTGAGAGGTAAGTTCAGTGGATATCTGCAGAACAGCTGCTGGATCAGTTGATGGTGAAGTATTCTGTAATGATGTGGAGGACGCAGTAAGATCCAATTGCAGCTTTATTAGAATAATCAACAGGCAGGGTAAATCAGGGGCAGACAGAACAATGGAGATAATCTCAGAGCAGAAACAGAAAACAGGCAAGGGTCAAGGCAGGCATCACAGTCCAATGAACAATCCGGGTCAAGACAGGCAGCAGAAGAATCAGAAGTCGGTATAAACAATCCAAGGTCAATAACAGTTCAGCAAACACAGGGAAACTGCTCAGAAATTGTACGCCGGGGCAGGGCAATACTTCACAGTGAACTGAAGAGTGACAGAGGTTTATATGGGTGTATGTGAATGAGCTGCAGGTGGATGAGATGAGTGTGGATGAGCTGCAGGTGTATGTGCAATCAGTCCCAGGTAAGCGGCATGATGGGAAGTTGAGTTTGTGATGTGATCAGTCTGGTGTGGAGTGCCCTCTGGTGACTCTCAGAGGCACTCCAGCTGGTGATCGTTACAATAATAACCCTGATGTGGAAATTCCGTTTTACACGTCATCTTTATTTTGTTGTTGGCATATATGTGCAGTTAAGTTAAAAAATCAGCTGTTTTCATTGTTTTGAGATGATGATGTTAATTTATTTTAATAAAAAAAAAAAAATGTATCTGTCATTAATTTTACAATAAAAATACATTGAGAATGTGTAAAGGATTGCCTTAAGGACATTTTTATGGTGGCTTTTAATCTTGCATCAAATAGTGACCTGCAGACTTGCATTTACAAATCACAGCATTAAATATTGTCCTAGTACTAGTATTGAACTACAAGAAGCAAGACAGTTGCAAGCCTTTGATTAGAGTTATGTAAAGCTTTTGATGGGACAGGTAGGTCCTAGAGATGTGGTGACAACAGCTGCGCAGCCGCAGAGGGGGCCCAATTAGATTTTTTTGTCATGGGGGCCCAAAATTCCTGGTGGCGCCCCTGGGTTGGGGACACCATTATCAACCACCTAATGTACGCGGATGACCTGGTCATTCTTTGTCCATATAGTGCTGGCCTTCAACAGCTACTAAGGGTATGTTGTCAATATGGCTTAGACTTTGATATTACGTTCAATTCTAAGAAGAGTAATATAATGATTGCTAGAAGCAGGGAGGACAATAAACTCTCATTTCCTGCTTTTTATCTGTCTGGTATTTTACTTAAAGTGTGTGATGAGGTCAAATACTTAGGACACTATATAACTGATGACCTGTCTGATGATAGGGACATTCATAGACAGTATTGTATGTTGTATGCTGAATCGCAAATTTAGTATGTGTTCACTATCTGTGAAGACCACACTTTTTAAAGCTTTTTGTACTGCGATGTACACTGCCCACTTGTGGCGGCGCTATAAAGCAGTATGCAGAAACTCAGTGTGGCATATAATGATGGTTTGAGGCTGCTGCTTAAATTGCCACGATGGGGCAGTGCGAGCCAAATGTGTGTAAGTGTTAATGTATTCACGTGTCCTGCTGTACTCAGGAATCTCATGTACAGATGTATGTGTAGATTAGCAGAGTCATATAACAGCATCATCGCAACACTAGTGAACCCTGCATTGAGTGCGGTTAGGTGCACTTCGAGATTGTGGAACCACTGGCGGTTTAGTCTATATGCTAATATCTGAACACTCTTTTTGTGTATTGTGGAATTTTGACTGTGTTGAGGCAAAAACAAATAACTAACAAAACAGCATCAGGCATAAGAGACATCAATGATTCAAATTGTCCTTAAAATATATTTATTCTTGCAAGAATGTTCCCAGTCCATCCACAGTCCAGCTGCAGGTGGAGTGAGACCCAGAGCAGAGGTTAGCCAGCATTCCTATAGTGTTATCTCTTGTCACCCACCACAACACAAGGAACAAAAGGGACCCCCCTTGAACCCGGGAATCCTCTCACCTCTGAAATCACACACACACACACCCTGCAGCTGTACTAACATCATAAAAGAAACTCAAAATACAGACAAATGAATGTATGGCATTATAATATTGCTGGATCTCATGCTCCAGTAACACAGGGTTTGTGATGAGAATATATTAATGGATCAACACAATTGTTAGATTCAGAAGACATCAGTGCATCAGTCTATTTCATGATGATTATAAAACCATCAACAGGAAACCATCATCGCCTGATCTCATCTCACTTTAGCTTTACCAGCTAGCAGGACCAAACCTGCATAAAAATGAATAAATACATAAATAAATATGCAAAGAAATGTAAAAAAAATAAAAAAATAAATAAATGACAGAGTTGATGACAAAGTTTTCAGTTTTGCATGAACTATCCCTTTAAAAAGTCTGTGTTTACCCCTTTTCTTACAGTTTTTCTTGATTGCTTAAACCAGTGGTTCTCAAACCTGTCCTGGTGTACCCCCAACACTGCACGTTTTCTTTGTCTCCCTAATAAAACACACCTGATTCAACTCATCAGCTCATTAACCCATGTAATAATGAGCTGATGAGTTGAATCAGGTGTGTTTGATTAGGGCGACAAAGAAAACGTGCAGTGTTGGGGGTACGCCAGGACAGGTTTGAGAACCACTGGCTTAAACAATATAACCAGGCTTTTGAACTAAAATGTCTAAACCATAATGCCATTTATCAAAAAGCACACCCATTTCCCTAAACTATAAACACTATTCCCTGTTTTGACACATGAGTCAGATTTGTTGAACTGTCACTGCAAAACTCTACACACAAATCCCTTCATTTCTCATTGCCTACACCAGTGGTTCCCAATTCCAGTCCTCGTGACCCACTGCTCTGCACATTTTGTATGTCTCCCTTATTTAACACACCTGAACCAAATCATCAGCTCATTAGGAGAGACTCCATGAACTGAACTGAGTGTGTCAGATAAGAGAGACCTACAAAATGTGCAGAGCAGTGGGTCACGAGGACTGGAATAGGGAACCACAGCAGTCTCAGATGAAATTCAAGCCACTCTAGTTGCCCATGTCTTAGGCCAGTGGTTCTCAAACCTGTCCTGGCGTACCCCCAACACTGCACGTTTTCTTTGTCTCCCTAATCAAACACACCTGATTCAACTCATCAGCTCATTATAACATGGGTGAATGAGCTGATGAGTTGAATCAGGTGTGTTTTATTAGGGAGACAAAGAAAACGTGCAGTGTTGGGGGTACGCCAGGACAGGTTTGAGAACCACTGTCTTAGGCAATGGTGTGACTATGAGGGAGGCTGGGCTATGAGTAAGGCCAAATTTGAGTCGCTTTACCGTCGCCTCGAGAACCTTCAGGAAGGTGTGGTGGCAAACAAAACTCTATCACTGAATACAGTAAGAGACAAACATTTCCAAAAGTATTTGATGAGGTGTATTTTCCTGCAAGAAAAGGGTTGCAGAGTGTGATGGTAAAGGGAGGGCATCCTTTTTCCTTTATAGTCTTGACTCACAGAATGTTTTCTTTCTAGGCAAATGATGGTATTTCAACCATCTGTGGAACATTCTTAGACTTGTTCATCATATTGTCTCCTTGAGTGGCGGCCCTCCTGTCACGTCCAACACTCCTTACCATTCCAATACACTTCCATATTAGAATAAGGTTTGTGTGTGCTCTTTTACTGTCATATGATGGTCACACACATCTTACTGTAAGTAAATATAAAACAAATTTAGAGGAGAGAGTAAAAAAAAAAAAAAAAAAAAAAAAAGTAAAACAGAAAAAAAAAAAGAAAAAAATTGTGTGTGTGTGTGTTGTACTGTGTAGTACATGAATGAATAAAAATGTGCCAATGTATCCATTGGTTGTGTCTTTTGTGTTCATCATGTGGAAAGGTTTGTGATGGTGGGGAACCACAAGTAACATAACTTACCAGTTTTGGAAATGTTGTTTTGAATTTATTGCACCAGTGTGTTAGACTATGTTGTAGTGTGTGTGATTTTGAAGGATTGTGTGTCATCTAAGTTTGTTTTTTTCAGCAAGAGTGAATGGTTTTGACTGTAGAGCTTCATTTTGACCTGAAAATAGGATGTTTGGGGAATTGGGTGAGACGTTATGGATTTGTGTTCACAGTTTTGAGAATACGAGGCATAGTTTCAAGAAATGTGTTTAAGCAATCGAGAAACACTGTAAAGGGTAACTAAGCCCTAAAACAACTTTTTTTTTTAGTTAATGATCTGTAAGACTGGGGCTTTATTAGTGCTGTTCATTGATTCAAGTAATTGTTTCTTTTTTTTCTCAAGATTCTCTTGAAAAACTCTTGTCAATTGTGTGAAATTGATATTGAAACCACTGAAAATATTTTTCTTTTATTGTAGGCCTAATCACTCAAAGTTGCTTCGGTCTCAGCTGTGCAGTAAAAGGTTGTGTATAATGTGAATCCCCTTGAATGCAAACAAATTAAGTTTGGTGTAGGCCTACTGAAGAAAGATCGTTCGCAACACTGTTTGGTCAATAACCTTTTTGAACTTGCTAAACACTTCATAAATGAAAAACCCCGTCCTTTCCTCATAATGAACTTAAAACTTTTGCTACTTCTCTTTCAGATTAAAAAGCTACTACAGTAGCCAGTTTCTTCAGTGAGCTATATACCCCTTGCAATAACTTACTTTGCCAAATGTTGTTCTTTCAATTATTTCAATTATATATATTTTTAATTTATTTATTTATTTTCTCTTCCTTGCCTTTCATGGTTGTAAATATGATTTGAGACTTCATTGCTGTTATTTATTGTAATTTGCAACTACGTCTGCCTTTTGAGAATCGTAAATTGTTAATAGCCTATTTGTCACCATTATGTTCTGTTCATAGACTTTCAGTTTGTTTTCATTCAACACCTGTTTTTCCCTGTCTGTTTCCCGCCACCTATCTGTTACCATGGACACCGATCACCTTCCTCACAGCTGCCTGTCGTTTTGTAATTATCATCACTGTGTATTTAAGTTCCTGTCTGTTATCAGTTCTTTGTCCGGTATTCGGTTTTATACCATTTGGACAAAGGGAACATTTTTTTTAATTTGAGCAAAAGTCATTTGCCGGTCAAAAAGACCCCGAAGACCATCAGAGGGTTAAGTTCCAGTCTGTTATCAGTTCTTTGTCCGGTATTCGTGTTTCACACGCTGTCTCACCCGTTCCTGTATCCTGAGTTTATATTATTAAAGAAAATGTTTGTTATTACTTTCATATTCCTCATCCTTCCTTCAAACCGTGACACTATTGTTTGTTCAATGCCTTTTTTGTATGTAAATTGGTTTATATAAAAAAAAAAAGTCTTCCGCCACCTCGCAAACAACAAAATTAATAAATAAATGCCCCAATTAAAAATGGTGTAAAAAAAGCCTATGAATGTGATAATTTTATTATATAACATAATATGATATACTATCACACGGGAAGAGTGTTGAAAAATACTTTTTCTTTCTTTTTTGCTGTTTCTTCAGAAAAAAAAAAACAGTTCCAAACTCCACAGAACCGCTGCGTGAAAACACGTGGTGTTTACTTACTGAACGAATCATTAGCCTATTTGAAGGTGGCTTGGCACCAACTACTGGCTGTTTTAGTTTCATGTTTAAACGTATAATTTCATCGATTCTATAATTTCATATTTAAATATTCAAAATGTTATATTAAAAAAAATGATCTCATAACATTATTTATGCAATTGTAATTGCAGTGTAAATGCATGAACAGTCTGTGTAAATAATATCTAATGCCATTGTTAACCTTTCCTGTTTCTGTTTCCTAACCGTGGTTGGGAGACACAGGGGAGATCCGTCTTCTCCAGGGCCGGAAGTTCTCCTCCCGGGGTTAACTCCCTAACTTCACGCTGTTTAGTGTGATGGAAGCATATAAAAACAAAGAGGCCGTCTTGCCGAAGAGTTTAGGTGCTTTATTTTGCCGGCTGCTCTGAAATACGCTGCACATAGACTAGCTAACTACCTGCACTGGTCACCGTATCACTCTCACACACTCTCATCCGCTGCTTCGCGGGGATGAGACGGGGGAGGGGCGCGCCTCGGACACGCGCACTCACTCACACACACACACTGAGCTGTCCTAAACTAAACACACTGGAGACACATCCCACAACACTACCCCCACCATGGACTGGCAATTAACACTAATTCCATTCCATCTAAATGTACTTAGCACACACTCTCTATATCTGTAGGCCTAAAATGTGAAGAGATAGCTGCGTCCCAAATAGTATGTAAATCCAAATGGGTAGGTTATACTAGTTTAACAAGTGCCTAAGCAGTGCTAAAAGTTCTAAAGCTCATTCAACAGTGAACACAAGAGTGAAACATCAATGGAAATGCAATAGTCTCTAATAAAACATAAGAGTACATCACCTTTTAAATCCTATTCTTCGGTGACCAGAGGTAATACTGTCTGACTAATACAGTAATAATCAAAACATACATTGGATGCAATAAAGTGCAAGCATGTAAAAGCATTGAAAAACTCTTCTACTTTTTTTTTTTTTTTTTTTTGAACGTGAAAACAAAAGTGCTTTTTGTAGAAAAAATAATATAGAACAAACTAGACTAGAGTCCAAAAACGTGAACTATAAAGTCTCTAGTGCAAATATGAACTGTCATAGGTGACTCACTCAGTGACCCAGTCCCCATACCGGGACGGTCCTCGGCGTTGACGTTGGGGTCGAGGTTCGCGCGGAGACTGGTGGTGAGGCTCTTCCACCGCACCCCCACCATGATCAAGTATCACATGGGAAGGAGTGGATGGAAGAGACCCGATCATGTGAGAATTAGCAGCAGGTGGAGTGGACGGCCGGGAGTGGCTGGAACCATCACTCGAGGCAGTAGAGTAGAGGCTGTCCAGGCCGAGATCCTCCCGGTCCGCTGGGTGCCCGTCCACAGCTGGTGGCAGGATCTCAGAAGGCGTCCAGTTCTGGGATTGGTCCAGGACCCAGGCATTGTCCAGAGGCTCACGGCTGCGGTAGCATTTGAGTTGATCATGGTGGACGACTTTGACCTTAGTTCTGGGGCCCTTTTGGATCCGGTAAACTAGATCGTCTAAATGTCCCATAACAAAGTAAGGTCCTTCGTAGGAGGGGAGGAACTTTTTGACTTTGTTTTTGACATGACGTGTTCCTTTGATGAGATACCACACCGTGTCGCCGACTTTGTACTGTGTGTGGCAAGCGTTTTTGTCATATTGTCTTTTTGCACGCGTGACCGACTCACCGAGGGCTTCTCGGGTGATGTTGTGAGCCAGTTCCAACCGCTCACGCATTTGTTGCACATACTCGGGGGCTGAAGATGCATGGTCAGAGTCCGGGGGCAAACCAGCCACAAGGTCCACTGGCTCACTTATTTCACGGCCGAACATCATGAAGTTGGGGGTGAAACCAGTAGCGCTGTGCTTGGTCGCTCTGTAGGCCATAACTGCATATGGGATCATCAGGTCCCAATCCCAGTGACAGTGTTCTGCAGTGGAGGCCAGGATCTTTTGGAGTGTGGCGTTGAAACGTTCAACTTGGCCGTCGGACTGCGGTCTGAATGGTGTAGTGTGGGTTTTGTCGATACCAAACAAACGGCACATTTCTTGGAATACCTCTGATTCAAAATTGCGTCCTTGATCGCTGTGCAGAGAGTGAGGCATTCCAAAGCGACACACCCATTCAGTTGCAACAACGTTTGCCACTGTCACAGCCTTTTCATCAGGGATTGCGAATGCTTCAGTCCATTTTGTGAAATACTCCTGTATTACGAGTATATAACTGTTTTTATGTTCTGTCTCATTGAGTGGGCCCATAATGTCCAGTGCAATGCGCTCCATGGGGTCTTCAACTCTGACAGTTCCCATGGGTGCTTGTGGAGTCTTGTGGGGTCTGGCTCTGCATGCGCAGTTTGTACAAGTCCGGCACCAGAGGGCCACATCTTCTCTCATGTGGTACCAGTAGTATCTGGTTTGAAGTCTGGCCACAGTCCTTTCAATACCAAAATGTCCACCTACTGGCCCTTCATGCATTTGGCGCATCACATCGGGTTGCATTTTGCGGGGAAGAACAATTTGAGGATAGAACTGTGTGTCGTCTAAACAGTAAAAGCGGCGTACCAGTACTCCATCTCTGAAGTACAGTCTTCTCCATTGACTCCAGTACGTTTTGGTAGCTGGGCTGCATGGGGAGACTGTGACCCACGGGGGCCGCTCACTGCTGACCTCTAACCAAGCTCTGATTGGTGCAATGTCTGTATCAGCAGCTTGAGCCTGGCGCAACTCCTCCATAGTCCAGCCAGGAAACAGTCTGGTCTCGTTTGTGTTTGTCACATAAATAATCTCTGTTTGTTTTAAAGTGTCTGTGTTGGTAACATTGACAGCGCTTACCCCCACCGGACTCAGCAATAGGGAGCTGGTGTCAGAGTCCAAATCACACTGAATTGCTTGGTGACTTGTGGTTCTCCGCTGCGAGGAAGGGTCCTGCAGATTACAAGGACAGGACTGGCGGCAGGGCCTGCGGGAGAGACTGTCAGCATTTGTGTGTAAGCGACCTGGGCGAAGGATGATCTCGAACTCGTACTCCGCTAGCTTCTCAAGCCACCGGGCTAACTGACCTTCCGGCTCTTTCATTCGCGTGAGCCAGCGCAAGCTGCTGTGGTCGGTTCGTACCTTGAAAGGCCTTCCAAGTAGGTATTGCCGAAAATGGGATGTGAAATCGACAATGGCTAGCAGCTCCCGTCTCGTAGTGCAATAGTTCTGTTCAGCTTTGGCTAGTTTGCGGCTACCGTACGCCAACACCCGTTCTGTGCCACCCTGCATTTGCGACAGAACAGCGCCGATACCTGTGTCGCTGGCATCGGTGTCCAGGATCATTTCACCATGGTCCAGTGGATAGCCTAAGACAGGGGCTGTGATGAGGTGGTGCTTGAGCGTGTCGAAGGCGGCTTGGTGTTCAGCGTGCCACTGGAAGTGTGCATTCTTCTTTGTCAGGTTATGTAACGGTTCGGCAATGGAGGCAAAGTCTTTCACAAACCTGCGATAGTAGGAGGCGAGGCCAATGAAACGTCTGACCTCTTGGACTGATGTGGGAGTGGGCCAAGCTTGGACTTTGTTGACTTTATTGGGGTCAGTGGCCACACCGTGCTCGGACACAATATGACCTAGATAGACAACTTGACGGCGGAACAGGCAGCATTTGGCTGGTTTCAGTTTGAGATTTGCCTGTTTGAGTCTCTGGAACACTTGGCTCAGTCGCTGCAGCATCTCAGGCACATCCTTGGCCAGCACGATGATGTCGTCCAGATAGACGAGGCAGGTCTCCCACTGCATGCCGGCAAGGACACGGTCCATAAGGCGTTGGAACGTCGCCGGCGCATTACATAAGCCGAACGGCATAACGTTCCATTCAAATAGCCCATTGCGGGTGCAAAAGGCGGCTGCACGGCGAGCCCTTGGTGTTAGCTCAACTTGCCAATAACCTGCAGCAAGATCCAAAGTACTGAACCATTTGGCGGTGGCGAGAGTATCTAGCGTGTCTTGGATGCGGGGTAGCGGGTACGCATCGGTGATGGTGTGGTTGTTAAGTGCCCTGTAGTCTATACAAAGGTGATAAGTCCCATCCTTTTTACGCACCATAACGATCGGTGAGGCCCAACTGCTGTGGCTGCGTGTGGCGATGCCGCTCTGGAGGCCCTCACTGATCTGCCGTTCTGCACTTCGCTGCTTTTCCCCAGCCATGCGACGAGGAGGCTGCTTCACTGGAGGTCCCGGCCGGGTTACGATGTCATGCTGCACAAGACTGGTCCGGCCCAGATCACCAGGTCCCCTGGAAAAGACACTTTCATAGGCACACAACAGGTTAGATAGTTCAAGTTTTTCATTGTCATTAAAGTCAGTGGAACTCTGGGAATAGAGCTCCTGGAGGTGCTCTGGGACTGCAGGGGGGCTGGCTGGAAAGTCTGCCGCTGTGGGGACACTGGACGAGGGCAGAGCTTCAGCTGGCTGGAGGAGGCCTGCAATGGCACCTTCTTTAATAGTCACAGCCTTGTTGCCAGGGTTAAAGAGGCCTAATGGAACGATGTTGGTGGGCTGTGCATTGACTAGGGCTCTGGCAATGAGTACTTTGTGCTTTTCAACGAAGCCTTTTGTGGGGCTAAGCATCATGTCTCCCTGAGCTTCTCTGCAAAAGCGCACGTTGCCCTTGACTAGGTACTCTTGTCCCGCTTCAACCACAACAGTTCTGGCCACTCTTACAGCGTGTGACTTTGGAACAGTTTCTGGGTGAAAGTAGGGCACTTCTTCCCCAAACAGAATTATGCGGTGCTTACCGAAATCAAGGCGGGCCTCAGCTTGGGTGAGGAAAGGATTGCCAAGCAGCACCTCATTGCCCTCTATATCCGCTACAAGGAAGTCCACTTCAACTTGACGGTTGTTGATACTGACCGGTATCTTGGCCTCACCGAGCACTGGCACGTCTCCTGGTCCCACCCCGAGCAAAGTCTCTACGGTGGATGACTGAAGCGGTGGTCTCACGTCTTGGTGAATGGCGTTGTATTGGTGAAGGGGCAGCACGCTCCTCTGCGCTCCACTGTCCAGGACTGCACATACCTCCAGCTCAGATATGCGCATGTGAATGTTCATTTCACGATGCTGGCTTTTAAGGTGGAACACAGTGGTCAGCGGGCTTTCTTTGGCGGCGCTTGAAAAGAAAGTCTTTGTATTTCTTTGAGGGGACGAGCACTGGCTCTGTTTGTGACCCCAACCATTACAGTTATAGCAGCGAATGTCACCCTTTTTAAAGTTCTTGTGCTGCTTTAGTGTTTTTGCAGATGTGCGTGGGACAAAGTGATTGAGTGATGGGCTAACTGCAGAGGTAGTGGTAGTCACAGTCTCATTTTTGTCTCTTTCTCTGACAACAGCAGCCCGGGGCCTGCGTTCAGTGAGGTTGTGGGCCCCTGGCTGCATGATGCTGGTGACATAGGAAGCAGCTCTCTTGGTAGTGTCATGACGGTGGGCTATCTCGTAAGCTTTGGCTAGTGTAGCTGGACGTTTTTCTAACAGTCTTTGAACTAGCTCTGCATCACCCAGGCCGTTTGTGAAAACTTCAACAGCTATAGCGTCTTGCTCAGCCTCTGACCAATCACCATAAGCTATAGCTACTTTTCCATAAATGTCATCTCTGAACACATGAAGCGCCTCACCAGATTTACGCATTCTTTGCCTAAGCTCTACTGTTACAGCCGCTGCATGATCTGAAGAAGGGCCATAAGCAATTTCGAGTTCCTCCAGCAGGCGGCGGTAGTCCCATTTGGACGAACGAGGGTTTCTGTGGACGATGGCGCCTGCAGCTCCGGTGAGGCAGAATTTCAGCTGAATGGCCATTGTTTTGACTGACCAGTGATTTGCCTCTGCGCAGCTCTCAAACCTGTGCAGAAACTCTCTCCACGGTGTGCTGCCGTCGTACTGGCCGGGACGCAGAGTGGGGACTCTCTCGTTGGGGTTAAAGTCCTCATCACTGTCCGACAGAGGAGGCTGACGGGACGCAGAGCGGCTCTTATGTGTTGGAGATGAGGGACAGGGCTGGCGCAATGGGAAATGTCCATGTTTTACAGTCATGTCGGGATTAATAAAAGAATAGGGGGTGGGAAGCGTACTGGCTTCAGGTTTGGATATAGCTGGTGTGCTTTGTACAAAACTTCCCATGTGTGCATTGGCAAAGGGATTTGTAACTTCATAGTGCCCCTTAAATGGCATGTCTGGAGCGGGATATGTGAAAATGTGAATGTCTGGCCTTCCCACGGAGCCGTGGCTTTGACTGTTGCCTCTGCGAAAGGGATTTGTGGACGAAAAATGGGCGGGGCTGTCGAACGGCGCGAACAGATCTTCTCCATTTGCAAGTGTGTTAGTGCCACTTTCATCACACAGGAATGGGTTATAATGTTCGTGTTTTCTCTCAGCCTTGCGTTCATAAGCTTTCACAGTACCTTGACTGTTGTCCTCAACATTGGTTAGCGACATGAACGGGTTTGAGTAGTTAGTTTCTCGTCCGTAAACATCAGAGGGATAGCGAGCGGCCGCCATGTTATATTAGTTTAGCCACGCCACTATTACAGTTGTATTACAGTCACTCGGCTTTACTTTTTATTGTCCTTTTATTTTCATTGCTCACCAGTTTAACAACGTGAATGTCCCTTCGTGGTTGCCAGTGTTAACCTTTCCTGTTTCTGTTTCCTAACCGTGGTTGGGAGACACAGGGGAGATCCGTCTTCTCCAGGGCTGGAAGTTCTCCTCCCGGGGTTAACTCCCTAACTTCACGCTGTTTAGTGTGATGGAAGCATATAAAAACAAAGAGGCCGTCTTGCCGAAGAGTTTAGGTGCTTTATTTTGCCGGCTGCTCTGAAATACGCTGCACATAGACTAGCTAACTACCTGCACTGGTCACCGTATCACTTTCACACACTCTCATCC
This sequence comes from Rutilus rutilus, assembly GCA_021464565.1. NCBI lineage: Eukaryota > Metazoa > Chordata > Actinopteri > Cypriniformes > Leuciscidae > Rutilus > Rutilus rutilus. Next base: position 6,082,505 of record JAJAQA010000002.1, on the reverse strand, counting down.
GCTGCTTCGCGGGGATCAGACGGGGGAGGGGCGCGCCTCGGACACGTGCACTCACTCACTCTCATTCACACACACACACTGAGCTGTCCTAAACTAAACACACTGGAGACACATCCCACAACACCATTCAGAGTCAGCGTCTGCACGTCCCACAAGGTGGAGTTTGTTGAAACTGATTTTATTTTAGGTACTAGTAACAGGCCTATAGCCCCCCTCATTAGCATACAGAGCAATGAATGAATAAATAAATAAATGTATAAATAAATAAATGAATGAAGACATAAATACATACAAAAATAAATGAAAGTGGAAATAAATAAATAAATGGATTTTTTTGTGTGAAAAATATACAATTATACATAAATAGGGAAATAAAAGTATAAATAGTCTTTTTTTTTTTGCATTTTGTTGTAAAATATGTAAAAAGGAACGATTTAAAAGCATGATATGTCTCCTTTAAGAACCCAACTAATGGAAACGCTAACAGGGTTTTTCGTGGCTCAAAATGAGGCGGAGGTGGGAAAATCCTGATCATGTATTATAATAATAAGATAATTAAATTAGTATTTTTCGTAGACCATCATATAGCCTACTGTGTTTCCCAGCATATTTTTGAGGGTGTAGCTCTGTACCTCTAGGGGGTGCGTTTTACTGTGAAATGAGAGTTCAGAGTCTTTTAATGATTTATATCTCAGCGACCCACTCGCAATTAATTTTTTATAACTTGGCCCGCCTGAGCCGCGGATTATCTGCAGTTCCCGCGGATATAACACGATCCAAGCATCATTATCGAACGCTTTTCTGGCTCAAAATTAGGTGGTAAACAAATCCAGATCTGTATACACATTAAAGTGTACCGCTACTTCAGCTGGCTGTAAAAAAAAAAAAAAAAAAAACTTTTTATAAGCATGTTTTTTTTGTATTTTAAAGGGGTGATGAACTGAGAAATCTAATTTTCCTTGAGCTTTTGACATATAAGAATATCCTGTAAGTTTCAGAGCTGAAAACTTCCTTGTTAGTCCAATAAAAGCTTTTATTGACACCAGGCACAGTGAATGACAAAGTGGGGATCTTTGACGACAAAGGGTATCAAACACCAACTCCGCAGAAGATGATCAACGCCTACTTCAACACTGCCCGTTTAGCCCCACCCACCGATTCACGCATTACATGAAACTCATTATAATATGCAAAACTGTTATCCAATCATAGCAGTGGGCGTTTACTTCCAAGTCTTAAATGCGGCACGCCCATAAAAACCGAATGTTTCAGGAGCTAGGCTCAAAACCAGGGTAGAAAATAGCCTATTACTTATTAATTTTGATGTTTTTGAATGTAAAAACCAAGCGAACGTCATAAGTTGACCTCAGACAACAGTGTATCAACTTTTCAACTTTACTCTTTGTACATCGGGTAGTTATAACTCAAATACAACAACCAAACAAAAACTAAAGTTAAACATGTAAAGGTCAAGAGCCCAACTAAAGCAAACACTGATCACCATAATGGTGACTTAAATTGTGATTTTTCTCCTTCAGTGATTCTGCTTGATAACATCAGGTGTCTTCAATAATGATCAATCATCACTCAATGAATCACTTAATTATCTCATTAACTTTAACACTCTTGAGTGTTAATTTAACACTCATATTTTAACACTTTAACACTCTTGAGTCTGGAGCCATATAAACTCCCAGGAGAGTTCATTTAAAGGTGCCTTGTGTAAAAATAAATAAATTCATACTCCACATTCCATACCAGATGGGGGCAGTATACCTCCAGAAAGTGAGTTGGTCTACTCTAGAGTATGAATATCTTCAAGCTACTCCCCTTCACCTTTACCAGTGAATATGTTCATATTCGTTTTGTTCATATTACATTTTTATTGTTAGTTTGAATTACATTAATTTGACAGACAGCATTCGCTGATGTTGACCAAGCTAGCGCCAACGTAACCAGAGCTTCCAACTCTCACGCATTAACCGTGAGACACGCAAACACTTTTCACACGCTCTCACCCCACACATCAATTTTCTCACGCACAGAAAGATCGCGAAGCAAAGAGGACACGGATACCGACAGACTAGACAGAGCAGGTTAGTTATGATATAAAAAAAATCTCAGCTCTCAGATTCTGTCAGTTTTATTACGCAATTCAAACAATAAATACCGTTTTGGCGCTTGTAAATGTTACACGACAGATCCCTAGCGCACGTAAACCGAACATCTACTAGCTAATAATAGTAAAAAACACGAACACTGAAAGATACAGTAACGTTAGGCTACAACTTACCAAAATGTATTCCTCATACATAATATCGACCAATCAGTGTTTTTTTATCAGCGTGAAGAGGTCAATAACACAGCTGGAGAACAATTATGTCAGATTTACCTCAGGAAAGCCATTTAATATACATAATATAGGTCACGTAGTTGGCAAGAAAAAAAGAGCAATAGAGATTGTGCTATGTGTACTATATTGCAATACTGTATTTATGAACGTTATATACGTTTATCGAACAGCCTTCGATACATTTCTATGTTATAACTTGCCGAAAATCTACACAAACATATAAAACAAACTTCTAACGAAATACTAACAGCATCTTACTTACCAATCCAAAAGAAATGTTGCAAGTTCGGAGTCAAACCTCATTTTTTTCATGTCCATTAGTTGTCTCCAGCGATGGAAAGCAGTGCCAATGTTTACTCTGGTTCTGTTCCTTTTTTATCAGATTTTATTTGAATGTAGTAGTGGGACTGTTGGCTACTTTCCACACGATTGACATCAGGTTCAAGTACGCCCACAAGCCGTGCGAGTTATTCGTGTATTGCATGTTTGGCTGGTGGTTATGTTGACCGCATACCGCCTCCCATGGCCGACACTGGTATTACGACACCTGTCGGGCCGTGGCTAGTAATGCTAATGCTAATTTAGGTTGATATCTCTGCAGCACTATAACTTGACATTTTTTTACTGACATCATCGCCCTTATTTCTTCTCATTCTTTTGATGCGTGTAGCTCATTTTTTGGATATTTTTACCTGAATTTTTACACATGGCACCTTTAACACTGGAGTTTTTGCTGTGTCCTCTTATAAAACTACATACTATTTTAGAAATAAAAACGGTACAAATAAATTAACGTTCACCTTTTATTTGTATTTAACCTTTATACAAACAAAAAAAGTCAAATAAACACAAGACTCTCAGACTGACCTTATTAATAAATTTTACTTTAAACAATAACATAAGCTGAATATATTATTCTTTACACAAAACTTCTTGTAACAAAACTTGTTCTTATAAACCAAAGTGCTTCAGCCAGGATAAAAAATATGAAAAGTGCTCAGCTGGAGAAAAAAGAGAAAAACAAAAACCGGGGCCCGTTCTTCGTACGTCGCTAACTCAGTTAGCTGGATTTGATTGTTGACGATTTGGCATGATCTTGGATTGTTTGGTTCTTCAACGCTCATCCTGGACTTGCTGTCATAGCAACATGTGCGCAAACTTAAACCTGCTCGGGAGCAGGCTTATTTCATGTAAACAGGATTAGATCCCGGCTTCATAAGCGGAGCTGATACGGGAAGTCCAGCGCAGCGCGATAGTGCACTTTCTGAGAGATATTTTTTTTCTCATGACTCGTGAGATTGTTGTTTACATTATTAATTTGTTGGAAACGCACATTTATTTTCGACTGGTCGGAGTCGGGCTTTAACTACAGCACAAACTGTTTGCATTGCTCTAAGATTATTTGCGAGTGGCTCTTTCCTTTACACTACTGGAGATGCGGAGAACTTGATGGAAAGTGCTGTCTGTCGTGTCATTCGGAGTTTACCTGGCGCTTTTAGGTTTAAGAAACAGTTTTTTTTTTTTTTGTGGAATTGCAAGCCACTTAAGACCCAATGTTGTAAAGCGGGGGTTTTTTTAAGCAGTTTTTTTTTAGGCTATCATCATTTTTAATGAAGATCATGCAATCATGACCATGTCGATTACAGTACATGTCACTCAGGCTTATAGGCTAGACCATAGACTGCCATCAAGGCCTCAATGAAGGGGATTATGTGAACAGAAAGAGGGTTCACAATGTAAATGTTAATATTCCAGATTAATAATATTATATCAAATAAAAAAAAGGCAGTTGACAAATCTTCCATATCACAAATGTGAAAGCAAAATGGCCAGGATCCGTGCATGACTTAATTTTCAGAGATTCACATTTATGCACATTAATTGAAAGTGGTAAGAAAAGTTCCACAATTAAATATCAAGCTCACAGTATTACATACACTTATGCTGATCCTAACAGAACTGCATTTTCTCATAGGTGATTATGACATGTTCCTGCCTGCAGACAGGTGTTTTATGACCCCATTCCCTGACCCAAACCAGTTACAATGCAGCTCCAGGACAAGGGCACACAATGAAATGAACTTTGGCTAACTAAAGGGAAGATGTCAGTGTGTGAAAAGTCTGAGGGGTTGCACACCTGACAGGGCCTGTGACATTGCTGCATGTGCCATATTACACAACACTGCCAAAAAAATAAACACTTTTCATTAAATGTTTAATAAAATACAAATATGCTCATTGTCCTTGAGTTTTATTTCAATTGTTCTTTGTAAAGAAAAGCCAGTGGTCAAGTGCCTGCAACAAGAGATATTAGACACATGCCTCATGCAACAAATAAAAAGGATAAGTTGGCTCTACACTGCCCACCTGTAGGCCTATGTCTCCTCTGTGTGTGCAGACTCTTCTGTAGGCCTTTCTGTAGATGTGGAATCCTGCAACTTATATTGCAGCCATAAAGCATACAAGTATAAATGAAGTAAAGTTATTTATGCACTTGCAGGTAGGCTAGTTCCTCCATATGACAGTTATCTGAGAGGGTTTATTCACTGTCCAGTGCAATGGAAACAAATGGACATTACAAAGTCTTATACTTTCTTTCCTTTGGAAAGTTAGGAAATGTCCACTTCCTGCACATATTTCAGCTCCACTTTCTTGGGAACAGATACAAGTGTTGGTGTATTGTGTAAAAGTGCACAAAAGAGGAAAACACAATGTCATTACAATGAACTACACTCAGGAAACATGACCAATAACTCATGGCAAAATATTTTGACATTAACATAAGTTTATCAGTTTTCACTTTCCACAAGTCAAAGCAATTCATCATTACTCAAGATTTAACAGCTGAAATTACTATACAGCCTTAATTTAATGCAGCAAAAATTATTTTACAGTGTAGGCTATAAGATCTTTTCTATTTTTTTTTTCTCAGCCTCTTTCTTGGTTGCTTTTATAAACAGACAACCATTTATTTAACAGTGCCTTTTATAAAGGAGACTATAATATAACAAAAAATTACCATTATGTAGAATATTTTTGTACTTCACTTGTATTTGTTCCCATGTTCTAGTATGGTGACTGACATTACAATGAACAAAGTAATTATGCAATTATTAAAATACAAAAATATAGGCTAATAAGTGATAAAAACATCTAACATGGCCACTTGTAACGGATTTAAATTGTCTGCTACTTTTTGCCAGCCCTCTCTCCTGGCTTTTGCAGACTTTGAGGTGTTCCCTGGCTTTTTGATTAAACATTAAAATTCCGAATAAACTTCGACTATTAGTTCATGCTCTGCTGAGGAGAAAAACTGTGCGTGCTCTTTGGCCACGCCCACGCTGAACAGCCAATAGCAGCGTTGCTGATCAATGTTTCTACTATCGATACATATCCCCTTTTAACCAGCGCATGAACGCGCAGTTATCTCAGATAACTCAATCCAGCTATACTAATCATATCCGGCAAGTGTGTTCGAAGAACCGAGTTAGCCAGATCATGATTAGCACGATGATATCATCTTGGATGTGTCATTTGATCTCGGCAACGTACGAAGAACGAGCCCAGGCTCTAGAGGTTTCTGGCAAGAAATACAAGCTGGTCTACATTTCTTCTTCCAGGAGTAGGAGACGGCAGCCACCACCTTTCTACAGACCCCAATTGCATATTTTTTTCTGCATTTCATCAGTAACTTGAATTATTACTTTGTAACTGCTTGTAATCCTCAGATTGTGTCTGCACTTTCACCTGCACTCATTGTTATCCTCCTCGCGAACTCGCTTAAAGTAATCGCTGATTCTACGAGAAGCCATATCTGCAAAGCTGAAAACGTTAAACTAATGGGTTGTAACATTAATTTAGGGAACCTTTTTAAGAAATTGAACATACTTGGATGGAAAATACACAATTTACCTGAATGTTCCCCAATTCACAAAAACACAATGCTCTTAAGCATTCACTTTTTTTTCTTTTTTTTTTTTGTGTAAACTGCCTCTGCTATCAGTCAGGCTGGCTCTATGGATATATTTTAAAGGGATAGTTCACCCAAAAATGAAAATTCTGTCATCATTTACTCACCCTCAAGTTGTTCCAAACCTGTATGAGTTTCTTTGTTCTGCTGAACACAAAGGAAGATATTTGGAAGAATGTTTGTAATCAACAGATCTCGGTCCCCATTGACTACCATAGTATATGTTTTTCCTACTATGGAAGTCAATGGGGACCGAGATCTGTTGATTACAAACATTCTTCCAAATATCTTCCTTTGTGTTCAGCTGAACAAAGAAACTCATACAGGTTTGGAACAACTTGAGGGTGAGTAAATGATGACAGAATTTTCATTTTTGGGTGAACTATCCCTTTAAGTAACTTAGTGGTTTCATTTCACAAAGCCGAAGCTTCGGGAAAGCACCATCGGTACCTGGCTGTGACAAGTGAAGGCACTTGGATGCTGCGGAGCAGGTGCTTCTTGACTTGCGTGCGTCTGTGGTGGTTGTGATAACTGACAGGAGATGTTGAAAAGGGGGAGGGGCAGGGGCTCGTGCGCTTTCGCAGAAATTTACCTTGCTCCGTTCGAGACCAGCAAGTTTAAGTGCTTTTTCTGATGCAGTCGAAATGCGGGGAACGGTTTGGGGATGGACACAGGTCGTGAACCCGCAGCGGAACCGTGTCGGTGGAAAAGGGGTATCTAATCATGTGATTCCCTGTCTTGAGTTTTGTCGACAGACGGAGGCGGCACGAAATTTGACGGAGACGGCCGCCTCATAATTCTCTATGCAGGAAAAACCCTGACTAATCACTGTTATGGTGTACAGTTATTTAATATGCACAGGTTTTGTGGCTCAGATAAGGTCCAGTTGTGGTTTATTTCTTTGCTCTTGGCTGACATGTGGCATTGCTATGGCCTGCTTGTGGCCCAGATCTGGCAAACAGGAGTGAGCCACCCAAGTGCCGTCATTCCACGATGCATGTGGACCAGATCATCTTTCCACGTGTGCCAGATGTGGGCCGGATCATCTTTCCACGTGTGCCAGATGTGGACCGACACAATGTTACTATGTGTGACATTACAGTACATGCATTTCCAGTGTACATATCTGGATGGTGCAATATACAGTATACAATGTGTAGAATATTGTATCCCAAAATACAATGCACTTGACTTTCCATTCCATTCCAAGACATTTTTGACATCTCTTTCTTGACTCATCATTTGATCAAATTGACAGTTTACAAAATTGCAAACAAAATTGCATAAAAAAAATTAACTTTTTTAAGTGTCTGCTAAGTAAGGGATAATGTAGAGCGAGGCGGTTGTTATAGCAAATACGACCCCGACGCGAAGCGGTCGCGGAGACTTCCGCTAAAGAAAATAGTCTGTTCCGTCTCTACGGTTAGAATCCTGCGTCCATAGCAACTGTCTGTTTTTCATGGCAACGGTGGTTATACTTAGCAGCGGTCTGATATCAAGAAATAACACAACGCATTCTACATTAGAATTGAACCAAGCCATGTAATAAAAGAACAGAGGTGTCAAGTAACGAAGTACAAATACTTCGTTACCTTACTTAAGTAGAAATTTGGGGTATCTATACTTTACTGGAGTAATTATTTTTCTGACGACTTTTTACTTCTACTCCTTACATTTTCACGCAATTATCTGTACTTTCTACTCCTTACATTTTATGGTTACTCCTATTTAATTTCGGCTTGTTTTCATTCCGGCTTGTCGTCGTTAAAAAAAATAATAATTGGCCAATTACACAAACGGTTTAGATCTGAGTCCCGCCTCCTGAATACACATCGTTAAACTGATTGGCGTTGTGGTGTCTTTGTGTCTCTGTGATTCAGAGAGAGAGAGAGAGAGAGAGAGAGAGAGAGAGAGAGAGAGAATTAATTTTATACTTTAACTTGAGTAAAAAGCTTGAGTTGATACTTCAACTTCTACAGAAGTCTTTTTAAACCCATCTATACTTCTACCGGAGTAATGAATGTGAATACTTTTGACACCTCTGTAAAAGAATATATTGAGTGCACAGTATGCAGTGAGCAGATAGCGTGTGTTTCCTTCCAAATGCTGTAAATCAGACAGAATTGTAATGAGTGAAGTCAAGACCTGTGACTCACTGCTCAGAAATTACGAAAATCCACGATAAATTAAAGAAAACAACCCAGGAAATGTAAGCTTAGCGTTAAGTTCTGCCAGGAAGACTCAATCAGCGCGTCATGAATTAACTCACTTCTAACCAATCATGTGTTAACACTCTCAGTATAAAAGAATGGTACTTACATCCGTCTGAGTTCGCATACTGACGGCGCCAATTACGCTCCCCATTCACCGGAGTTCGCTCTCTCGCATTTTTGATTCCAACCATAACAACACAAGTCATATCGTTAATTAGATCTCAGCAACTTTCGCGGTGCGCGAGTGCGACACACTTGTGTAGGAAACAAGTGGCAGCTTGAAATCCCATGAGAGACGATTTCCACACAGGGTTTTTCAAGTTCAAGTTCCACTTTCAAAGTTTTACGCTGAGCTTCAGCGGCCACTGTTTACATGTCCCCATTATTTACTATGATTAAACTTCATTCAGGTAAGTATATAACTTGCTACTCTACTGTTCCCTTCATCAGCGGTCAAGTTTAAATGGCGACTGGTGACGTGGTAGTTTTTATATTATAAAAAAAAAAAAAAAAGTCTACTTACTACACTACACTACTTACTAGGGCCGGATAGCTCGCTGGTTGTAGCAAGTGTATGCAAAGACTTGCATAACTGATGGTGCGTTCAAGTCCTCCTGGGAAGTTCGTACGTACTCGGTGGGGAAGTCGTGCTTATAGAGCTGGTAAGTCCCGCCCCCTCCGCTAACCCCGCTGGACCTCAAAGTTGAAAAACCGTCAATGCAAGTGAACGGGAGAAAATAATTATTTTCTGGTCCCGTTTGAATTGTGCCATGAATGTGAACATATGTTGTCTGTGAATTTTTTATATAATCTTTCGTGTGAAGAATGCTACAATTTAGCGGGTAGAAGTTTGATACGGTTAGACTTTGTGTGAAAGCACTTTGTGGACTACAACTCTTCGCTGCTTTCGACGCGTTTGAAACGCCACCACCACTAACACACGGCTCTAGCTCACGGATCCCGCTAAACATGACTGTCTTTGGTGCACTTCACCGCCTTCTTTCAGGGAGAGGACAAAATCGTTGAGGTTGGCGAAAACCACGGGTAAGTCAACTTTATGGGGTGACGTCACATAGGCGACATGTAGTCTTTCTCGTTATGTCTCTTCCACAACTGCTAGCCGAAGAATCATACCATATACTGTCAAACTCGTAACATGAAAGATTATATAAAAAATTCACAGACAACATATGTTCACATTCATGGCACAATTCAAACGGGACCAGAAAATAATTATTTTCTCCCATTCACTTGCATTGACGGTTTTTCAACTTTGAGGTCCAGCGGGGTTTTACGGAAGGGGCGGGACTTACCAGCTCTATACGGTGTGCGTTCAAGTCACTTTCGTCGGAGCAAAATGGCGGAGTACTTTCTCTTAATTAATTACACAAAAATACAGTAAGGTTCTTAAACTCTTGTTCTAGAAAATGAAGAACAAAGAAATGTGCATAAGGTGTACTTTGTATTTTTATGTTTTTAATTAATTTATGAAGCCACTGCCAACACATTGTTACATGTTGCATTGTTATATTATAATATTCTGTGTTGGCGATTAGCTAACTGAGCTGTTAATAGAAAAGCCTGACAATATCACTGCTAAATACCATAGACAGTAGGCCCTATGCTAAATACCTTTACGTATTGTGTATTCCGCCATGTTAATCACACACGCCCCCAACTCGTAAAGATCGGAGCTTAGAGAAAATTTCGAGCTCCCCACTGGTATTTACGACATTGTGGTGGCGTTCAAGTGCGTTCAACTCGTAAATACGATCTATACGAGATGACTTGAACGCACCATGATATCCCACAGCTCATGGTAATCTATTTTCAGCATCGTTGATCCCACGCACTCATGGGCAGTTGCAAAATACTAACAACTGGGTTGCTGAATAAAATTTAAAACAAGCTTTAGAGCAACTAAGATATTAATCGGCTTTGTTTATATGCATAATTATGCTTACAGCTCGCGCTCCTCATCCGCTCACTCACCATCGTGAGAGTGCACTCCGTCTTAAAGGAGCAGTAGCATAGCCTACCTATCCAACTTGTTTTACGCCTTTTCTGAATTTGGTATTGCTTCGGCATTTATGGACTGGAGATGTTTTTGTCAATCACTTCCCGACCGCCGGGAAGATCTCGACTTATACTGGATGATTGCAGACTTAAACCAATCAATAGGGGAATATATTTTTATGTATAGGCCTATCTCAGTTCGTTTTCAAACATAAAACAACAGCAATTAATGCTGTTAAATTATAACTTTTATTTAAAAAAAAAAAAAAAAAACATTTGAAAATGATACATGGAAATATATGACTATATCATAAAGAAGAAGCTGAACCTAAAGGAAGCAAGTTGTCATTGGACGTTATGCATTAGTAGTCATGGTTATGAAGGATGTTGGGCTTATATGGGTAGGCCTATGTTGCAGGAGTATATAATACAAAGGAAATAAATTATACATTTACAGTGCTGATATATTTTTCTTCATATCATCAAGATCTTTTAATACTTGCATTAAGTTCTTCAGTAACCGAAATATTGTACAATCGCTGTAATGCAACTGTTCTCGGCGACTACGTTAATCCACCAATATGTGTCATAGAAATATTTACGTAATAGGTATTTGATATTAAATGTACAAAGGCAGACTAGGATGCTCAGGTCAAAGGTCACGGACTTTGCCAATGTGAATAACACCGTAGACCTAATAGTTATGTTTAAATTATATCATTCAAACCAATCACCAGAAATAACAGTCAAGAAGACTCGAGGGATATTATATTTACTCATCTGTATGATTTAAATGTTCAGAGATTTTTCTATTCAAGGAACTCACTTGGTTGCCATGGCCAGCGATCTCTCGGCCGTGAATAAAACTTCACTCGTACAAAGGCAACTCGAGAGTAATGTCAGGTGTACACTGCACAGCTGAGAAATAGATTCTGCGCTCAAGTCAACAACAGAATATCAAGTGTGATTGAGGTTGTATCTTATCGGTATGCCGTCACCTTACTTCAGGTAAGTATTGTAATAGGATTAATAAGATTAAGATTTAGTGGTTATTAAATGAATAAATTAATTAATTAAAACTAAAATAATAATAATAATAAAAATAAAATAAAAATAATAATAATTATTGAGCCTGCTCAGGCTTCGTTCATTCACGCTTTACAGAAATTATCCTATAGTGGCTGCTAACATCCTTTTGGGTCCGAAGTGGTGGCAAAAATTACGTTGTATGTGCTAACAAAGATCGGTTACATCAAGGCAGATCTTTTCATTAGACGAACATGCTATTCCTGAGATGTTTATCTGGCAATCAGTAGTCTCCAATTTCATGATTAAGGTTGCTTGAGCACATTCCTGACCACTGCAATGCTATAGCTACACACTTTAGTCTTCAGGTGGCTCTGCCCTTCAGCAACCCTTGTCCATCACCCTGTCTCCTCTAACAGTGATCATGTAAATTAGTTGCTCTGCTCAATCCAGCTAGTCCATATATCACTGGAGGCGTGGCTCCCTACATCTTAAAAGCTTATATTTCTGCAGTATTTGTTTGTTTTGGTTTTCTTTTCAGATTCCTTTATTTCCCATCCTCATCACGGCCGGTTGTTCCTTCCTAGTCTACAATTACAAAATCCATGTGTGGTGGGTCCCCAGTGTCCCCAGGGTGTGTGTGAGGGGTTTGACTTGTAATGCTCCAAAGATATTTTCTTCTACTATGCTGGAATTGTCATTTGAGTGTGAGTAAAGTGCATTGTTTTTGTCTGTCCCTTTGGATGCAGTCAGGCTGCTGCTCCCTGGCACAGGGGGTGGAGTTTCAACAGCTCGTTTTGCAGCTCCGATTACTCAGACATTTTCAAAACTTTTAGCTTCGTTCAAACCTACTCAGAGATGGAGAGACTCAGAAGCGTCAACATGTAGACACCATTTCCGGATGGTTAGTCGATGAATTATGTAGCTTATGCGTAGTAATCTTCTAGTCATTCACTATCTCATCCTGTCTCGATATGCTATAAATCTTATTCTGGGAGCTGGATTTATGTAACTTTAGGGTTTGCAATGCCACTTATCCGGAAGGAATGCCGCTCAGTCCCTCTCAGCGTGGCTGTAGTCCTTGCAAAGCGATCTCTTTAAATTAAGTCCTCCATGCTTGACTTTGTGCATTGTAACTTTGCAGTTGTTGAAATGCTTTAACAGCAACATTAAGATTTTTACACAGAACATTTAACACAGAAAGTGGAATCCATTTAACCCCCCTTTTAATTACCTTCCATTCGAAATGGTCTTCTCTTTCTATTTTCATATTCGATTGTAGCCATGTTTTAAAAGCATTCATGGCTCATGCACCCAGGGGAATTTACTTCAGATCTAAACACTTCGATCTTGCCATGGTCTTTCTTTTTCTGATTCACGTTCTCACTTAATTTCAAAAGCACTCCAAATGACTAAAGTTCTGGTATAACATTAACAAATTCTAAAATTAGCAATAAATTTTGTCCCTTCTATCTATGAGTAAATTCCTAAAATCCTCCCTAGATTCTCAGATCACTCCCTCTATTTTCCTACCTAACGAAGCATCTATCTCTAAAGTCTGGTTCAGGACTCATCTAGTTTCTGTCCTCAAAAGCTACAGCTGTCTCCCTTTCAGCATACCGGTCATTCCTCCAGGATCGGGGCAGCCACTACAGCAGCCAAATGCGGCATTTCTACTTCAGCTATCAAGATGCTGGGCAGATGGTTTTCCTCTGCATTCAAGTCTTATTTAAGAAATGATTCTAAAATCATTCTGGAAGCTCAGCAAGCTCTTCAGTAACGATTCAGGTAAATCCTCATGCAAATACTGGTGGTGGTGTCATGTTTCAATTAATCTGCGCTGGAACTCTAGCTTGCATCACCCGATAAGCAGATAATGTGGTCTGTCTCCATGTGGCTATTGCAGCCTCGTTTCATGTGGCCTGTCTGGTCTTGTCTCTCGTCTATGTGTGGTCCATCACGGCCTTGTGGCCGTTTGTGGACATGTCCTGAGTGGCTATCATAGCCGTGTTCTGTGTGGTCGATTATGGCCGTGTAGCCTATCGTGGCCTTGTCCTTATGGCCCATCGTGGCCTTGTGGTCAAGCTTGACCTTGTTTATGTGGTCTATCACGACCTGGCGCCTCATGGCTTTTATGTGCAGCCTATCAGGGTCAAATGGTCCATCGCTGCTTCGTCTCTGTGGTCATCACGACCTCGTGCTTTATAGCTATTATGTGTGGTCTTTGGACCTTGTCTTTATGTTGTCTATCACATCATGTCTATGCACAGCAAATTTGGTATTATGGTCCATTGAGGCCTTGTCTAAGTGGTCGTCATAATCAAGCAATATTATGGCTTTCATGTATGGTCTATCGTGACCTTGTCTTTATGCAGTTCATTTAAAAAAAAAAAAACGCTTTTTCACGTTATTCTTAACTTTTTTGTTGTTTTTTTCTCATTCCAGGAACTGCAGGATTCACGACTGGTGGGTACTCTTACTTACAGTTCTTCGGGGGTGGGCTCTGTCCCGGCGGAGGTATTCCTCCACCTATCTTTGGGGGTGGGTTCCGTCCCGGCGGAGGTGTTCCTCCGTCCCGGCGGGGGTGTTCCTCCACCTATCTTTGGGGGTGGGTTCCGTCCCGGCGGAGGCGTTCCTTCGTCCCGGCGGAGGTGTTCCTCCGTCCCGGCGGGGGTTTTCCTCCACCTATCTTTGGGGGTGGGTTCCGTCCCGGCGGAGGTGTTCCTCCGTCCCGGCGGGGGTGTTCCTCCACCTATCTTTGGGGGTCGGCTGCGCCCCTGAATGAAGAACTCATTATTTCTGTATATGCCTAAAATTTCACAATTTCCACCGAAATCCGGAGGCGAAAGTTTCGAAACTCGTTGGCGGCCATCTTTATTAGATGTTTATCGAACATTAGCATTAATTGAGAGGGTCACCGCTCGTATATGCTCTGGAGAGCAGAAACAGATGCGTAGGGGACATCGTCGCTGTATTGCTACTCGCTGTCCATTTGGTGGACCTAGCGGTGAGGACGCTGACGAGGACAGCGTAGGCCGTATAAGACCTCGGCCTCTAGTGGTCGCTGCCTGACGAGCCCGCGCTCTACAGCCCGGCGCGAGGTTCACCCTCGCCCGCACCCACCTAATCTGTCATTTATTTTTGTTTTGATAATAAATGGAGCCAGCCTCCAAAAGTGAAACCTGTCCTGTGATATTTTTTATATTTTTTTAAAGATTTTTTTATACACTAAATTGTGTTTGTTGTCTTTACATTAGAATAATAATTTTTCATATAATCTAGAATAGCTATGGAATAAATAGCATTCAATACAAAATGAGTATCTCTCATATATTGAAATCGAGTTTTTATGTGAAAGATTTGCTTTGTTGTGCATTATACTACACCAAGCATTTTAGTCATATTACAAAATTTATTGAGGCCAAACATGTGGTGAAGTGACAGTTTATAATGTTATTTTATGTTTCAAACATAAAATAACATTATAAACTGTCACTTCACCACGTGACAGCAGCAAGCAGGCTCCTGATTGGTTAACGCGGCGTGAATTGACGCAGAAGTTCAGGTTTTTCAACTCGGGCGGCAGACGCGAATTCACGTCAAACGCGACTGCACAAAAAGCACTACATAAATCATTCACGCTTAACGCGCCAGACGCTCAATTCGTGCGAACTGGACGCGCGAATGAGTTGAATTCGCGTCCGCCGCGTTAAACTCCTCATTCGCGCCGCGGGACCTCCAGACGCGCGTAAACGCGTCTTTACGTTGACTTAAAGGGATAGTTCACTTTGAAAATAAATTTTGGTATGTTTTAGCTTACCTCAAGGGCATCCAAGATGTAGGTGTGTTTTTTTCCGCAGTAGTTTCAATTTGGATATTTTTAGGTCAAACCGTTCTTGTCTGTC
Source organism: Rutilus rutilus (assembly GCA_021464565.1). Lineage (NCBI taxonomy): Eukaryota > Metazoa > Chordata > Actinopteri > Cypriniformes > Leuciscidae > Rutilus > Rutilus rutilus. The sequence continues at coordinate 6,067,022 of JAJAQA010000002.1, read as the reverse complement.
AGTCATATAATGCAGGTCTATGGTCACTGTCTCAAAGAGCATGCACAAAGTCCAAATTAAAACAATTCCCCATCGTCCAAATTAAACAATTCCCCATCGTAAGTACACATTGATGGCCTAAGACACGAAACGAGCGGTTTGTGTGAGAAAACGAACAGTATTTATATCGTTGTTATCTCTTGAAAACAGCACATGTCCAAATGATCTGACGGCGCGGGCGGGTATAGATATATACATAGATGTCGCCTTGGCTACGGTTTCGTTCCAATGAACTGCAGTAGCGAAGGTGACATCTAGTGTATACATCTATACCCGCCCGCGAGCGGGTATAGATGTATACACTAGATGTCGCTAGGCTACGGTTTCGTTCCAATGAACTGCAGTAGCCAAGGCGACATCTATGTATATATCTATACCCGCCCGCGCCGTCAGATCATTTGGACATGTGCTGTTTTCAAGAGATAACAACGATATAAATACTGTTCGTTTTCTCACACAAACCGCTCGTTTCGTGTCTTAGGCCATCAATGTGTACTTACGATGGGGAATTGTTTAATTTGGACGATGGGGAATTGTTTTAATTTGGACTTTGTGCATGCTCTTTGAGACAGTGACCATCGACCTGCATTATATGACTGACAGACAAGAACGGTTTGACCTAAAAATATAAAAATTGAAACTACTGCGGAAACAAAGACACCTACATCTTGGATGCCCTTGAGGTAAGCTAAAACATATCAAAAATTAATTTCAAAGTGAACTATCCCTTTAACATTGAAATCACTCGCGCCTGACGCGCTATTCGCGTCCGGTGTGAACGCAACATCATTGAAAGGGACTACTTTTTTTGTCCAACTGCCATCCGCCTGTGGTGATCCCGCTTTCCAGAAAGACACATGCTATTCTCTCTATTATTTGTATTGTATCATTCATTGATCTATATCTTGAAGATAAATTATTATTTTGTTGGTGTTTTCTTCAGTTTAAAACTTTAAACTTAGCAATAAAATAGCACAGTCAAATGAGTATGATCTGCATTATTAATACTCTTTAAATTTAATGAAATACCCAAAGCTCCTTTGATGTAAATGTGGCTGATTAGCAAGATCTATGTAAATTGTTAATTCTGTTGTTTCATAAATGGATAACACTGTTTTTTTCTTTCTTTCAAGGCTTTCTGAGTACAAGAGAGGCCCGCATACAGAATCTAACAGAAGTGCACCACAAACTGCACAAAGTATAGAATCATCATTTTGCACTTCTCAGCATTACAGTCCTGACTCAAGTCGCCAAAGAGCAATCAGTCAAGCAATCATCAATGACTTGATAATTGGTTGTACCTTGCCTTTATCTATAATTGAGAATGAACACTTCCGACACTTTCTTCACACACTGGATATGAAGTATGTGCCAATTTTCAAGAACGACAATTGCTGAGAAATGTAGAAAAATCCAGATTTAGTTGGAAAGGTTAAGATGCAAATTTGTGAAATCTTGAAGAAACACAGCTCCGTCTCAGTAACTGCTGACATATGGTCAGACCGAACAATGCGCTCATTCCTTGGAATTACTGCACATGTTTGCAATACTAGTGAGGATGTTTACAAGCTGGACTTCCAAGACTTCCTTTTTTTTCTTTTTTTTTTTCTTCTAGTTTTAATAACAATATGTGTACTGGTGCCATCTTTTTAGATCTTACAAAAGCATTTGATTTAGTTGATCACTATCTGCTCCTGGATAAATTATATTCAATTGGCCTTTCCCGTTCATCTCTACTGTGGTTTAACTCATATTTCCATCATCGCCGCCAGTGTGTGTCCTTCAGGGGCAGTCAGTCGAATTTTACAGGTGTAGATAAAGGCATACCTCAGGGTTCTTCGCTTGGGCCTTTGTTATTTTCCATTTTTATTAATGACTTACCACTATGCTGTTCAGAATGTGACATTCATCTTTATGCAGATGATACAATTATTTATTGCTCCAAACAAAATATTCCCGAAATAAATTATTCTTTACAACATGACTATGATTCTGTACAGCAGTGGCTGTCATTTAATAAACTCCTACTGAATAAATCAAAATCATATTGTATGCTTTTCCAGAAGAAGAAAGATAGAAATAATCTTAATCTGCATTTTCTTGATTTTTCTCCTTTAGAGCCAACAGAAAAATTTAAATATCTCGGTGTTTGGCTAGAAACTGATCTTTCATTCAAAGCTCATGTACACGCACTTAACAACAAACTTAGCTTTCGTCTTAAAACATTATATCAATCAATAGACTGCTTTACCTTTCAGGTTAGAAAAAGGATAGTCTCTCAGTTGTTGCTGCCTATTCTGGACTATGCAGATATTATATATGCCAACACTACTGCTATTTGTCTACATTCTCTCGATGTGGTATACAACAGCCTGTGCCGATTCGTCCTTCGCTGCCCCTATAGGACACATCATTGTGTGATGTATGAACAGTTGTCCTGGCTTGCACCCTCAGACAGAAGACAATATCATTGGCTTCTGCTCATTTTTAAATGTATTTACTTTCAATATCCATATTATTTATCACAATATTTAGCGCCTTACAGGTCACAATATAGCCTTCGTCACAATGAACAGGTCTTCTTTATTGTCCCTAGAGTTAAGAGAGAAATTGGGAAATATGCTTTCTGTGTTAGAGCCCCTCGTGACTGGAACAGCCTTCCTGCATCCATTCGCTCGCTTACGTCTTTTCCTCTGTTCCGAACTGCTTTGTTGACATATCTTCAGAATACTTGTCTGTGTTTCTAGCATCTCGGATTTGGCATCGATATGTGTCATGTATGTTTTTATACAGTATATATATGAAAGTCAATCTGTGATGGGTGGGGTTAGTGAGAGCTTGTGTGTGTGTGTGTGCGTGTGTGTGCAGGTGTGTGTGTGTGGATGTGTGTGAGTGCGTGCGCTAAGGTTTTTGGTTTTCTTTTATTGTTGTTGTATTATTATTTTATTATTATTATGATTTGATTGTATCTACTCTGTTGTTCTGCTGTTTTATGTTGTTTGGATATGATCCTGAGGACCCCCATGAAAACGAGATGGGGTTTATCCTCTAATAAATGTTCATAAATAAATAAATAAATAAATAGACACACTGGTGAAAACATTTCAATGGCCTTTGATGACATAACAGATGAGTACGGGATTACAAGCAAGATTGATTACATCATAACAGATGACGCGGCAAACATGAAATGTGCCTTTAAAGTGAGGTTACCTCAGCAATCTGTTGACCCTGCAGATGAAAATGAGGAAGAAATGGACAACTTGGATGATGAGGAGCTTTGGGAGGATTTAGACAACAACCAAGAAACCTTGTTAGACATGGCCAGGTCAAGACAGCGTTTGTCATGCTTTGCCCACTCTCTTCAGCTGGTGATTGGTGATGGGCTGAAGGAAGCCAAATCCATATCCTTGGCCATAGCAAAAGCATCTAAGCTCACTTCTCTACTGCACAGCAGCACTACTTTCAAGAACCGCTTCAAAGCTACTTTTGGCAGTGGGAAGTCAATTCCAGTGGCGAACGTTACACGCTGGAATTCAACGGAATTCAAGCAGGTGCAGGCCAGTCTTGACTACAAAATTCTAGCAGAGGTCTGTGGTAAAGAATTTGAAAATGTGGTGCTTACACTCCCTGAATGGAACCAACTTCAAGAACTGAGTGCAATTCTTGGACCATTTTCAGAAGCAACTGACCTAACACAAGGCGAGAAGTCTGTGACCTTAAGCATGGTGGTTCCTACTGTTTTAGACCTAAACACACATCTTCTGAAAATGGGTGAGATAAGATGCCAGTGCCAGCCTTTAATTAAGGCCCTTCACATTTCTCTACAAAGAAGATTTTCAGGAATATTTGTGAAGGCTAAAATGGCCAGAGACAGTGAATGTGAAGCACCCATGCCTTTTTACCGAGATGTGTACTTTCTTTCTGCAATGCTTGATCCGCAATTTGGTCTGAACTGGATTGACTTGGATGTTAACAACGGTGATGCTCCATCCCTTAAAGAAGTTCAGAGAAGATGTAAAGCGGACTCTGACAAGTTAGTATTTTTTCCCATTTCACTGTATTTTAATTCCACTTTAACATCATAAATTATAAACATATAATTAAAAAATATATAAATAATATATAATTATTTTGTGAATTAGGCTAATGTTTTCTACACAAAATCATTGTACATAAGGTAAAGAACATTATATAAAAATATAGCCTTGCAATTCTAACTGTCTGTGTGAGGCCAAGGTTTCAAAGTTTAAAACCATATTGAAATTAAGTTGTGATGCTCTTAAACTCATAATATTATGAGACCTCTCACAGTGGATTCGAACCCGGGTCTCTCACACCAAAGGCATGTGTCTTATCCATTGCACCACACCACCCCATAACCTAGAATCTTCTGATCCGTAGTCAGACGCGTTATCCATTGCGCCACTGGCCCACCGATCACGTTATAGTGTATAACGGTATAGTGGTACAGTAATGTTATTTGTACTAGAAAATGTTATGTGGTCTTACTGTATAGAGTGGTACAGTAATGTTATGTGTACGTATACAGTGTGTGCAGAATTATTAGGCACAGTGATTTTCTGATCATATTTTATTCCCAGACACATTTTGCCAATTCCAAGCCATATTAATCTTAATAACTACTATTCATTTGGTATTTAATCATTTATAAGTGATATATAATTGTTCATGAAGGCTGGAAATGAAAAACGCCTTATATTCAGGTGTGCAGAATTATTAGGCACGTTTTCTTTTACAGATAAAATAAGCCAAAAAAGAGATTTAACTCAGACTGAAAAGTAAAAAAATTATTAAATGCCCATGAGAAGGAAACAATACTAATGCAATACTAGAGATTGCAGTTAAGGCATGACCATTGGGCAGTGAAATGCTCATTGGGTCAGCAGGGTCAGACAAACACAGTTGGAGAAGAAAAGACACATGTTAACTGCAAAACAATGAAGAATTAAGGTGAAGAATTAAGTGTGAGACCATCAGGGACCCTTTAGTCTTCAGCGTGTTGAGGCAAAAACAAATAACTAACAAAACAGCATCAGGCATAAGAGACATCAATGATTCAAATTGTCCTTAAAATATATTTATTCTTGCAAGAATGTTCCCAGTCCATCCACAGTCCAGCTGCAGGTGGAGTGAGACCCAGAGCAGAGGTTAGCCAGCATTCCTATAGTGTTATCTCTTGTCACCCACCACAACACAAGGAACAAAAGGGACCCCCCTTGACCCCCCTCTCCAGCATGGGAATCCTGCAGCTGTACTAACATCATAAAGGAAACTCAAAATACAGACAAATGAATGTATGGAATTCATTTGTTAAATCATTGAAAATAAAATCTAGAGAAAAGATAAATTTTTCCATAACAATATTCCTCCTCTTTATCATTCTCTGATAAACTATATATAAAAATTCAGCCTTGTTTTCTAATTTTAATCAAACCCATTACGCTATTAAATCTTCAGAATAGAATCAATTCAAGTCTTTACATAAGACTAGAATTAATTCAAGTTTCTTACATCACAGTTATACCCTTCATGTCTGATTTTCGTATATCTGATCATTTTACTTGAACCTTGAAAGAAATGATAAAAATAAAAACTAGGCAGCAAGTAAGTAAACATTTTATCTGAAGCCGGGTTAAAAGGATAAGCACTGCTACCGCATTCCTGATAAATCGGACCCTCAGTCACTCCAGTATAACTTAAAGCATAGTAGGAATAAAGGATATTATAATACCGAAAAAACGTAAATGATTATAATTTCAACTTCTGTTACTCGTATCATCTGCATAATTTTGTTCGCCCTTAGGATAGACTGTACCCATTAATAACAAAATTATCAGAATAACACATACAATCATAACACTATGTATTTAGCCTTTTTTTCAATTAATCACAATATTTTGTCAGGAAATGGTTTTACTTCTAAAACTATATTTAATGAAATCTATTTAATAAAATCTAACCAGAAAAGTTTTATAATTTGATCATTCGTTGTTCGAAATTATCCCTGACTTTTCCATTACATACCGTCTTTCTTCTTATCACCATACTTCACATTAATTAATAGATCTTCTACCTGAAAACACATTTTTCTTTGCACAAGTCAAATTATTAGATTTATCAATACTAATCAATACTAAGCCCTAATTTGATTCAATCAAATAAAATCACAAAACTTTTCTTCAACCATTAATTGGTCAACATTTGTCTTTAACAGACAGAGCTCGATGATCAATCAACTTAAAGCTCGTCCTATGTTCTGTGTTGCCTTCTCATCAGATTGACTCACAATCCTCAGCTTACTTTCAAATTGGTCATTTGCCTTAACCCATCTATAATGCTAAAACACTCTTTCCAGAGGTTAATGACAAATTTATACACACTATTCAGACAGAATAGGTGTCCTAAACTAACACATACTGTACAAAACATGAATTAACACTCACACTCATCCCTGACTATGAACTGCTCATATTTCTTATTCATATCTTTTCTCTAAAAAGATTTAAATTTTAAATGACATTTTAACCTTACATTTTCCTGTATCTTTTATCTAATGTTTTTATGGCCTCTTAACCAGTTTCAAAGCATGTCTGTTCATTATTCATTTGATTTTAGAAAAGTCAGCTGGATTGTTTTGGTACATAATTATGACCGGCGCTAGCATAGCTAGCGAAAGCGGTCATAAAGGGATTGTCAAAGTTTTTTTTTTTTTTTTGAATTTTTCGTCAACGATACCAGGGACACCGAAACACCGGGGAACATGAAATTTGGTGGGCATGTAGCCCCACTAGACTTTTACGGAAAAATTTCGTTTGGTCCCCGGGGGCCACTCACCCCCCCCCCCCCCCCCCCCCCCCCCCCTCCGCGCTGGGCCCCCTCCCCAACCCAAAAAATGCAGTTTTTCCTAAATAACTACCTGAACCGTGGCACCAAGGATGAATAAATTGTTATGGTATGTTGGTCTTAAGGGCCCACATCAACCTAGCCCATAATCACTCATCAGTGATTTGTGCCCCTTCCCATAAAAAATGAAAATGCAATATTATTCTGCTTTAATCGCCCCTATCTTCAGTGGAGATGTTCAGAACTGCACCATATTTCTTGTGTATTATTAACTTGACATCCTCTGGGGGTATGCTAAGTTTCGTAGAATTTCATCCATGGGGGGGTATAAAATAAATTCATTTATGTGCACATTTAGTGACTGTACACTCATCGGCCTGTAGATGGTGCTGTTGAGCGAAGGGTTGCTGGTTTAGGATGATACTGTCACACACACACATGCAGGAATACAAACAAACGCAAGCATGCACACACACTGACATCCACACGCACAGACACACACACACACAAACACGCGCACACACATGTACGCACGCATACATACACGCACAGACACATACACGTACAGACACACGCACAGACACACATACACATACACAAACACACACACACATACACACACACACAGACAGACATGAAAATATTTTGCAACTCATTTAGTCTTATCTGTAATTTTATGTCCACCGGTACTTTTTATAGTTCTTTCCTTTCAAAAGGAATTCCTTAGATGGAACTTTTGAAAGTTGTAAGAAGATTGAAAGATTTAAGTCTATCAACTTTCTTTTCTCCCTCATTTACTTTTACAGCCATACAGTGCGCATACAGTCACTGAATGACCCCGCTGACCGCAATAAACACTGTTATTCTGCCTACAGTCTTATCACTCTGATCTTTCTAAAAGCCCCACTCTACCTCACACCCCTGAAACAGTGTTTTCTATTTAGGAAATGCAAACAGAGCCATTGATAAGCAGTTCTCTGTATTTTCTTTTACAGTCCCAGTTGCAAATTCAATTACAATAGCCTTCATCATAATCATAATCTTCATCATATTAACATTGATCTACTTTCTAACCCATATTAACACAGACTTTTATCTAAATTTGTGTCATTTTGGCACTTTCTTTGTTTGGAGCCAGTCAAGTTATTGTTTATCTTTCCAATCATAATCAAAACTTTTACAAAACATCATCTGCAAATCTCTTCAGAGCATGAGCAGAACTGCTTACAGCATTTGCTCTCTTTTATCTCGGGACTGTTCAGTTACTCTTCATACAGTATTAAAACTTTACCGTGTCATTATTTCATCAACACTGGTTTTAAAAGCTTATTCTTCTATCAAATGGTTAGTTTGATTTTAAATCACAAGATTGTATTATGATTACTCAGTCCCACTTATTCTACTGTTTCACAGAAACCACAAGATTCCCTAAATCTTGTTCTCAGTCTCTATACACACAGCTATCCTAGATGCTTGCACCTTCAACTCTTGTTACAAAAATATGGCAATCTATTCTTAAATACCCTTGTTTTCATAACATTAACACAATAAAGCACATTCACATCATTATTATTGGCAGAACATTAATTTTCATAAGCGACATGGAAAATCTAAATATTCTAAACGGGTTTCACAAAGTTTCTGATTAACTTTAGTCACACGTGTCTAGGGAAATTATCTCCAACTCATAATTTCCTTTATAAAACAATATATTTCCTTAAATGGCTTAATATCAACAAAATATCCAATCTTTGGACATTTTCTAATTTGATATTATCATCAACAACACTGACTACAAAACAAGTATACATTTAACATCCAGAAGCTGGTTTGAACAAGCAAGCGCTGTTGCTGTACTCCCAGCATAGCTGGACCCTTTAGGTTCAAAAGACAATCGTTTTACTTAATGAAACATTCCTTATCTTTATATCATGTTAATCCCTGTTAATCATACTCAATGCCTTGTTTTTTATCTAAAACTCACTTTTCTGTTTCTCTACTGTTTGAAGAATTCATCTTCCAGAATCTGACAGTAAGTTTTGGGAGTTCATTTTTAGTCTATCTCTGCAAAACGGACTTCAGGGTAGGAGATGGACTAAAAATAAACCCCCAAAACTTATTAAAACGTATTCTGGAAGGTGAATTCTTCAAACAGTGGTAGAAGAGGATGTGGTGCTGGTCCTTCAAGAGTCACTCTCAATCTGTCTGTCTATAAAGCCTATAAAAAAACAGTCTTCATGTATTTCACAACACTTCAGCTTGTGATTCTTATTAAGAGGGGGTCATTTTTAGGATTCTTTGCCTAACCCAAGTCTCTGAGATCCTGACACCTTGCTCTTCTGGAGACTCCAGGTAGGCTGCAGTTCTGGAAAATGGTGGCGCTGGAGACTAAAGGGTTCCTGATGGTTTCACACTTAATTCTTCACCTTAATTCTTCATTCTTTTGCAGTTAACATGTGTCTTTTCTTCTCCACCTGTGTTTGTCTGACCCTGCTGACCTAATGAGTATTTCACTGCCCAATGGTCATGCCTTAACTGCAATCTCTAGTATTGCATTAGTATTGTATCCTTCTCATGGGCATTTAATCATTTTTGACTTTTCAGTCTGAGTTAAATCTCTTTTTTGGCTTATTTTAAGTTATAGTTAATCGTAGTTTCAAGTTTTAGTTAATCTAACTAAATTGGAATCTATATGAGTTCAGTGATTCAAGTCTAATTCTTGTGAAATAATGACTGTTAAAACACAACCAACACCATCAGATCACCTTTTCTATTTGTTTATCTGGCCGTTATAACTCATGTACAGCAGCCAAACAAAACTTAAAGTTAATAATTTAAGGGTCAAGAGCCCAACTAAAACACACACCGATCACCATAATGGTGACTTTAATTATGGTTTTCTCCTTCAGTGATTCTGCTTGTTAACACCAGGGGCCCGTTCTTCGTACGTCGCTAACTCAGTTAGCTGGATTTGATTGTTGACGATTTGGCATGATCTTGGATTGTTTGGTTCTTCGACGCTCATCCTGGACTTGCTGTCATAGCAACAGGTGCGCAATCTTAAACCTGCTCGGGAGCAGGCTTATTTCATGTAAACAGGATTAGACTGCGGCTCATAAACGGAGATGATACGGGAAGTCCAGCGCAGTGCGATAGTGCACTTTCTGATATATATTTTTTTTCCTCGTGACTCATGAGATTGTCGTTTACATTATTAATTTGTTGGAAACGCACATTTATTTTCGACTTGTCGGAGTCGGGCTTTAACTACAGCACAAACTGTACCCTAAGATTAATTGCGAGTGGCTCTTTCCTTTACACTATTGGAGATGCGGAGAACTTGATGGAAAGTGCTGTTTGTCGTGTCATTCGGAGTTTACCTGGCGCTTTTAGGTTTAAAAAACAGTTTTAGTTTTTTTTTTTTTTGTGTGTGGCATTTCCAAGCCACTGAAGACCCAATGTAAATCAGTTTTTTTAAGCAGCTTTTTTTTTTTTTTTTTTTTTTAGACTATAGCCTACTATTTATTAGACTATTTAAATATTTTTTTATGAAGATCATGCGATCATGACCATGCTGATTACAGTATGTCACTCAGGCTTATAGGCTAGACTGCCATCAAGGCCTCAATGAAGGGGATTATGTGAACAGAAAGGGGGTTCACAAAGTAAATGTGCAGCCCAGTTACTATTGTGATTCTTAATATTCCAGATTAATAATATTATATCAAATAAAAAAAAGGCAGTTGACAAATCTTCCATATCACAAATGTGAAAGCAAAATGGTCAGGATCTGTGTATGACTTAAGAATTTTCAGAGATTCACATTTATGCACATTATTTGAAAGTGGTAAGGAAAGTTCCACAATTAAATATCAAGCTCACTGTATTACATACACTTATGCTGATCCTAACAGAACTGCATTTCTTCATAGGTGATTATGACATGTTCCTGCTTGCAGACAGGTGTTTTAAGACCCCATTCCCTGACCCAAACCAGTTACAATGCAGCTCTAGCCAGGACAAGGGCACACAATGAAATGAACTTTGGCTAACTAAAGGGAAGATTTCAGTGTCTGAAAAGTCTGAGGGTTGCACACCTGACAGGGCCTGTGACATTGTTGCATTTGCATGTGCCATATTACACAACACTGCCAAAAAAAAAAAAAAAATACACTTTTCATTAAATGTTTAATAAAAGACAAATATGCTTAGTTCCTTGAGTTTTATTTCAATTGTTCTTTGTAAAGAAAAGCCAGTGGTCAAGTGCCTGCAACAAGAGATATTAGACACATGCCTCATGCAACAAATAAAAGGAAAAGTTGGCTATCCACTGCCCACCTGTAGGCATATGTCTCCTCTGTCTGTGCAGACTCTTCTGTTGGCCTTTCTGTAGATGTGGAATCCTTAAACTTATATTGCAGCCATAAAGCATACAAGTATAAATGAAGTAAAGTTCTTTATGCACTTGCAGGTAGGCTAGTTCCTCCATATGATGGTTATCTGAGAGGGGTTATTCACTGTCCAGTGCAATGGAAACAAATGGACATTACAAAGTCTTATACTTTCTTTCCTTTGGAAAGTTAGAAAATGTCCACTTAAGTTAACAAGTGTTGGTGTATTATGTAAAAGTGCACAAAAGAGGAAAACACAATGTCATTACAATGAACTACACTTGGGAAAAATGTGATCAATAACTCTTTTTGAACTCTTCTTCAATACATATTTTTACATTAACATAAGTTTATCAGTTTTTACTTCCACAAGTCAAAGCAATTCATCATTGCTCAAGATTTAACAGCTGAAATGACTATATGGCCTTAATTTAATGCAGCAAAAATACAGTGTAGGCTACTAAGATCTTTTTTTTTCTCAGCCTTTTTCTTGATTGCTTTTATAAACAGACAACCATTTATTTAACAGTGCCTTTCATAAAAGAGACTATAATATAACAAAAAATTACCATTAGAATATTTTTGTACTTCACTTTTATTTGTTCCCATATTCTAGTGTGGTGACTCTGACATTACAATGAACAAAGTTATTATGCAATTATTAAAATACAAAAATATAGGCTAATAAGTGATAAAAACATCTAACATGGCCACTTCTAACGGATTTAAATTGTCTGCTACTTTTTGCCAGCCCTCTCTCCTGGTTTTTGCAGACTTTGAGGTGTTCCCTGGCGTTTTGATTAAAACATTAAAATTCCGAATAAACTTCGACTATTAGTTCTTGCTCTGCTGAGGAGAAAAAACATAGATATAATATGAGAAAAACTGTGCGCGCTCTTTGGCCACGCTGAGCAGCCAATGGCAGCGTTGCTGATCAATGTTTCCACTATCGATACATATCCCCTTTTAAGCCAGCGCGTGAACGCGCAGTTATCTCAGATAACTCAATCCAGCGATACTAATCCTATCCGGCAAGTGTGTTCGAAGAACTCAATTAGCCGGATTATGATTAGCACGATGAAATCATCTTGGATGTGTCATTTGATCTCGGATGTAATAAGCAACGTACGAAGAACGAGCCTCAGGTGTCTTCAATGTTGGCAATAAAAGATATTTTGTAAATTGTACTCATTTTAAATGGTTAACTTTTAAGGAATTAATTTGATTAATTATTACTCAATTATAATTTGTTCAATTTAATTACTTTTACAATTAATTACTAATTGAAATAGCCAGAGTAAAGATTACAAGCACTTTCTGTGTGGACAAAGTTGCCTAGCTTTTTTTAAGTAAATGTCACTCCACATTTTTTTCAGTGTTCCTTTTGGGCATCTGGAAGCAAAGAGTGTCCTTGGCCATGGCCAAAATGTTCTTTACATTGGCGCTGGCTAACTATGCGTTAATGCATGTGTTACCTAATTGGGTCCTAAGATTTTAAAAGTTGTGTAGTCCATCCTTGCATTTACAATGTTATATTTTTTAAGAGCCCAACTAATGGAAACACTGATCACTGTTATGGTGATTTCAAATGAAACACATTAGAGTTAAACCTCTGTTAATTCTCAATAAAAACTTCTGTAGACGTCTGACAGAAATAAAGTCAGTCTGGTTAGTAATAAGTGAAGCTGGTAATGCTGTTTGTCTTTTTAAAATTTGCACCCTGTTGACTTCAATGGGGCAAGTTTTAAACCTGCTTTTAGCCTCTTAACATCCTTGATGTGTCATTACAAGTGCACAGGTCATGTGAGTGATTTTATTCAGAGTGAACACGGTGAATCTGACTGCAGTATATGTGAAAGATATGAATAAAAGTGATGTTAATTCAGCCAGCGCACATACCTGTATTTACTTCCTGTTTTCGGTCGAAGTCCACAGTAGTCGATTGTCGAGTTCACGCGCATGATCATAGGTAACTAAGCAACAGTCAAGTCAAGTCAAGTCAAGTCATTTTCATTTATATAGCGCTTTTAACAATGTAGATTGTCTCAAAGCAGCTTCACAGAGATAAATGTATAATATAACGTAAGATTGTTTTGGCTTTATAGCGGTTCTTTAATAAAGTTATTTTCCAGCTAAAGTTAGTTTTGATTGATTCGCTTCCGTCGCAACGATCATTTGTTTTTAAATTAGGGCCGCCAAGACGACACCATTCTCTCTACACAGACTTTAGCGAACCTGTGAGAAACGCTGATGGCGTTCAGATGCGCATTAAAGGCAGGGTAGGTAGGATTTATTAAAAATTAAAGATCCAAATTTGTTAAAACTTTCTATATATATCAATACATAATTAAAATGTAAGAACTCTGAAAAAAAGAGTATAAAAATCAAGTGACTCTATACCGTTTAATCTGTATTAAACACAGCTCATTATTTCGATTCGGGACGAATCAAAGGATTGGCTTAGGCGACTGTCACTCTCTCGCAACCATGGCAACCACCCTTTTGCCACACAGCACCTGCCCACTTGCGCGCGACCGTTTGATTTGAGGAGTGCGAGAGGCACGGAACCTGATCACACCTCCGTCCAGTAGATGGCGGTAATGCACTATGTTTGCAAGCTGCCAATAAAATCTATCGAAGAAGAAGAAGAAGGCACTGAACCTAGGAATACCAAAACAATCGCAGAGAAAGAGCAATCTAAATTTACAGTACCGGCATATGCAGTTAGTGAAGGCTAACCAGGCAAAAAAATGCCCCTTCCCCTCCGCTTGTCTCAGGTAAATAATGCGTCCTCTAGCTCAGCGGTCGGAGTCGCGCGTTCATGTGTTTTGGGGGCGTGGCTTTGGAAGAAGCACAGAAATGAGGGAGTGGAGTGAATGGAAATAATGAGATGTCTTTAAAACAGTCGTGAGAGGTCTACAGACACTCGATTTTGATACTTTCTTTTTCAGAGTACTTACATTTTAATTATGTATTGATATGTACATAAAGTTTAAACAAATTTGAAAAATAAAATTTTTAGACCATTTCTACCTACCCTGCCTTTAAGTGGAGAACTCGACAATCGACTACTGTGGACTTCGACCGAAAACAGGAAGTAAATACAGGTATGTGCGCTGGCTGAATTAACATCACTTTTATTCATATCTTTCACATCTACTGCAGTCAGATTCACTGTGTTCACTTCTGAAGGAATCACTCACATGGCTGGGCACTTGTAATGACACATCAAGGATGTTAAGAGGCTAAAAGCAGGTTTAAAACGTGCCCCATTGAAGTCAACAGGGTGCAAATTTTAAAAAGAGCCCAGTCAACACGTTTGTAACGTTCAGCCAATTATGTTGAAATTACAAAAGTTAAAATGGGGTCAGATTTTACTGTCTGAGGAATTGGGTGTTAAAAGATTGAGACAAAACTGAGGTTAAAGTGGATAAGAACTGTGTATTTACAATCTTCACAAGAGACTTTAAAACAACACAATAAAACCAGGGAAACTCAGGCTGTTAAAAAGCATAGAGTCCATTGCACCATACCCTAAAACAGTCCATATGAATCCTTGTGTGTTGAAGCGTCCCAATGTGAGTGTCCACCAGTGTATATACAATCCAAAATAAGTGATAATCCAAAATAAGTGATAATCCAAAAGCTTGATGTGGTGTCTGGAAAGGTGAGTCCGCAAGTGGTAACTCCACACTCCAGAAAAGTGATTGGTCCCCCTTGTTTGCCATGCTGCTCTCTTTGTACAGGTGTAGTTTATGCTTCCTGTCATGTGATCCCTCACATGACATGCCAACCATACATTTCTTAAAGACATACACACTTAAAATGTTAAGAGGAATAAAATGGACTAAGAAAACATGTAAACCAATTAAAACTCTATTATACATAAAATAATTGTACTGAATAGAGCAGTAAATCATGTCTCTTATGTGACAGTGTCACATAGTCCCCCCCCTCAGCCTACGTCACCTCGGGGAAGAAGCTAGCCTCTTAAGAGTACTGTCATCCATTGTCCATAAAATGGGTATCCTCTTTAAAGTGTGAATTAAAATGTCTTTGCAATAAGTTTGCTAAAACTAGGCACTCCCATGCAGGCACTAGTTTGCTAGAAGGAACAGGAGAACCAAAACAGAATGGAGAAGGTCGATACCAGCGATTCCTCCCTGGTGCTTTTTGTACCCAGCCTTGCTGGAACGCCATTCCCTCCGTAAATTCCTCCTTCTTGGCTTGATGGTTGGTGATGATACAGGGTGAATAGATGGTTCTTTGCTCTGGTTGATGACGCTACAGGTTTTGCAGTCTCCCACATACCGCCAAACATCCTTACGGACTGTTGGCCACCAGGCAACCTCCAGGACACCAAGAAGAGTTTTCAGCCGACCGTGATGTCTCTCTGTTGTCCTTTCATGGAGGCTCTGTAGCGTACGCTGGATCAAGGCCGTTGGAATGACGAGCTGTAGTCGGTGCTGGCTGTCCTCACTCTGGATCCTTCGGTACAGCATGCCATGGTGGTTGATAATTGTGATCCTGTCGGTCTGGTGGGTGGAAGAGGAGATGGGATGTGAGATGTCGTCCTGCTGTGCGCTGTTGACTTCCCCACTGGAGAAGGGAAGGATTGAGAAAATGTAAGCCACATCTGGCCCTGATGATGTCTTGGCGCAGATAGTTCCATCCTTTGCTCTGCTGTCAGTCTGTGAAGTTGTTGAGAGGGTAGGACTGTTTGTAGGATCAGAAGAGGAGTTGATGGTGGAAGGCATGGGGCAGGTCGTCTCTGTAGGAGGAGAGACAGCGGCTTCAGGAATTCTCTTTTCTTTCATCTGTTTTGCCAGCTGTTTATCTCTCCTCCGAAAGCACTCAACGACCTCTTTCTCCAAAGCTGCCACAGCATCTTTCGCAAATTCCTCTATCTTGAGGAATTTTATATCAACAGTCTCTCTAAGACAGACTTCAAGGTTAAAATGACTTTCAACAGAGTCTTTAAAATCCTTCTCCAGTTTTAAGACAATGTTCTTAAGAGAAAGTACTTCTGCACGAAGCTGTTCACAATCACAATGATGTAAAACCCGCTCATCCTTAAAATCAGCAGCTGTTTTAAAAGAAGCAGCATTATCCGAATGAGTCGTCATCTTTTAACACTTTTCTCAACACAGCCTTTTCAATCTCAAACGTTCCCCGTACGGGCCACCATATGTAACGTTCAGCCAATTATGTTGAAATTACAAAAGTTAAAATGGGGTCAGATTTTACTGTCTGAGGAATTGGGTGTTAAAAGATTGAGACAAAACTGAGGTTAAAGTGGATAAGAACTGTGTATTTACAATCTAAAATAAGTAATAATCCAAAAGCTTGATGTGGTGTCTGGAAAGGTGAGTCCGCAAGTGGTAACTCCACACTCCAGAAAAGTGATTGGTCCCCCTTGTTTGCCATGCTGCTCTCTTTGTACAGGTGTAGTTTATGCTTCCTGTCATGTGATCCCTCACATGACATGCCAACCATACATTTCTTAAAGACATACACACTTAAAATGTTAAGAGGAATAAAATGGACTAAGAAAACATGTAAACCAATTAAAACTCTATTATACATAAAATAATTGTACTGAATAGAGCAGTAAATCATGTCTCTTATGTGACAGTGTCACACGTTGATCTCACAGTGATCTCTCCATATGACCACAATGTGAGTTCACAGTGAGCTAAAAGTGTAACCTCACAGCCAGAGGTGGAGATTCCAGGGGTCAGAAAGTAAAAGTCCTGCCATATGTTTATTCCACCCATGAACTCACACAGCAAAAACTCCAGTGTTAAATGAACTCTCCTGGGAGTTTATTTGGCTCCAGACTCAAGAGTGTTAAAGTTAATGAGCTAATTAAGTGATTGATTGAGTGATGATTGAGCATTATTGAAGACACCTGATGTTAACAAGCAGAATCACTGAAGGAGAAAAATCACAATTTTAGACACCGTTATAGAGATTAGTGTTCGATTTAGTTGAGCAGTTGACCTTCAAATGATTATCTTTAGATTTTGTTTGGCTGTTGATCTGTGTTATTACAGCCAGATGAACAAAAAGAAAAGTTGATCAGGTGGTGTTGGTTATAATTGAACATAATCATAATTTGATCTGAATCACTGAACTCAATTAGAGCCTAATCTCTGACTTAAATGTATATTGGTCATTACAACGTCACAGTAATTCTACAGATTAAGTTCCAGATTTTTCAATATAATTCAAATTATTTCTTAAAAGTTGTTCTGATAAAGAAAAAGAAAATCTTTCTTTAAGGCACACACAGACATCAAGATTCAGTGTATGAATCTCAACAATGGTGACAAAAAGAATATTCAATTAGGAAAACAAGACAATTCAGATCATAATTTATTCATACCGCTATGCATGATGGGAGCCATGGATGAGTTTTGATTGGTGGCACCCAGAATTCACTGCAACATGCTTTATTATTGTCACCATTGTTGAGAATCACAGGCTGATTCTTGGTGTCAGTGTGTCCAAATAATATAATTTTTCAAAGTCCTTTGATCAGAACAACTTTCAAGAAATCTTTCTGATTACATTGAAAATGATTAACATGGCATAATATTAGAATCACAGGCAGCTATAATCAACAAGGTAAACCTAACTCTCTAAATGAGTTTTGTGATTCAGGTCAAATTATGATTATGTCAAAACATAACCAACACCACCTGATCAACATTTCTTTTTGTTCATCTGAGAGTTATAATCCAGATACAACAGCCAAACAAAATCTAAAGTTATTAGTTTAAGGGTCAAGCGCCCAACTAAAGCCAACACTGATCACCATAATGGCAACTTAAAAAAGAGATTTTCTCCTTCAGTGATTCTGCTTGTTAACATCAGGTGTTTTCAATAATGCTCAATCATCACTCAATCAATCACTAAATTATCTCATTAACTTTAACACTCTTGAGTCTGGAGCCAAATAAACTCACAGGAGAGTTCATTTAACACTGGAGTGTTTGCTGTGTGAGTTCATGGGTGAAATAAATATATGGCAGGACTTTTACTTTCTGACCCCTGGACTCTCCACCTCTACATAGGGGACATCACAGCAAAATAACTATGTAGGGCTATAGCACAAGATGGGACAAGTTTTATTAATTCTTGTTTACTTGTGGTCATTTAATTTATTTTTATTTTAGAGCATTTAATGTGCTTCTTAACGATATTTTATTTATTACACACAAGTTATTATTATTATTTTTTTATTATTATTTTTTTAACCCATCAGCCCTCTGTGTCTAAATAAGAAATAAAAGTCAAAAGAGTTAAAAAATGTGTAAAACGAGC
The DNA here is from genome assembly GCA_021464565.1 of Rutilus rutilus. Classification (NCBI taxonomy): domain Eukaryota; kingdom Metazoa; phylum Chordata; class Actinopteri; order Cypriniformes; family Leuciscidae; genus Rutilus; species Rutilus rutilus. Next base: position 6,048,396 of record JAJAQA010000002.1, on the reverse strand, counting down.
CTGTGTGTGACTTGGTATGACTTGATGACTAAGTTGCGACTTGACTTGACTTGACAAAGAGTATGACTTGACTTGATTTGACTTGACCCTTACAACAGAATGACTTGGCTTGACTTTGACTTGCAATGTTAAGACTTGGACTTGACTTGAGACTTGCATTTAGAGACTTACTCCCACCTCTGCGAATCTGGGCCCGAATTAAAATGAACTGTGGCTCAGATTTGTGCCAGTTCTGCTTCATTTGTTTTGTTTATGACTGACATGTGGCATTGCTATGGCTTAATTGTGGCCCAAATCTGGCAAACAGGAGCGGACCGCCCAAGTGCCATCATTTTCATCTGGCCCACATACCACGTGGAATGATGGCACTTGGGCGGTCCGCTCCTGTTTGCCGGATATGGGCCACAGTCAAGTGTGGGCCTGATGTGGGCCAATTCGGCTTCATTTGTTTTGTTTACGGCTGACATGCGGCATTGCTATGGCTTAATTGTGGCCCAAATCTGGCAAACAGGAGCGGACCGCCCAAGTGCCATCATTCCACGCGGTATGTGGGAACAGATGAAAGTGTCAAGTGTGGGCCAGATCTGGGCCACAGCAATTTTGCTATCTGGTTATGCTATTTTTTCCTTTATAAAACAATTGTATAAATACTATAAATCCTCAGATGTGTTTTAAGGCCTACATGACTGTGAGAAATCTGTGAGAGCTGCTATTTGCATAAATACATTCTATTTGCACTTTGTAACAAGTGTAAATGATTATATTTATTACAATTGGATGCCACCTTATTGGGAGTCTTAGTGCAGTCAGATAATTCATGATAATTTATTGAGATGTTTAATTGAAAATGTTTGGTTTTACCATTGGTACTTTTTACCAATGTTTGAAGTTTCCATTATGGAGATCGGTGTTGGCTTTAGTTGGGTTCTGGACTCTTGACTTTTTAACATTAGTTTCTCTCTTGCTGCTTGAACTGTGTTTTTGTAAGTCACACACATGGTTTGTGATACATTATCACCACTGTTAAAGCAAGAGTTACAATGAAGTTTGTTTTAACACATCATGCACAGCCAAAGAAACAGAGCAACACTGTATTGTAGAAACACAGAGATATTACAAATTAGCACGTGGATCTCAACAATGATGGCAGTGTATATATATTTTATTTTATTTTATTTTTTTCATGCAGCAGTGCATGCTGGGAGTTTTATACTATCCTGGAATGAAAATACTATCCTACATGAAACTTTTGATTGTCACCGTTGTTGAGATTCATGTGCTGATTGTTGATGTCTGTGTGTGTCTGAATTAAGCAGGAGTTTATAATGTTTTAATGCATTTTATTACATGGCTTGGTTGAATTCTAATGTAGAATGCGGTGTGTTATTTCTTGATATCAGCTGCTGCTAAGGATAACACACCGTTGCCATGAAAAACAGCGTTGCTATGGATGCAGGATTCTAACCGTAGAGACGGAATGGACTATTTTCTTAAGCAGAAGCAATACAATCGGGTTTAAATCAATAAACTCCTTTTTAAATCAATATTTTTTGTCAAATTATCAGGCTGATTCAAGCTCTGCTTCGCGTCGGGGTCCCGATCAGCCTGTCTGGGTTGTATTCGCTATAACAACCGCCTCGTACTACATTATCCCTTACATATTATTTAAATATCCTTCAGAATAACTGGTTACAGAAATATTGTTGTGTTTCATGTTGTAGATTAACAGATATATGATAAATATTAAATACCCATAAATCCAAAGCTTATATACTGGATGTGATCAGAGAATCAGACATGTCCAGAATGATTCCAGCATCATCTCTACAGCCTAAAACACCTGATCATTTTCCTCTTGACTTTTTCTTGCCTTAATAAATGTGTTTTATAACCACACAGTTACAGCAGCCAGAGATAAACTAATGCTGTAAAGTCAAGGGTCAAGAGACCAACTAAAGCAAACACTGATCTCCATCATGGTGACAACAAACTTTATTATTTTTAATAAAATATCAACAACTAAATATCTGTTAATTCTCAACAAGAACTTTTGTACATGTATGAAAGAAATAATGTTAAACTGGTTTGTAAACTGGTTTCACACTCGGAGACTGGAAGTCAGTTGTAGTTCTTGTGTAGTTCTCACTTCTTTACATTCACTCTGTCAAGTGGACTATATTAGTGAACTAATGTAGGGAATAGTGAATGAGGGTATAGGGTGTGATTGGGAAAACAGCCTCTGAGTGTCGACTTTGAGCATTGTTAATTCACAGTATATTCCTGTGGGCTATTTTTATTTTCTACGGTATATTACTGTTTTAATGGAAAATGGTATGATATTGTCAGAAATTGGCCTTTTTTTTACAGCAAGGGTTAACAGTGCACAGCAGCTCCAGAACAAAGCCAAACACCGCTAACACCACACTGTTTTAACAGAATACTCTTAAGTTCTTTCTGCGCAAAATTCTAAAACGCAAACCAGTGAGAACGATGATGGCGTGCACATGCGTATTACGAGTTCAGTCTATAGGTATGCGCGTTTGAATGTATGTGCACAGGCGTGTAGTCCTTCCCTACAAATCAACCCTTTAACGTACTACTTGTCTGGCCTTAAAATTTATAATACAGAATTTTTATCACTTTCGCGTAGCCACGCGAACCAGAGTTATCCCGACAATGCTTTATCTGTAGAGAGGTAAAGAGAGGGGAGAAAGTCAGAGAAAGTGTTGTGACCCACTGAGCAGTTTCTTCTGTAAAGTCAGGGGATTTCCCTCAAACAATAGATGGTCGTAAAGAGGTGAAATAACATTTACATGAGTCAAGCAACTTTGTTTAATTTATTTTTGTGCCTTTTTTTACTAATGATCGTGGAAGAATTTACATTTGTGTAGCATGTTTCCCCTCTGAAGAGAAATAAACATATCACTTGGGAAAGAGTGTATTGTCTTTGGAAAGTGTTTGATCTTGCTTCTGAGAAAGGGTTGATCCTCAAATGCCAGAGAAGTAAAACATAGAAGAAAATTCAGTTGCTTAGTCATTGCGATACAACAACAGATGAGAAAAAAAAGTGCAAGAATGGCTCTCTGTTTTCCCAGACCATACCTAATGTTATGTTCATGAAATTTTGTGACTTTTTCTCATTTAGGGTCATGAATATGCATGTAATGTTTTTCAACACACAGATGTGTTTTGACACATACACAGATATCATTTCTGTTACTGATTTTCGTGGGTCAATTTGACCCGCATATTTTTTAACGTTCTAATGAATCTGTAGGCCCTAAAATAATTATTTTTCTTTGGTAATATTTTGTTTTGCTGGTTTTTAACTACCCTAGTGAAGATAAAAAGGAGAATTTACCCACTTATTTCAATACTGAAAAATATTTGGTCTGTCCACAGATGGTAAAAATTAGCTGTTTTGTTTTTTCAAGCTATCTGAAATACTAACCTATGTTATTTTTCTTGAAATTTTGTGATTCTCATTCTCATTTAAGGTCATGAACATGGAAGCAAAGTTTCAACACGCTGATGTGTGGTGAAATGTGTGCACAGAAGTTTTATTTGCGGCTCAATTTGACCCATATAGACAGCTGTTCAAAAGCAACTGTACAGACCCAAATAAAATAAAATAAAATAAAACATTTATTTGCTGTATGTCAACTCTCCAACTCTAGTCTTGAAGTGCCAGTGGCTTGCTGAATTTAACAACTTTTTATTTAAAAAGTTTGTGAGAATAAAAAGTTGTTTTACCTGTTAACTGTCAGTCCCATTTTTTTGAGCATACACTGTTAACCCTTGCTGTGTAAAAAGGCAAAATTCTGACAATATCATACCATTTTCCATTAAAACAGTAATATACCGTAGAAAACAAAAATAGCCTACAGGAATATACTGTAAATTAACAGCGCTCAAAATCGACACTCAGAGGCTGTTTTCACAATCACACCCTATACCCTCATTCACTATTCCCTACATTAGTTCACTAATATAGTTCACTTGACAGAGTGAATGAAAAGAAGTGAGTGAATTGAGACACTGATGAACACCTGATAAGCAGAATCACTGAAGGACAGAGAAACAAGAACAGAAAAAAGAGAAACACAAAAACTACAACTGACTTCCAGCCACAGAGTGTGAAACCAGTTTACAAACCAGTTTAACATTATTTCTTTCATACATGTACAAAAGTTCTTGTTGAGAATTAACAGAGATTTAGTTTATAATAAAGTTTGTTGTCACCATGATGGAGATCAGTATTTGCTTTAGTTGGTCTCTTGTCCCTGGACTTCTTACCATTCATCTCTCTCTGATTGTTATAATAGTGAGTTTATAAATCACATTTGTTATGGCAAGAAAGAGCCAAGAGGAAGATGATTAATTGTTTTGGGATTTTGTGATGATATCACAACCATCCTGGACATGTCTGATTCTCTGATCTTTCTTGTATATATTCTTTGAATTAACGGGTATTTCATATTTAGCATATATCTGTGAATCTACAACATGAAATCAATATTTGTGTAATCAGGTCTTCTGAAGAATATCATAATCATATAGTGCATTAAAACATTTTGAACTCCTCCTTATCCTGGACCCACACAGATATAGAATCAAAAATATTGGTTTATAAAGGAGTTTATTGATTTAAACCCGATTGTATTGCTTCTGCTAAAGAAAATAGTCCATTCCATCTCTACGGTTAGAATCCTGCATCCACAGCAACGCTCTGTTTTTCATGGTAACGGTGTGTTATCCTTAGCAGCAGCTGATATCAAGAAATAACACACTGCATTCTACATTAGAATTCAACCAAGCCATGTAATAAAATGCATTTAAACATTATAAACTCCTGCTTAATTCAGACACACACAGACATCAACAATCAGCACATGAATCTCAACAACGGTGACAATCAAAAGTTTCATGTCACAATGCATGCTGGGTTCCAGGATAATATAAAACTCCCAGCATGCACTGCTGCATGAATAAAAAAAATAATAATAAAAAATAATAATATTGCCACCATTGTTGAGATTAATGTGCTAAATTGTGATATCTCTGTGTTTCTAAAAGACAGGGTAGCTCTGTTTTTTTGGTTGTGCATGATGTGTTAAAGAAAAATAGTCATTGTAATTTATTGCTGTGGTTTCACAGTGGTGGTAATGCAACACTTTTGATTGAGGATTAAACTCTGAATGAGTGAGAATGAATTCCTTACTGAATGACTAGGCAGTATGACGATTTTGTCATATTAATCATTATAACCGCAACCATTCATAAACTGTGTGTGCACAAGTGTGCCTTGCACTAAAACAGCTCAAGCAGAAAAAAAAAAAAAAAAACTAACGTTTTAGCATCAGCATCCCAACTAAAGCAAACAGTGATCTCTATAATGGAAACTTCAAACCAAACATTTTCAATTAAACATAACTTGACATAACATACAACTGTAGATGTATGACAGAAATAAAGTCATACTGGTTAATACGTATAATAATGTGCAATGGCTAGAAGTCAGTTGTATTTCTTGTGTTTCTCTATTTTCTGTTCTTGTGTTCCTCTTTCCTTCAGTGATTCTGCTTGTTAACAGCAGGTGTTCATCACTAATGCTCCACAATCACTTACATATTCCCTTAATTATCTCACTGCAGCACTGTCTCAATGTTACTTTTTACTCTTTGTAGTGTGGATTTCCCTGTGGGGTTGAAAGGGTTAACAGTGTAGGCAAGGCAAGGCAAGTTTATTTATATAGCACATTTCATACACAGTGGCAATTCAAAGTGCTTTACATAGAAGAAATTAAAATAATAAAAAGAATAAGAATAATTAAAACAGTTTATACAGAAAATACAGTACAGTTCAAACAGTCGGACGAACATTGGCACAGTGCTCATTCATTAAATGCATAGCTAAACAGATGTGTTTTGAGTCTGGATTTGAATGTGACTACAGTAGGAGCACGTCTGATCTCCTCTGGAAGCTGGTTCCAGCTGCGGCTGGCATAATAGCTAAAAGCGGACTCGCCATGCTTAGAGTGAACCCTTGGTATTTCTAGCTGATATGATCCTAATGATCTGAGTGATCTGTTGGGTTTATATTCAGTGAGCATATCTGCAATGTATTGAGGTCCTAGGCCATTGAATGATTTATATACCAGTAATAATACTTTAAAATCAATCCTAAATCTAACTGGGAGCCAGTGTAAAGACCTGAGGACTGGTGTGATGTGTTCATATGTTCTGGTTCTGCTCAGAATCCTAGCGGCAGCGTTCTGTATGAGCTGCAACTGTCTTATGGTCTTTTTGGGAAGGCCAGTGAGGAGTCCATTACAATAATCCACCCTGCTGGTGATGAAAGCATGAACAAGTTTCTCTAAGTCTTGTCTGGAAACAAAGCATCTAATTCTTGCAATATTTTTTAGATGATAGTATGCTGATTTTGTTATCGCTTTGATATGACTACTGAAACTAAGGTCTGACTCTAGTGTCACACCAAGATTCCTGACTTGATTTTTAGTTGTTTGACCCCTAGAGTGAAGGTATGCATTCACCTTGAGAACTTCATCTTTGTTTCCAAACGCAATGACTTCAGTTTTGTCTTTGTTTAATTGAAGAAAGTTTTGACACATCCAACTGTTGACTTCATCAATGCATTGGCACAGGGAGTCAATGGGGCTGTAGTCGTTAGGTGATAGGGCTAAGTAAATCTGTGTGTCGTCTGCATAGCTGTGGTAAGCAATTTGGTTCTTTCTCATTATTTGGCTCATTGGAAGCATGTACAGGTTGAACAGGAGTGGTGCAAGAATTGAGCCTTGAGGGACTCCGCATGTCATGGATGTCCACTCAGACTTATGGTCTCCTATACTCACATAATAACCTCTCCCATCTAAGTATGACCTGAACCATTTTAGGACTATCCCAGAAAGCCCCACCCAGTTTTCCAGCCTGTCCAGAAGTATGTTATGATCAACAGTGTCAAATGCAGCACTGAGGTCGAGTAGCACCAGCACTGATAATTTGCCTGAATCAGAATTTAAGCGAATATCATTTATTATCTTTATGAGCGCTGTCTCTGTGCTGTGATGTGGTCGGAAACCAGATTGAAAATTGTCAAAGTATCCATTCGAGCATAAGAATTTATTCAGCTGATTGAAGACAACTTTTTCAATGATCTTACCTATGAAAGGAAGATTTGAGATCGGTCTATAGTTGCTTAATATGGTCTTATCTAGATTGCTCTTTTTCAGGAGGGGCTTGACAACTGCAGTTTTCAGGGAGTTTGGAAAACTCCCAGAGAGAAGTGAGGCATTTACCACGTCTAGAAGATCTGCTTCTAAACTGTTAAACACACTTTTGAAAAATGATGTGGGAAGTGTGTCAAGAGCGCAGGTTGATGTTTTAAGGTGCTGTACGGTTTCTTCCAAAATTGTGCCATCAATTTCTTTGAAGTCAGACATAGTAACTACTTTCTCAGGTGGTCTGATCTGTCTGACCCCAGTGCAACTCAAGGATGTGCTGATCACCTTTCTGATATTGTTGATTTTCTCAGAGAAGAAAGAGGCAAACTCACTGCACTTGCTGTCTGAGAGCATTTCACTGGGAATCTGGCTTGGGGGGTTTGTCAGTCTCTCTACAGTAGCAAAAAGAGTGCGTGTGTTGTTTAAATTACTGTTTATAATATTTGAGAAGAAAGTCTGTCTAGCTTTGCCTAGTTCCATATTGAAAGCATGAAGGCTGTCTTTGTAGATGTTATAATGGACTACAAGTTTTGTCTTCCGCCACATGCGCTCTGCTTTTCTGCATTGTCTTTTCATATTTTGCACTGCTGTTGAGTTTCTCCAAGGTGCCTTTTGTCTGCCACTCTTCTTCCTGACTTTAACAGGAGCAATATCATCAATTACACCTTTGACTTTTGAGTTAAAAGAATCAAGGAGAAAATCAACAGAGTCTGCAGATATGCTTGGTGTTAAGGATATAGCCTTCATAAATAGTACACTAGTGTTCTCATTTAAGCATCTCTTCTTGACAGACACAGATCTCGCTTCAGTGGCAGGAGAGATCAATATATCAAAGAAAATACAGAAATGATCAGACAGTGCTACATCCTTAATAACAATCGATGAAATGTTTAGACCCTTACTGATAAGTAAATCTAGAGTGTGTCCACGATTGTGTGTGGGTCCATGAACATGCTGAGTCAGATCAAAAGTTTTTAAAACAGTATTGATTTCTTTTGCCATTTTGGTTTCTGCATTATCTATGTGGATGTTGAAATCTCCAGCAATGGCAAAACAGTCAAACTCTGATGTAATTATCGATACTAGTTCTGTAAAGTCCTCAGCAAAGGTTGGAGAGTATTTTGGTGGCCTGTAAATAATGATAAGTAAAATGCGTGGAGCACCTTTTAACACAATACCCAGATATTCGAAAGACAAGTAATTCCCAAATGATTTTTGCTTACATTGATAGATATCTTTAAAAAGAGCAGCTAGACCCCCACCTCTCTTAACAGCTCTGCAGACACTCATAAAAGTAAAGTTAGGAGGGGCTGCTTCATTGAGGACTGTTGCACTGTAGCTGTCTTCTAGCCAGGTTTCATTTAGAAGAATAAAATCCAGATTGTTTGTGGTTATTAAGTCGTTGACTAGAAGTGATTTATTTTTAAGTGAGCGGATGTTTAAGAGTCCTAACTTCACAGTCTTACTTTTCCCCACAGCAATATTAGTTTGACGTGTAATAGGCACCAGATTAGTTAGGTTTGCTGTACGGCTATTGAAGGCCTTAGACTTTCTATCTTGTAATAGAACAGCAATAGAGGAAGATACAGGCACACTGGGTTCCCGCTTGTTCTGTAAACATTTGAGAAAGTTTCTGTTTTCAAAACGGGGACCCGACACACATCACTGAGAGCTGGTATCAGTTGTTTTTGGTTCACCTCGAGCAGAAGGAGGAGGGTGTGGGCCCTGACGTTGTGTTAGAGACCGAAGAGTTCTCACAGGAGGGATAGGGCGAGCTGGGCCCGCAGGCTTTGCTGCAGGTTTCGAAGCTGGGGGTAATGGTGCTGGTCTTTTTTTGGTAGGTAACTGGGGGCTCGCAGCAAAAGAGTGGGATAGTCTGGTTCCAGCATGCACCAGTTCTTCCATTTTCTGTGAGAAGCACAGAAGGGGTGAGTCTGGAGAGAGGGAGAGAGTGTCTGGTGAAAGGGACTGTTGCTCTGCTGTTATCAGAGGCTGTGATATGCTGTCCTGGCTTCCCTGGCTGTTTTCCAGGAAGTCGTCCTTGGGTGCTGAATCTTCAAGCAGTTCTGATATGTCACAGTCTGTCTGTGGTGAGCTCTGTGGGCAGGGCTCAGCTGAGATTGTGTCCGTGAGCAGAGGTTGTTGTGGCGGATTGGTGTTATCATATCCATTTTGCTGCTGATGTGAAGTCCCGTGGTCATTCATACTGTGTCCAGGTGTGTGTGTGCCGTTCAGATTGAGTGGATAGGCACAAACTGTAGAAGGATGATTGAGGGAGAAGTAGATATTGTCCTTTAACACTCTTGAACCAAGTTTGTTTGGGTGATGGCCATCCCGATGAAAAAGTTGTCTCTGACTCCAGAAAAGATTGAAATTGTCAATAAAGTTCACTCCTTTTATATTGCAGGTTTTTTGCAGCCATGTATTAAGCCCAAGCAACCGTGAAAACCTGTTTGTTCCTCTTGCTGGGAGTGGTCCACTGATGAATGTTTGAACTTTCAGTCTTTTAAGTGTTTCAAAAAGATCAATGAAATCCTTTTTAAGGAGTTCTGACTGCTCTTTATGAATATCATTCTTCCCCACATGAATGATGAGTCGATTTGCAGTCTTATGTTCCATCAGAATGTTCTGAAGTTCCCTGTTTACATCAGAAGTTGTTGCTTGTGGAAGGCAGCATGTAGTTGTATCCCTGCTGCTAATGTTTCTGATTATGGAGTCCCCCACTATCAGAGTCCTGGGCTCGGCTGCGCTCTGAGCTGAGTCCCGCTGTCTGCTTGACCTTGAGCGCCAGTTAGCACCAGTGTTAGCTACTGGCCTATTCAGTCTGTGTTCGATCACATTCATCACATTTGGGGATTCCTCATTTACATTCATTAGCACTTCAAATCTGTTCTCAAGATGTATAGGCAGTGGTGGGAGACCAGTCTTTGCAATCCTTGTCAGAGCTGTATCTGGGGTAGAGGATGCTACTGCGGCAATATGTGATGCTCGTGACAATCTGATGTCTCGAGTGCCTTTGGGTCTCCCTCCCTGTGTGTGCCATCGATTAGTAAGTCGATCGGCTTGTTTCTCTACCTGTCGAGGAGCACTAGTTTCATGGGACTCACCGGCTGTATGCTGAGGGTGTCCATGACGAAGCTCTGTTGTGTGCTCCGTCTGGTTTGCTGGTCCCGTAAGTAACTTTGTTTCAAGAACTGCAATCCTTCACTGTTAGAAAAATCTGTAGAAATTACAGTATTACTGGCAGCTACTTGCCAGTAACTTACTGTAGATTTAAATTGATGTTATTTACTGGCAACAATTTGTTCAAAATTAAATGAACATTAAACATTAACAAGTCTTTATCTTTACAGAATAAAACTAAAATAACAGCCTCATGCAAAGCATTCTGGGAACCAAAATCTGAAGGAAAAAAACAGAAAAAGGTTGATGAAGATTTCTGGTTCCCAGAATGCTTTGCATTAGATTGTTATTTTATAATTTTATTCTGTAAAGACAAAGACTTGTTAATGTTTAATGTTCATTTAACTTTGAACAAACTGTTGCCAGTAAATAACATAAATTTAAATCTACAGTAAGTTACTGGCAAACAGCTGCATAACTACAGCAAATTTTTTACAGTGTTTGTAAAAGTCTGTGGCAGTTAGTGCAGCAAGTAGATTCCAGAAGAGGCATTTTCTCTTATCCTTGAGGCAGTTGTGTTTTCCTTTCCCGGAATGTAAGCTGGTCGGGTAAAAGAATTCTCAGTTTTTGAAGTAATCCAAACTTTGTCGTATGAGCACTGTGCTGATTTGCTGAAGTTAAAATTAGGTGATAAAAGGAAATAAAAGAAAAGAAAAAATATATATATATATTAAAAAAATAGGAGATAAAATGTAAAAGCGATAGAGCAAAGCGCGGAGCAGTAAGCGAGAGCGTCCGAACAGTAGCTGTGCAGTAGCTATGCAGTGTAAGATAAAAAGACACAGCCACAAAATGTACTTTAACAGTAATACACTGTAAGTTATAAAACAGGTATATACTGGCAACACTGTTGCCAGTAGTTTACTGTAAAATCTTGTTTTTGGGTCACCATTGTGCAGAAGAGTAGAGCCTGTGCTTCAGTCCAGGAGAAGATCTGCAACACTGATGATATGCTGCATGTTGCTTTATTTAACAGACAGTGACTGTGCAGTTGCTGGTCCAGTGGAAAGCTCAAAGTTTTGTTGTGGTTTTAAATGAAATAAGTTCACAGTAATACTTTGTTCACGTTATTAATGCATTATACATTTTAGTTAATACATTTAAATGACAGTTGGTCAATTTAAGGCAGGCGGTTTCTGCAAGTGAAATTAGTTAACTCGAGTTTTAGTGCATTTTTACGGTAACATGATGTAGATTACAGTAATGAACTGTACAATTAACAGTAAATTACTGGCAACAGTGTTGCCAGTATTTTACTGTAAAAAAACCTGGTAAGGTCTAACAGTGTAGACATGAAAATGACGTTTCCAACTTAAATTGTTAAAAATCTTGAATACTTCAGGTTTGGTACATTTTTAAAGGGAACACTTCAAAGATTATTGTAGAAGTAAAAAAAAAAAAAAAAAAAAAAAAAGTTGTAAAAGTAAAGTTTTAAAAAAGTTATGGACGTTTAAATTTATGCAGATTTAAATATGAAAATATATTAAAATTTTATATAAAATATATATTTTACAAAACATGTTCAACACTAAAACTTCAAGAAAATCAAAGCTTAATATCTGAACAAGTTCTGTGCCAAATTTTAGGTTCAGGTTTAGGCTTTTAGTAAGATTTTTTTGTGCGCATACCAAACTTTTCCACTGGATTAAATCCAGACTCCACCGGTGACCATATAAGTACTCTACAATTTCAATATGTGGTTTTAGTGATTTGAATTCAATCTCTAAAAAACATCAGAGAAAGAATCAGAGAGTGAGTTATAGTTTGGCACCACATCAGAAATAACGCATCTATTGCTATTTCTCTATTGCTCATTTCTTTTGAAAATCAAGATTACTTGAGATTACTAGATTACTTGAGATACCTAAGATAGTACTCGATTACCAACGTAAGCAAGTATTAAATTCAATTCAATATGAAATGTACACAGCAAAATCCCCAGAGTTAAATTAACTCTGTTCAGAGAACATTTGGTCCCTCTCTAAAGATAGTTAAAATAACTCTGAATCAGAGTTAAAGTTAATGAGATACTTAAGTGATTAATTAAGTGATGTTTGGGCATTAATGATGAACACCTGCTGTCAACAAGTTCTCAGCAGAGGAGGATTGAACAACTCCATAAACAGCATTATCAGCTTCACTTATTACTAACCAGACTGAATGTATTTCTGTCAGACGTCTACAGAAGGTCTTATTGAGAATTAACAGAGGTTTAGATGTTGACGATTTATTGAAAATGTATGATCACCATTATGGTGATGAGTGTTTCCTTTAGTTGGGCAGTTTGACTCTTTTTGCAAGTTTGTGGTTTTTGTAACAGTTTAATTTGTTACAAAGAAAACCAAAAGCAAAGATGATCAGGTGAAATAGTTTTTTACAACATATAGTAGAAATATGCACTTATCTCATGACTGTCTAAAAGTGATTATTTGATGTTAAGAGATTATATTCACTAACAATACTCTCTAGCCACAGATCAGATATTCTGAATTTAGATTTTTAAAATACATTATAGGGATTTTTTTTTTTTTTTAGACAAAGACATCAAGAATCAGCATATGAATCTCAACAATGGTGACATGTTTCATGCTGCAATGCATGCTGGGAGCCACAATAGTATAAAACTCATGACTCCCAGGATGCATTGCGGCATGAAACATGTCACCATTGTTGAGATTCATATGCTGATTCTTGATGTCTGTGTCTTAGAAAAAAAAAAAAAAAATTCAATGTGTCCAATCTGTGGCAAGAGAGTATCGTTAGTGAATATAATCTATTAACATCAAATGACCACTTTTGGACAGTGATGATATAAGCGCATCATTCTACTTTTTGTTGTTGAAAACTAGTTCACCTGAACATATTTGTGTCTGGCATTCTTTGCAACAAATTACGTGTTTTGGTAAAAACTGTTACAAAAAAATAAGCTAAGCGTCAAACTGCCCAACTAAAGGAAACACTCATCACCTTTATGGTGACCAACCATTTTCAGTAAATCGTCAACATCTAAACCTCTGTTAATTCTCAATACAAACTTCTGTAAACGTCAGACAGAAATAAAGTCAATCTGGTCAGTAATAAGTGAAGCTGGTAATGCTGTTTGTGGAGTTGTTTAATCCTCCACTGCTGAGGTCTCGAAAGATGTAATGTCTTATTTTGTCTTCAGTTGATTTCATCTGTGGCTGGAAGTCAGTTGTAGTTCTTGTTTCTCTTTTTTCTGTTCTTGTTTCTCTTTCCTTCAGTGATTCTGCTTGTTGACAGCAGGTGTTCATCATTAATGCCCAATCATCACTTAATTAATCACTTAAGTATCTCATTAACTTTAACTCTGTTTCAGAGTTATTTTAACTCTCTGTAGAGAGGGACCAAATGTTCTCTGAGCAGAGTTAATTTACACGTCAAACTAAGATTGCTGTAACAAAAAGTAAGACTGTCAAGGTAGCACTTTTAAACATTCGTTCACTTAAAAATAAATCACTTCTAGTCAACGACTTAATAACCACAAACAACCTAGATTTTATGCTTCTAAATGAAACCTGGCTAGAAGCCAGCTGCAGTGCAACAGTCCTCAATGAAGCAGCCCCTCATAACTTTACTTTTATGAGTGTCTGCAGAGCTGTTAAGAGAGGTGGGGGTCTAGCTGCTCTTTTTAAAGATATTTATCAATGTAAGCAAACATCATTTGGGAATTACCCTTCTTTCGAATATCAGGGTATTGTGTTAAAAGGTGCTCCACGCATTTTACTTATCATTATTTACAGGCCTCCAAAATACTCTCCAGCCTTTGCTGAGGAGTTTAAAGAAATGTTATCAACCATTACCTCAGAGTTTGACTGTTTTGCCATTGCTGGAGATTTCAACATCCACACAGATAGTGCAGAAAACAATATGGCAAAAGAAATCAAAACTGTTTTAAAAACTTTTGATCTGAGTCAGCATGTACATGGACCCACACACAATTGTGGACACACTCTAGATTTACTTATCAGTAAGGGTCTAAACATTTCATCGATTGTTATTAAGGATGTAGCACTGTCTGATCATTTCTGTATTTTCTTTGATATATTGATCTCTCCTGCCACTGAAGCTACATCTGTGTCTGTCAAGAAGAGATGCTTAAATGAGAACACTAGTGTACTATTTATGAAGGCTATATCTTTAACACCAAGCATATCTGCAGACTCTGTTGATTTTCTCCTTGATTCTTTTAACTCAAAAGTCAAAGGTGTAATTGATGATATTGCTCCTGTGAAAGTCAGGAAGAAGAGTGGCAGACAAAAAGCACCTTGGAGAAACTCAACAGCAGTGCAAAATATGAAAAGACAATGCAGAAAAGCAGAGCGCATGTGGCGGAAGACAAAACTTGTAGTCCATTATAACATCTACAAAGACAGCCTTCATGCTTTCAATATGGAACTAGGCAAAGCTAGACAGACTTTCTTCTCAAATATTATAAACAGCAATTTAAACAACACACGCACTCTTTTTGCTACTGTAGAGAGACTGACAAACCCCCCAAGCCAGATTCCCAGTGAAATGCTCTCAGACAACAAGTGCAGTGAGTTTGCTTCTTTCTTCTCTGGGAAAATCAATAATATCAGAAAAGTGATCAGCACATCCTTGAGTTACGCTGGGGTCAGACAGATCAGACCACCTGAGAAAGTAGTAACTTTGTCTGATTTCAAAGAAATTGATGGGAAAATTTTGGAAGAAACCGTACAGCACCTTAAAACATCAACCTGCACTCTTGACACGCTTCCCACATCTTTCTTCAAAAGTGTGTTAAACAGTTTAGAAGCAGATCTTCTAGAAGTGGTAAATGCCTCACTTCTCTCTGGGAGTTTTCCAAACTCCCTGAAAACTGCAGTTGTCAAGCCCCTCCTGAAAAAGAGCAATCTGGATAAGACCATATTAAGCAACTATAGACCGATCTCAAATCTTCCCTTCATAGGCAAGATCATTGAACAAGTTGTCTTCAATCAGCTGAACAAATTCTTATGCTCGAATGGATACTTTGACAATTTTCAATCTGGTTTCCGACCGCACCACAGCACAGAGACAGCGCTCATAAAGATAATAAACGATATTCGCTTAAATACTGATTCAGGCAAATTATCAGTGCTGGTGCTACTCGACCTCAGTGCTGCATTTGACACTGTCGATCATAACATACTTCTGGACAGGCTGGAAAACTGGGTGGGGCTTTCTGGGATAGTCCTAAAATGGTTCAGGTCATACTTAGATGGGAGAGGTTATTATGTGAGTATAGGAGACCATAAGTCTAAGTGGACATCCATGACATGTGGAGTCCCTCAAGGCTCAATTCTTGCGCCAATCCTGTTCAACCTGTATATGCTCCCAATGAGCCAAATAATGAGAAAGAACCAAATTGCTTACCACAGCTATGCAGACGACACACAGCTCTACTTAACCCTATCGCCTTACGATTACAGCCCCATTGACTCCCTGTGTCAATGCATTGATGAAGTCAACAGTTGGATGTGTCAAAACTTTCTTCAATTAAACAAAGACAAAACTGAAGTCATTGAGTTTGGAAACAAAGATGAAGTTCTCAAGGTGAACGCATACCTTCACTCTAGGGGTCAAACAACAAAACATCAAGTCAGGAATCTTGGTGTGACACTAGAGTCAGACCTTAGTTTCAGTAGTCATGTCAAAGCAATAACTAAATCAGCATACTATCATCTGAAAAATATTGCAAGAATTAGATGCTTTGTTTCCAGACAAGACTTAGAGAAACTTGTGCATGCTTTCATCACCAGCAGGGTGGATTATTGTAATGGACTCCTCACTGGCCTTCCCAAAAAGACCATAAGACAGTTGCAGCTCATACAGAACGCTGCCGCCAGGATTCTGAGCAGAACCAGAAAATATGAACATATCACAGTCCTCAGGTCTTTACACTGGCTCCCAGTTAGATTTAGGATTGATTTTAAAGTATTATTACTGGTATATAAACCATTCAATGGCCTAGGACCTCAATACATTGCAGATATGCTCACCGAATATAAGCCCAACAGATCACTCAGATCATTAGGATCATATCAGCTAGAAATACCAAGGGTTCACTCTAAGCATGGAGAATTATGCTTTGGAATGTTGTGAGTTAAAAGTTTTCCAAAGAAAAAAACTCTGATAAAGTACAGACACTTGAAAAATGTACTTAAGCAGAGTATAAAAAACGTCACTACTGTCCGCCTCTGCTCAAATGTGCGTATGCCTCCCGCTTATCATGCTCAGCTGAATGGTTTCGTATCTTGTAAACACGGCCTAATTCATGCCATTGACATATAAAATTGCACCAGTCAACGTCCAAATATGTTACTTGAGAACCGGTGGGCCCAACCCTAAGAATTGCTTCGATTTCCAAATATCTGCAGTTCTGCAACTCTAAGCTCAGACCCTGATGTGGCACTAAGAACTTTTCCACGTCAAAGAAGGTTTAATAAGTTTGAATGCTGGCGTAGACTTTGGCTTACGCACACTCTAAGATCATATCTGGGCATATGCACGTTTATTAAATAGGGCCATTGGAGAACGAGGTCATTTTTTCCATTCAATCTCGACAGTGTCTAGAATTCTCTGAGTTTTGCGCATCTGAAATGTCTAAACTCTCTACACCCTCTTTCAGTTCTGTTCTGTTGGATGTGCGGTAGAGCGTGTGTTATTTTGAAATGATCAATTGCTTTGGGCCGTACGGTGCCAGCAGTGACATCATGCAGGGATTAGGCCTGTTTTCTAGCTACTACACTTTTATGTCTGAACATCTCAGAGCCTCCATCAGTTGTTTGGTAAAGTTGTGTCTCTGTAGATTCGACAGGAGGCTGTGGACAATTCCCTCTGCACTTAAATCATCCAGCTCAACTAGATCCACAAATATATCGGCAGGCACGTCCATGTCTAGTAACTGCAGTCTCAATGATAAGGTCCCTTTTCTGACATTTTCCGGAACAGGATCCGGATTAATGTGCACTGTTAACCTTTGCTGTAAAAAAGGCCAAATTCTGACAATATCATACCATTTTTCATTAAAACAGTAATATACTGTAGAAAACAAAAATAGCCTACAGGAATATACTGTGAATTAGTGCTCAAAGTCGACACTCAGAGGCTGTTTTCCCAATCACACCCTATACCCTCATTCACTATTCCCTACATTAGTTCACTAATATAGTCCACTTGACAGAGTGAATGAAAAGAAGTGTGTGAATTGAGACACTGATGAACACCTGATAAGCAGAATCACTGAAGGACAGAGAAACAAGAACAGAAAAAAGAGAAACACAAGAACTACAACTGACTTCCAGTCTCCGAGTGTGAAACCAGTTTACAAACCAGTTTAACATTATTTCTTTCATACATGTACAAAAGATCTTGTTGAGAATGAACAGATATTTAGTTGTTGATGTTGTATTGAAAATAATAAAATTTGTTGTTACCATGATGGAGATCAGTGTTTACTTTAGTTGGTCTCTTGACTTTTTACTACAAGATTATCTCTGCCTGTTGTAACAGTGAGTTTATAAAACACATTTGTTATGATAAGAAGCCAAGAGGAAAATGATCAGGTGTTTTAGGCTGTTGAGATGATGCCGTACTCATCCTGGACATGTCTGATTCTCTGATCTAATTCTGTATGTAAGCTTTGAATTTATGAGGATTTAATAATTATTATGTATCTGTTAATCTACAACATGAAATACAGTAATGTTTCTGTAACCAGTTATTCTGAAGGATATTGAAATAATATAGTGAATTAAAACATTTTGAACTCTGGCTTAACTCAGACACACACAGACATCAACAATCAGCACATGAATCTCAACAATGGTGACAATCAAAAGTTTCATGTCAAAATGCACGCTGGGTTCCAGGATAGTATAAAACTCCCAGCATATATATATATATATATATATATATATATATATATATATATATATATATATATATATATATATATATATATATATATATATATATATATATATATTTGCCACCATTGATGAGATTCACATGCTAATTTGTAATTTGTCTCTGTGTTTCTACAATACAGTGTAGCTCTGTTTCTTTGGTTGTGCATGATGTGTTTAAAAATCATCATGGTAACTCATGGCTTTAACAGTGGTGCTAATGTAACACTTTTAATTAGTAGTGGGAAGTTTGGATCATTTTATTGACTCGGATCTTTGAGTCTCATTCAGCAAAATGAACTAATCTTTTTTCGAGTCTTTTCGTTCATTTCAGCATAATATAAATAAAATGGCATGTTAAATATCCCAACACATCTAGTACTTACGAAAAAAAATTTGATTACATTTGTAAAAAGAATAAAAATAAACTATAGGGTAATGCAGCCAAAGCCAAATAATATGAAACCGAAATGTTTTATTAATTGATTAGTTGTTGGGTCTTAAGTTCAGGCTATTGCAGTCTGACTCTGTTAGTTCACCTCACCTCTTGATCCAAGACGTTCTTTCCTTTGCAACTTCATATTTATCACGTTTGTTCTCCTCCTCTCGTGTCTCGAGACGTTAGTTGCATCAACTCGTCAGTGTCTGACTCTGATCTGTCTGCTGGGCCGTGCCGTGTGTGATACAGCAGGGCCGGAAACAAACGATTAGTTCATCTTTCGAGTCTCGAGTTCGGGTTCGGGTCCGAGTCTTTCGTTCTTCGAGACTATGCTGTCAGTACCAGAAAGAGAAATGATTAGTTCATCTTTCGAGTCTCGAGTTCGGGTTCGGGTCTTTCGTTCTATATATATAAGAACGAAAGACTCGGAACCGAACCCGAACTCGAGACTCGAAAGATTAACTAATCGTTTCTGTTTCCGGCCCAGCAGACAGATCAGAGTCAGACACAGACGAGTCACTGACGAGTCACTGACCCATATGTTGCGTAATGCGCATGTGCGGTCAACACAAAATGAACGAATCACTCTCTGAGACAACTCGGTAGTCCCGAGTCATATTAAAGATTCGTTCAAAATGAACAAATCGTTAATGAACAACACATCACTATTTTTAATACAGAATTAAACTCTGAATGAGGTTAGTGATTGAACAGGCTATATGATGATTTTGTCATCATAATCAATATAACTGCAATCATTCACTAACCATGTGTGTGTGCACAAGTGTGACCTGCAAAAACACAGTTCAAGCAGCAAGAGAGAAACTAATGTTAAAAAGTGAAGAGTCCAGAACCCAACTAAAGCAAACACTGATCTCTATAATAGAAACTTCAAACCAAACATTTTCAATTAAATATCTCAATAACAACTTCTGTAGATGTATGACAGAAATAAAGTCATACTGGTTAATAATAAGTGTAATAATGTGTAATGGCTGGAAGTCAGTTGTAGTTCTTGTGTTTCTCTATTTTCTGTTCTTGTGTTCCTCTTTCCTTCAGTGAATCTGCTTGTTAACAGCAGGTGTTCATCACTAATGCTCAACAATCACTTGCATATTCACTTAATTATCTCACTGCAACACTGTATCAAAGTTACTTTTACTCTTTGTAGTGTGGATATATATATATATACACTTTTTTTAAGCACACACACACACACACACACACACACATCAAGATTTTGCGTATGAATCTCAGCAATGATGACAAACAGATCACCTCTGATCATAAGCTCATTATTTATTCATGCAGCAATGCATGATAGGAGCCATGAATGAGTTTTGATTGGTGGCACCCAGAATGCACTGCAACATGCTTGATAAATGTCACCATTGTTGAGATTCACAGGCTGATTATTGATGTCTGTTTGTCTCTTTTTGTGAAACTTTTTGGAAATTATTTTTGTTTACATTGTAAAAGTTACAAATATTCTGCCGCACAAGTCCAGTGCTGCTATAATTAATATAGTTAATCTAACTAAATTGGACTCTATATGAGTTCAGTGATTCAGGTCTAATTCTTGTGAAATAATGATTATGTTAAAACACAACCAACACCATCAGACCACCTTTTATATTTGTTCATCTGGCTGTTATAACTCATGTACAGCAGCCAAACGAAACTTAAAGTTAATAATTTAAGGGTCAAGAGCCCAACTAAAACACACACTGATCACCATAATGGTGACTTTAATTATGTTTTTCTCCTTCAGTGATTCTGCTTGTTAACACCAGGTGTCTTCAATGTTGGCAATAAAGGATATTTTGTAAATTGTACTCATTTTAAATGGTTAACTTTTAAGGAATTAATTTGATTAATTATTACTCAATTATAATTTGTTCAATTTAATTACTTTTACAATTAATTACTAATTGAAATAGCCCGAGTAAAGATTGCAAGCACTTTCTGTGTGGAAAAAGTTGCCTAGCTTTTTTTAAGTAAATGTCACTCCACATTTTTTTCAGTGTATGAGGGCAAGTTGCCAGTTTCCCACAAATCTCTCACAAACGTCTTGCCCTCCACCTCTTACTTCCACTACGCCAGTCTCTTTTGACTGGAGTTTCCTGGTTGTTTCCTCTCTACTAAAACAAGAATGTGGTCGCCTAGATACAAGGCCCTAATGCTTCAACTCTTCCCTCCACACCCGTGACCCCTTTCCTCAATCCACACACTCATTTCCTTCTTACATCATGAACACGCTTGTGATGACCAGCCCGTGACTCACTGCACTTGACAGGATTCTCCTTAGATACTTTTATTAACTTTTATATAGACCCCAATTGACCTATCAGCCCCAGTTACTGTTGCTACCTCGGACAAACAAACGGAGTTGCTAACTGTCTAACAATGACAGCTGTCAGTGTGAAAACTGTTTTTGATACATTTTGGACACAGAAGGACCACCTCTAGTCGAGGAGCATGCTTAAACATGCTTAAATACGCCATGGAAGGATATCTAAAAGATTTTAACATAAATATGGTGGGCAACAAGATTATTTGGAAGCGAGGGTTTACAGATCACAATGCTAGCAGGAGAAGCCTCGATCAGGATTGCAGATGACACGACTGCTTTTGACCTACACTCTGTACATGACGTGAGAACAGCTAGCTATTTAGGTTAGTACATTAGCATGGACTCACTAACTTAAATTGTAATTTAATGAGAGTATGACAACCAGGAAATAAAAGTTTTCGTCCTCATTGGGATTGAATCCTTAGGGAACCAGGTTTCTGCGCTCACATCACTAATATTATAAATGACCCGGGCTTCAGTCGTATAGCGCAGATAATTGGTCCGTTCGCGCAAATCTTATCACACTTTTGAATCGAGCTGGTGAACGCGCGCGCATAGTGCGGTATTCAACACATGAACACCCATGCCCATCCTCTCAGGATCCTGGATCAGTGTTACAGGAACCCCAGGCACATCTGAAAATACAGAATTATTTTAGACGTATAAATGTGCAGTCTGTCGCTGACTAGATATATTTAACAAAATGTAGGCCACTTTTTACTGGTAACATCAGACATTTGGCATTATCAGGACCCACAAACATTCCCCCATTGCATTATTATACATTATGTTCAACATTATATATAGTACTTTAATATAGTACTGATATTTAAAACTCTGAAAACTTGAATTTTTTCTCACACAGAAATGTTCATTTTGGGTGAACTTTCCACAATACAGATTGTCACTATCCACAATACATGCATTTTTGTATTGCGATAGATTGTTACACCCCTAATAAATATAATAAATATTTGCAAAACTGCAGATTATGTGAGTGAGCTCCTGAGGCTCGTCTTTGAGGAGGTGATTGTGGAACCCACACGGTAAATTCCACAGTGTTAAATCAACACTGCTCAGAGCAAATATGGTCCCACTCTACAGAGTGTTAAAGTAACACTAAAGCAGTGTTAAAGTTAATGAGATAATTAAGTGATTAATTTAGTGATGATTGAGCATTATTGAAGACACCTGCAGTTAACAAGCAGAATCACTGAAGGAGAAAATCATAAATTGTAAGTTACCATTATGGTGATGGGTGTTTGCTTTAGTTGGGCTCTAGACCCTTATATATTTACTTTAGAGTTAGTTAGGCTCTTGTATCTGAGTTATAACTGTCAGATGAACAAAGAAAAAAAGTGATCTGATGGTGTTGGTTATATTATGACATTCATCATTTGAACTTGATCACTGAACTCATTATGATCCTTATTTCTGACTTCGATTTATGTTGTTGGTTAATGAATCTGCATAAATGCCCAGAATTTTTTATATAATATAAAGGATTTCTTAGAAGTTGTTTAAAACAAAAAAATCTTTCCTTTAGGCACACACAGACGTCAAGATTCAGTCTATGCATCTCAACAATGGTGACGAGCAGAATATTCAATTAGGAAAAGTAAATTAAATAGACAATTCAAATCATAATTTATTCATACCGCAATGCATGATGGGAGCCATTAATGAGTTGTGATTGGTGGCAGCCACTGCAACATGCTTTATTACTGTCACCATTGTTGAGATTCACAGGCTGAGTATTGATGTCTGTGTTTCTAAATAAATTAATTTGAAAGTGTTTTGATCAGAACAATGTTTATGAAATATTTTTGATTATTAGTAAAGTATTGATAATCATATGCTGTTAAAATCACAAAGCTGCTGGTAACAAGTTAAACCAAACTATCTCAATAAGTTTCATTTTTCAGATCACAGCATGATTACGTCAAAACATAACCAACACTATCAGATCACACTTTACTTTGTTCATTTAACTGTTATAAATCAATAACAGCAGACAAACAACAGTAAATATTAAAATAAACATATAAGGGTCAAGAGCCCAACTAAAGCAAACACCCATCACCATAATGGTGACTTACAATTTATGATTTTCTCCTTCAGTGATTCTGCTTGTTAATATCAGGTGTCTTCAATAATAGTCAATCATCACTAAATTAATCACTTAATTATCTCATTAACTTTAACACCGCTTTAGTGTTACTTTAACACTCTGTAGAGTGGGACCATATTTGCTCTGAGCAGTGTTGATTTAACACTGTGGAATTTACTGTGCACTCCATTTGTTGATGAATTAAAGACAATACCCATTCCCATTGTGCAGAACTATGACACAAAGAGGAACTTGATTGCCCGTCATGTTTCCAGATTCAGTGAACAGGGAAAGGGGGTATCCTGGCGTATCCCGCTTAAAACACAGGAATGAAGACTCTAAATGACGACCTAAGAACCGGCTGACGAAGCTGCCAAACGTCAGATGCCGGAAATGCCTACAATTGAAGAATTATTTAAGTAGGACATCCGGTTTCACTTTATTTTGATGGTTCCTTTAACTCATTCTGTTGACTTTAAGTAATGTTGAACCTACATGTCTGCCAACTCTCATTAGAGTGTTAGTAGAGTATTAATAGACTGGAAGGGTTAGGAGAATAAGTTGACATGTAGTTGCAAAGTTACTTATAGCTAGCAGAATGTCTGTTGAGGAGTTAGTAGATATTAAGCAGAGAGTCAACTAATACTCTAATGAGAGTTAGTTGACGTGGTTGCAAAGTTACTTATAGTCAACAGAATGTTACAAAGGACCATCAAAATAAAGTGTTGCCAGAAATCTTTTGGAATGTCATCATTTATGAGTTCAGGTTATGCAGTGTTTTAGTTTTTGTTATTTTGTGATATTAGTCTTCGTATGGTTTATTGGGTATTATAACATGGCTCTGTGGAATACTTGATTCTGATTGGTCAATAGCGCCATCCAGTGGTGTGTTATTCCCAGATAACAGCCGGTGAGAACAGAAACACAGGCTCATCCGGGTCACTGGAGTCAGCAGCGCTATACGCTCGCTAGGAACGGCTTTTCTTCGTGGAAGTTTTGCGTTTGGTGAGCTGATAAAATATTAAACCCCAGTCGAATTAGTATTTTGTGTGCAGTTATTTAACTATGCCATCCAGTATTGTGGACTCGCTCTCTCTTGTTATAACGGCTCCTGAATGTTTTCTCCAAACCAGAAAAAAATCACGCTTCAACTGATGCCTTCGATGTCTTCTATATTTAATGTCAGGACAATCAAGATCACAAACATCAAATGGACACCGTGAAAAAACTGAAAATAAACAAAAATGACAATCAAATTTGTGATGAAGTGATTTTGCCATGACGTCGTTCAATATATAGCTTATTAAACTGAAATCAATACACACATACCTTAAATTATAAATAAACAATAACCAAGAGATATGCAAACATACCGTGTGTTTTCCAATCAGGATTCAGGAGACATTATAGTCGGAGAGCCAAAGTCTCAAAAATGGGTTGAACCTGACCTGATCTGCCATACTTTTTATTTGTGTTTTTTCTGTTAACTTTGACCCTAAGAACCAATAATTGGAGGGTCTGCTCTGCCGGAAATATCGCGGGGAAAAAATTGTGGCCATTTTAGTGTATGCACCCTTTATTTTTTATCAGAAAAAATGTGAAAAATATTGTTTGTCCTCAAATCCTCAGTGGGTTGGGTAGGCTGTCAATAAATGCATTCCAGACACACAGAACACATGTGCTGACGACATCCACTGAAAAAATAAAACACATTTCTACATGATCTTGCATCAATTTAATGCAAAAAAATGAGGCGTTTTCTCACTTTTTTTCCAATATTTCCATTTTTACTTCATTGGCAATCAACTATTCCCCCAAGTTATGACATCAGTCAATATGTCATTCTTTTCACCAAACAGTATACTCATTCCACAGAAACAAATCTTAAAAATCCAAACAAAATCAATGGATCTGTGATGATTTCACTACTTGTTGATCAACAGGCTCAGAACCTCCATAGAATTTTAGGCTACTCTCAAAATTCTGAAAAACATGCTGGATATGTAACATCATGGCACACTTACGCACACACACATGATCTTAGTAATATGAATGAGTTTGTTTGGAACAACCAACCAACGGTAACCAACGGTTACCAACGGACTTCGAAGCTGCTCATCATTGTCTGCGGTAAGTGACAGTGACTCAAGTGAACACCGGTAGGTCTGCCCCAGCGTTTTGGGAAAAGAATGGTAATATGGATATTGTAACGGTAATTAACTGAAAGGGCCACGCCAGTTTTCAAACAAGTATACCATACCTTGTAGCTGCTGGCCACTACAAGTACGTATCCTGCCTGCCCCACTACCTAGAAGCTATGAGAAGCTTGCCTAGACTGGCGCTAAATGTCTATAGGGAATTCAGGGATGGGAAGTTCACTGTACGTCAAACAGAAGGACGGTTCAATGGTGTCTGGACAGACATGGCATTTGAAAAAACCTACAACCGTGATGCCAAGACAAAACTCTTCACTGGCATCAGTCAGCAGCCAGCGGCCATGGAGAAATACTTGAAAGCTCTTCCAGTTCTGACAGCTGTGTCAGAGCAGACCAAGGCTACGGCACACCTGGATGCGGATGACACCAAACACCACGAGGACTAGGACAGCCAAGGTGCAAAGGAGGCAGAAGGTGTAAGGAAAATAACAGATATCATCAACAACCAGACGATCAATCCTTTCACATGTGAAGAACAGGAACTGATCAACATTTCAACAGGCCACAAAGCCACATCTGCTGACTTGATCACATCCAGCCGGTTGTTATCTCAGAATAAACCCCCTTCAGGTGTGTGTGTGTGTGTGTGTGTGTGTGTGTGTGTGTGTGTGTGTGTGTGTGTGTGTGTGTGTGTGTGTGTGTGTGTGTGTGTGTGTGTGTTTGTGTGTGTGTGTGTGTGTGTGTGTGTGCGTGCGTGTGTGTGTGTGTGTGTGATCTCAGAATAAACCCCCTTCAGGCTGATGAAGACCTGATCCTGATTACCCTGTTGGGTTTATTCTGAGATAACAAATAAATTATGAATGTTGGAAAATAACAATGTCTTTTCTGTTAAACCAAACGCTTTTTAATCTTCGTTATTGCTTCTATGTAAATGAACAAGTATTCAAGTGTGTTCAAGTAAGCCAGATATGAGCAGATTATGTGCAATATGCTCTATTTAATATAACATGATGACTCAGACTCACGGGTTGAGTATTGTGCTAAATCTGCGCAGATGTTTCTAACACAGACTTTCCCAGTAAAGTGAGTAAACATAACACGCCAAATTGGCTCATGATTTGACACTGTTGATTTTTACCATCATGTACAGGCAGAAAGGAAACAGCGCAGACAACCTGACCGAGACACAAGACAGTCATACAGAGAGAGAGAGAGAGAGGTGAGTTCAGAAGGAATATTAATTTTAGGGTTAATATGTGCAACCCATAAATCTTATCTGACCCATCCAGAAAAAAACAACCTGACCAAGATGCAAGACAGACACATAGCGGTGAGTTCAGATGGAAAGTTATTGATGTATAACGCAACACAGCCATAACTGTCTCCGTACAGTATAGTGGCGGGACAGATTTCATCTTAAATCACACTATTGTGCAATCTGGAAGTGATTTCCTGACAGATTCACTCCCTTTTCAGCGCAAGCAGAACTCATTTTGCACACTATGGTTTGCTGGCATGACACATGACATCACGTTATGGATAAATCTGGCAGTACTTCAGCTTTGTCTGCTGAGTCAGTCAGATGATCGAGTTAAAAATAGCAGCAATAACTGTGGGATATTTTCCACCCACACGCCACTAGCCTGTCTCAACTCGCCAACCGAAATCCCCAAATTCTGCAACATCTCCATTCAAAATCTGCTTACATGATCTTTAATTTTGCCAATTGTCATTTCATTTTGTAACTGTTTACATTTATTAACAGTTATCCCAATCTGAAGACTCTGTCCCACATAGCAACATTGTGTCGGCCCAGATCCGGCCCACATCTGGCACACGTGGAAAGATGATCTGGTCCACATGCAGCGGGGAATGACGGCCCTTGGGCGGACCGCTCCTGTTTGCCAGATCTGGGCCACAAGCAGGCCATAGCAATGCCACATGTCAGCCAAGAGCAAAGAAATAAACCACAACTGGACCTTATCTGAGCCACAAAACCTGTGCATGTTAAATATTAGGGGTGTAACATCGATGCCATACATAAAATATCGATATATGGTACCTTTATTTTGACACTCTCCACATCCTCACGTAACTTTTCTCAGCTGAAATAGACTGAAAGCTTTGTCACAAAAGCCGGTATTGTTCACTGTCAAGGCATCTCGAGTTTATGTTTTACTACAGCACAAACCGACAAGCAGCAGCACCCTTGGTGTTTGAGAGCACAAGTGCTCACATACTGTATTTAATATAATATAATATAATATAGCCAAATGTCAAGTAAAGCTGTTCTCATTTCCTATATGTATATATATATATATATATATATATATATATATATATATATATATATATATATATATATATATATATATATATTTTGTCAGACAATAGAACGAGTAGCTACACTGTAAAAAAGAAAAAGTTAGTTCAACTTAAATTTTCAAGGCAACCGACTGCACAGAATTTTTGAGTTGAAGATATCAACTTATTTTTTTAAGTGTTAAAGAACTACAATTATTAAGTTGCGTAAGCTAAGTTTTTCAAGTTCTGACAACTAAGTTTTTTTAATTCAAGTTACTGGAACTTTCAAGTCTGTAAAAGCTTACTATTTTGAGTTCAGGTGATGTTGGCTGTTTATTGATGAAGGTGTGATCATCATATAGTGGCCTGAATCATCTTTTTCAGTGTCTAATGCTTTGATTATTGGGGTTATGTGTTTTTTTATAAAACATTTTTTATTATAGTAGCTGTGTGACTTGACAGCGTTAGATCCAACAGTTAATCAAATAATATAAAGCATTTTAAAAACATTTAGTGCATTAAACATTTTCTTCTACATTATTACTTAGACATCAAGAATCAGTGTATGACTCTCAACAATGGTGACAATCAATGAAATGCTTCATGCTGCAGTGCATGCTGGGTACCACCAATCAAAACTCACCCTTATCTCCCAGCATGCATTGCGGCATTAATAAATTATGCATCTGGATTTTTTGTAGCTTTTGTCACCATTGTTGAGATTCATATGCTGTTTCTTGATGTCTGTGTGAGTCTAAGTAATGCTATAGATGAACGGTTTTTGAGCACTAACTACTTTATTTTATTTTTTTTGATAAACACTGCTAGATTTCATGCTGTAAAAAAATGGCTTCTGTTATGAATAAAACAATATAAAAATAAACAGCCAACATCACCTGATACCTTTTTGTTTTCTCTTGGCTTTTTTGCTGTAACAAATGTGTTTTATAAACACACAATTATAGCAGCCAGAGAATATGTTTTATTAAAGAGTCAAGGGTCAAGAGCCCAACTAAAGCAAACGCTAACCACCATCATGGTGACTTTAAAATACAACTATTGATTTCATTAAAACAGAAAATTAAAAAAAGTCAGTCTGGTTAGTAGTGAAGCTGGTAATGCTGTTTGTGGAGTTGTTTAATCCTCCTCTGCTGAGACATTTAATGTCTTCTTTTCTCTTCAGTTGATTTCATCTAAGGCTGTCTTAAGTCAGTTGTAGTTCTTGACTTCACTCTAACTGGGTGTCAACTACAACTTCAAAATAAAATCAACTCAATTTATAAAATAAGATGAACTTTTCCTCAGAAATGTCTGAAAGTGAGTTCTAGTGGCTTACAACAGATAGTTCAAGTTCCAACTAGCAATTTTATTGTCAGTGAATGCAAAAATCTTAGTAAGGTGAACAATTTTGAGTTGTCGTTTTTACAGTGTATGATATAGTGAATGACTACATTTTTTGTAGGCCTATGTGGAAAATTATCTGAATTGAGAGAGTGTGGGAACCGGATGAACCAAAGCTCTGTGATAGTGAGAATTACAAGTAAAAAAAAAGGAAATTAAAATGGTCAAACTTAATTCTTTAAATAAAAAATAAAAGCAGATAAGTGATAAGTCTGTGGATAAACACTGCTCTTTCACGTCTCTCAGCAGCCGTGCGCCCCACAGATAAACGAGCTGCTGCTCCTCTCAGCCATTCACTGAACAGGGCAGACGCAGGGAGAAAGCAAGACCTCGCGCTCTGGCAACATTTGGAGATTACTGAGGTTTGTCCAAAAAGTCGCTAGATTTGTCGCTAAAGGGGTCTGAAAAGTCGCTAAAAATAGCGACAAAGGCGCTAAGTTGGCAACACAAACCCGAAAAGTCCGTTTTAGCGAATCAGCGCGCAGTAAACAGGTCAGGTGACAAGGCTGTTAGTCACTGTCAGTCTCTTCGAAAAGACGCGCTAGCTGAGAGGAGTCTCGTCAAAGCTGACTAAAAGTGATTAAGGATGGATCATATCTTCTTCAGGGCGTAAAAGGAGAATAAAAAGCTGAAACATTTTCAGGGAACCTTGCTAAAGCGTGCTGCTAGTGGTGAGGGAAAAGCTCCCTGTAGTGTGAGTAATCACAACAAAGTAGGCCTAGGAGATAAACGTTACAAAGATTAACCGAGTGTTTTATTATGTATCATAGCAATTACTTGGCTTTGTTTAACTCTGAAACATGAAATGTGGAGTTAACTGCTTTAAAAAAAAAAAAAAAAAATATATATATATATATATATATATATATATATATATATATATATATATATATATATATAAACATACTTTCAATGACCTTTAATTTTGTAAGTTACTATTTGTTTACTTATTATTACTTAATCAAAACAACCCAGCTGCAGTTTGATTGATATTACTTCAAATGCACACACACACACAAAACAAAAACATGATTTATGAAAATGAACAAGAATGGAGTTATCTCCATGGTTAATGGTTGTGTAAACTTGGCACATAATATCTAAATATATATCGATAAATTGATCGATATAGCCCTGAATCGAATCGTAATCGTATAGCAGAATTTTTTGAGTTATCGTTCTCATGTTTGTTAAAATCTAACTGACTGTTATAATATTGCTATTATATAAACTCCTTTTTAAATCAATATTTTGTCAAATTATTTATTTATTTTGTAGGTAGACATGTAATAAGTGGGATAATGTATAGCGAGGCGGTTGTTATAGCGAATATACAACCCCTTCAGGCTGATTCAAGACCTGTTCCCGTTCAGCCTGTCAGGGTTGTTATTCGCTATAACAACTGCCTCGCTATACATTATCCCTTACATAACAACTTAG
Organism: Rutilus rutilus; assembly: GCA_021464565.1. Lineage (NCBI taxonomy): Eukaryota > Metazoa > Chordata > Actinopteri > Cypriniformes > Leuciscidae > Rutilus > Rutilus rutilus. The sequence goes on along the minus strand of JAJAQA010000002.1, from coordinate 6,017,839 downwards.
ACGTCTGACAGAAATAAAGTCAGTCTGGTTAGTAATAAGTGAAGCTGGTAATGCTGTTTGTGGAGTTGTTTAATCCTCCTCTGCTGAGATCTTCACAGATTTAATGTCTTCTTTCCTCTTCAGCTGATTTCATCTGAGGCTGTGACTGAAGTCAGTTGTAGTTCTTGAACCCTATCTTACACCCGGTGCAATGCAGCGCCACGCGCGATGCAAGTGTGTTTTGCTGGTTTCAGCCCGATGCAGTTTTCATTTTCACGTCCTGCGCCATGTTGTTTAAATAGCAAATGCATTTGCGCCCATTTGTGCGCCCATGGGCTACTGGTCTGAGAACGAGGTGTGTGTTCTGGAGCATTGTTGGAGCGTTGCTATTTTGAGGAACTGAAATAGACTGAGTCATTGACCGACTGAAACCTGCTCTAAAGTCAATGGCGCAATATTAATGTAATGGTGCAATTAGTAATGTGCACCTATAGGCGGGTCCACAACGCGTGTACACTCTGCTTATTACACACACACACTGCTTATTACACACACACACTCTGCTTATTACACACACACACTCTGCTTATTACACACACACACTCTGCTTATTACACACACACTCTGCTTATTACACACACACACTCTGCTTATTACACACACACACTGCTTATTACACACACACACTCTGCTTATTACACACACACACTCTGCTTATTACACACACACTCTGCTTATTACACACACACACACACACACACACTCTGCTTATTACACACACACTCTGCTTATTACACACACACACTCTGCTTATTACACACACACTCTCTGCTTATTACACACACACTCCGCTTAATACACACACACTCTGCTTATTACACACACACACTCTGCTTATTACACACACACTCTGCTTATTACACACACAGGGACACACAGCAGCACACAAACATGCTAAATATTTAAAATAAAAGGATTACAATGTAAAAGATTATTATTGTGTTCATAAAGATATGGTGAATCCGGCTTGTCCCGTTGATGATCTGCTAGCGCACTTTGACCTTGCGCACGAGCAGATCCCTTTGCGCTCTGGAGACGCATTCGGTCTTTCCACCATCAAATTCCGTCGTGTAAATAGTGAATCCTCCATGGCGTGAGCGCAACTGGCATTTAAAGGGAATGTGAGATGAGACTCTGATTGGTTTAACGCACGTAAATCCCAAAACACACCCATTACTCATCAAGAGAATAGAGACAACCCTTTTAGACCATGCGCCGGGAGCACCGACCATTTTTCCCGTCGTTAAACTAGAAAAAGTGGATTCGGTCACGCCATAAGTGCACTTGCTTTAGACCATGCGCTTAGATCGTTACAATAGGGCCCAGAGTGTTTCTGCTCATCTCTTTTTCTGTTCTCTTCTTTCCTTCAGTGATTCTGCTTGTTAACAGGCTTATTAAGGCTGAGATGACTTCATATTTAATATACACAGACTTTGTGGCTCAGATAAGATCCAGTTGTGGTTTATTTCTTTGCTCTCGGCTGACATGTGGCATTGCTATGGCCTGCTTGTGGCCCAGATCTGGCACACAGGAGCGAGCCGCCCAAGTGCCGTCATTCCACGCTGCATGTGGACCAGATCATCTTTCCACAGGTGCCAGATGTGGGCCGGATCTGGGCCGACACAGTATTGCTATGTGTGGTGATGACTGCCAGAAAAACAGGAACTCAAACTAAAGTCTTAAACACTTTGTAGTGTGTTTTTTGTGAAACCATAACTTCCACATTTAGGAACGAAGCTGTATGAAAACCCAAAGCTTGCATGACGTAAGTGCTCGGCAGTGTGTTCATGACCTTTATGTGAAACACAGACTTTCCCTGACTGACCGAAAACACATCTGAGGAGATACAGGAGAATCTGTCGGCCTTTAGTGTTCCAGGAACGGCATGAGAAATGTCATGTAATGCTTGAAAATAAGCTATAATTGGAAGCACAGACATTAATCAGAAACACTTTTCTGAATATGTTTCAAAATCACTGAAGAAAACAATTTTCACTCAGAAATTGCAGGTACACTTCATAATTACAAGTAACACAGTGAACTAAACGTGGCATTTTGAAGTTGGAAAACTGAAATAAAATGTACAGTACTCAGAGAGTTTTTTACAGTGTAAGTGTAGGGTTTCCTACTTCCAGGTGGAACATGTGAACTACAACTCGCAGTCACTGATGGATGCTTGTTTTGTTTTTAGAGATGGGTTTTCCAAAATGTGTCTTGTTTACTTTTCCCCAAAGTACAGTCTGATCACGGGTCTGGAAAATAAAACAAAAAAGACCCGTCCACATTCAGGAAGCGCTACAGAGTCACTTTCAAAGGGGAAGCTGGCAGAAATCAAAGCGAGTAAAGCTCTCATGTGATAGATGCATTACAGAAACATACACACACACACACACACACACACACATACACACACACACACACACACACACATTTTCACACTGCTTCGGATTGCTTAAACACACACTTAGATCTGCGAAGATAAGATAACGCGTATTGTTCAATAGGTCAGTGATGTCATCTGGGAAGTAAACAAAGGATCTGAGAAAGTGACTCCACCTGTGGTGATGACATCACTTCCTGATCACGCTCGGGCTCAGATGCACAGGTTTGCACACAGGTGACATCACCAGGCCCCACCTCTTCCAGGCACACACACACACACACACGTCTATTTTTAGACAACTATGTGAAAGGGGAAATTATCTTCAAATCTTTGATGTGAACAACCTTGAGCAACTTACACATGTGGGAAACAATTCGGCACACTTTAAAAAAACTCACAAATGGAAGTCTGGGAATGTTGTGGTGGTCAAAACGTGCATCCTGAACACTATCTGTTCAAATTCACCTCATTTTTAAAAACAAATACTTGTTTGTTTTTGAAGAAATAGTATTTTTTTGACTTAGATCATAAGATTTTCAAGTTAATGAGGAAAAAGAATTAGTCAGATTCCAAAACTCTTGTCTATTACTGAATAAACACTAATTTGCATCAAAAGCTTTGAACAAAGATAACAGACATTCAAATATTAACGCTACAGAAACTGGAAGTCCAAAGTTCATCTAATTTAATCTGAGTTGCGCAGTCGAGTTGATATTCAGCATGTACGCTAGTGTGATTACTTCACATCAGTTCCAGAAACAAGAAATTAATTTAGATTGACGATAACACAATCTTAATTTAGATTTTACAATAATGCTAGTTCGTTAACATTAGTTTAATACATTAGTTAGCATGAACTAATAATGAACTGCACATATACAGCATTTATTCATCTCGCTTAATGTTAATTTCAGCATTTCCAATACTTTATCAGAATCTCGTTAATATTACTTATGCACTGTGAACTAACAATGGACAGCTGTATTTTTATTAACTAACGTTAACAAAGATGAACAAAAACAGTAACAAATGTATTGCTCATGGTTCGTTCATGTTAGTATTTACTAACTAATGTTAACTAATGAACCTTATTGTAAACTGTAACCAGATTGACTAACATTTCTGTGTGTTTTTTCTTTGCCGTTGAACATCGAAGCCAAAGCAACTAGATTTGGCTCCAAGCAAAGCCCGTCTGCGCAGGTTTCGTTTTGTGTTTCGTTGAAGTGGGTCAGTTCGTCAGTGTCTGGGCCCAGTACAGACCACATTATTGAGTTATAGAAATGGCCAAATGGAAAGGCTATTCATGATGCATCTCTGTTTGTTGTAAACTTTACATTTATTGGCTGCTCTGCCATCAATATCTGAGATCGCCAATCAAATCAAAGAAGGCGGGGCTTTACTCTTCACAGAAGATGAGAGGGAATTTCAGTGTGACAAAATGGACATGGAATATTGAATAATTTATTGTAAAGGATTTATCTGTGCACATTATTATTTTGTGAAATTCATGTTCCTTATAATCTTGAATCAAAATAACCTCCCCTCCTATTTACAGCATCTCTTTTCTTATGATGTGGGCGGGGCGACCTGTCACTCACATAAGATCAGCCAATAGCAAACCACAACCATCCCGTCAATTCCCCACGGGCAAAATCAAGTATATGCACTATACTAAATATTATATTTTTACTCTTAAATCATTCAAATTTGACAAATATAGCATTATTATTAAAACTGCACTATATTAATGAGTTGTTAATTTAAACATTTAATAACAATAATAATACCAGCTGACAGGTTATGCTTACGGAATTAATTATATGTATATTAGTTATTAGAAAAATGTATTATGTAGGCCCCATTGTCCATAATACTCACTCCAAGCCAAACTCAAACGTTGGCAGCCCTGGACTATTGCAACAGTGAAGAGAGTCTGAGGTAATATAAGCAGCTGTATTTATTATTTAACAAACTGTTTTATGATACAAATGTTAAACGACCAAAAGCAATATCCAATGATACAAACTACTCACATTGTAGTCAGATTTCCATTTCAAATTGAAAGTATTACATCATTTACTTGATGATCATTTTTTGCCATTTTCTTCCTTATTGTGTAGGCTATATCGGAGTGAAACGGCTTCTCGAACAAGAACAAATGTAAGGGCGGGAAATAATGATGTGCACGGATTCATGATGATTTATAACAAACACTGCAGAATCGTTAATTTTGACTTTAAGATTGAATATCTTTTATTTATTTTAAAACGAAAATATTAGGCTATTTGAAAAATTGATGACTGATTCCTATGATCTGAATGGGGCAGTCGGGATCGCGGTGCAAGTGGAAACAACAGCATTAATACTGCTTACCTTTACACAAAACGTGTGATATAGTGCGAAATGCTAATGAAGGGATACATGTAGTAGGATGATATTCCATGAAATAAGCTAGCGGAATATGGAGCCAGTCACAGAACTTCACACTTCATATTCCTCCCGCTTTCCACCTCTGCTTGCGCAAGAGCGAAAGGAGCGGAAAGTTGGTCGGTTTTTCTCTGAACCTCCCGAGGCGAGTCTCTCTCTGTCTCTCACTCTCTCTGTCTCTCTTTCTCTCTCTCTCTCTCTCTCTGTCTCTGTCTCGTGGGCGGAGGGAAACCCGTTACTTCCTCGTCCAACACTCGCATATAAGCTCATGTTGTGATGATGTACTGTTCATAACATCAGTTCAGTTGCACCTGCTGTGGATTACAGTGTTTTCACACCGCTAGTTTCTGGAGATGTCCGCGTCCACAGATGTCGAGAGCCAGTCCCAGTCCCGGCCCCGGAGCCGGTGTCTGGACACCTTCCTCACCGGGTCCGTGATAGCGCTCCTCATCATGTTCGCGGCCGCGCTCGCGGGCGCGCTCTGGTTCGCCAAACACATCGAGAACGAGTTAAACGGGAGAAAATCACGAGAGTACGAATCGGAGTCGGGCGCGTTGATCGCGAATCTCCCCGACACCGGAATCGCGTATAAGGTGAGGTTTTACCTTACAAAAATGACATTAAATGTTTTTCGAGCATGTTTTTAAGGTTTTAAATTACATCACAAATATATTATTTTAAGTAGATTCGGTAACACTTTACAATAAGGTTCATTCATTTATTAACTAACATAAAGTAACCATGTGCAATACATTTGTTACAGTATTTATTAAAGTTGTTAATGTTAGTTAATACAAATCCAGCTGTTCATTGTTTGTTCATGTTAGTTCACAGTGCATTAACTAAATGTTAACAAATACAACCTTTGACTTTACTGATGTATTAGTACATGTTGAAATTAATATGAACCAAGATTAATGCTGTAGAAGTATTGTGCATTCTTAGTTCATGTTAAGTAAGGTTCATTACCTTATTGTAAAGTATACCGTAGACTCTTATTTATCATGTCACGGTATGGCTTTATGTTTTTTGAATATGTACCAATAAGCATGATTGTTTGGACCCAATGCAAATGCATTATACAAAGTACATTGGCCCTTCTGATTATAGTAGTCAAGTCAAGTCACCTTCATTTATACAGCGCTTTTAACAATATAGATTGTTTCAAAGCAGCTTTAGGGTGATAGTAGGAAATTAAAGTAACAGAGATTGTTTTGGCTTTACAGCAGCTCTAGAATAAAGTTATTGTCCAGCTAAAGTTAGTTTTGATTGATTCACGTCCGTTGCAAAGATCATTAGTTATTAACTTAATAATCATTCAATATTATGATACTTTTTGTGCAGCTCAGTTGACAGCTTTGATTTTAGAATCATACTGTTAAAGTTATGCAATCCTAAGTTTTCTGTAAATAAATGAGCGTGATTCTTTAGAAAGTGGTGTATGGTTGAAGTAAATAAACCAGGACAGTGATCCGAATAAGCTGATGCAACATAACCCCCGAGCAACTGGCCAGTTGTAGACATGTTTCGGGGAGATTCACTGCCTCGAGTGGGTGATGAGTCAGCACCATTTCCTCTCGTCTCTCGTCTTTCTCTGCAGGTGTGCAAGAGTTGTTGAACCTGTTTCTAATGTGTGTGTTTTTTCTGTCTTCTTTCTTTTTAGATGCAGAATTTTGCATTCCTGAGGCCCATTAATTGTAAGTTCTTACCATTGTATATTTCAGACACTGTACTCAAGTAATGCAACAACAAAAAGAACCCAGTATGGACAGACCACTTGTATTTAAACTAGAACATTCCTTTAAAGAAAAGGAATTTCATTTTATTTTCTTCATTTAATATTTAATATATCTTCACTTGCTGTTGTTTTTTTCTCTTGTACAGAACTTTGGTTAACTTCGGATGTTTTATAAATAAACTGTAATGTGTTGTATTGTAAAAGTGTCTTTGTCTTTGCCCTGCAGTTCAACTGAAAAGTGAAAACATGGCGTGGGAAGGTTTGGATTACGGAAAGACTCACACCATCGGCTCTCTCTACAGATACGACCAAAGTCAGAAAGCACTGGATGTGACGTATAGTGGAAGCTACTTTCTGTACGTCCAGCTCAGTCTATCCTGCAAGGGAATCTGTTCGTCTGGCCAATTCAACGTCAGCTTTTACAATCGCCAGAACAGCAAGGAGCTCTCCTGTATCGTCCTGTTACCGGAAGTGAACGGGTCAGAGCCGGTCAGCCGGACCTGTTGGCATGTCGTCACTTTCCCGGAAAACGGGAACCGGCTGATGGCTAAATCCGAGATCCAGGGCTCACTGGGCGACTGGAATCTGGAGGTCAACGACTCTGGATTTGGGATATTCCGCGTGGACGGACTGGACGGAGCACAAGCAGCACGTCATACGTGACCGAACTGATTCGGACCGTCTTCGATGCACTCAGGACTGTTTTCATACTCAGTCCATTTTGACTCCACTAATGTCCGCAAACTATCTTGGCTTATTTGGCGATGCCTTCAGCTATCATAAAGACTGGCACTTTATCATCTTAGCCTCAGTATTCTTATGCATTCTGCCAAATTTGGCAGGTTTTCCTCTACAACAAAAGCCCATAATATGCAAAGACATTTGGAGACTCGTCTTGGGCCTGAACGGATAAGCAATGCTCCTTAAGCACTATTTATAACTGAAATATATTTATATGTGTTTAACATTTTAAAGACTTGTTATATTTATATCATTATTTTTATACTGTACATAATGTGTGCAAAACACTACGTGTGCGCGGCGTCAGAACTGATGAAAGCGATACGACTGTACTGTATTAGCCTGGCGATGTTTAGGTACATCGCAGAAATGACGTGAACTTTGACCCTACACATCAACACTTAACTAGTGTACTAACTGCCTTGGTTGGGTCGGTATTATCACTGTACGTTCAAGAACTCAAAAAGCTGCATGTGTGAATGAATGTGAGCATCTCTTCACGGCACGCACACACATGGATTGTGCGTTTGTTGTGAAGCAGAGCTGGTCTGAATGCTAACAAACTCAGGAACTCTAGAGATGAATGTAACGATGATGACAATGTGTGAAATGCTTTATTTTTCATACTATATTTAATAAAACAAAATGTTAATTTTACGTAACTGTGGGGTGTTTGATGAAAAACAGACTAATATAGCGTTAGTATCATGTACCAAGCTAACACAAATAGCTTCTAAGAACGGTTTGCTAACGTTCCCATATAATGAACATATTATTTCTGAATGTTCTCAGAACATTCAAAATGTAAAAAATCACTAATGTGAACATTAAGGAAACATCCTGTTTTTATCATTTTGCAAACATTTCAGAAAAAGAAAAAAAAATGCTCCATGAATGACGTATATATACAAAAAAAAAATTTGTGCTAGCGTTTTGAGAACATTATAGATCAGATATGAACGAACCCTCTATTAATGTTACTGGAAGAATGTTTGTTCATAACTTATAACTGTGACAAAACCAATTTCCTGTTTCAACGGCGTCTCAGATGTTTCTGCTAAAATAAAACATTAAAATGAGCCAGTAGGAGTTATAAAATATTTACTCGCTCACGAGAGTGGGTGGAAGGCAGTGCAGTGCTACTGGAAGAGATTCAGAGACACTTCTGGATGATGTGATTCTTCATATGTTGCCGGCTGTTACCAACACTCAAAAAATGAATTTTTGCCTCTTGTTAAATTTAATTAATTCAAATAAGCCAAAGTAACACAATTGTTTAATATTTTGTCACAACTTAATTTAATTGTGTTCAATCAACCTAATATATTTAAAACTGAGGTCTACTTAATTTGTGTGAAAACTACATGAATCATTTTTGTTGACAACTAACTGGGCAGTGGATCTGTAGTTCCCAGCATGCTTTGCAAGGGACTGCATTAGGAGGGTAAATTTAGGGATTATTTTATGTGTTTTTCTGTAAATGGAAAGATGTTGTTAGTTAATGTTAGTGTTTAATATTCACTAATGTTAGAAACTTAGAGGACTTTCTGTAATGTTTTTGAATTTTGTGGTGACCATTATGCAGAAGAGTGGCGACTGTGTTTAGCTTAGGGCTGTGGGCGATCAGTATACATGCATTAAACCTCATTCGCAGACATGCATAAGTAATATTCAATATTACTCTGTGAATGGTGGGTTTAATTAAACTGAACACTAGTAGCTCCTATCATTGGAAATAACTGTAGAGTCAAATTAACTAAAATTATAATGTTGGTGGTTTTAGGCAGGGCAAAAATTAAATGTAGTCAACCTGACAAAACTTCATCTAGCAGGAATGACTAAATTAATTTAAGTTCATACAACAAGATTATGACAAATAATTCCAAACAAATTAGATTTTGTTGGAAAAATGTAATTCATTTTCGTGGAAAAGGTTTCCTTAATTTAATTAAGTTCGTTCAACAGCTTATGTTTTTGAGTGAAGCTGATTGGTCTTTTAAAATTAGATGCATGCAAGCAACAATAAATTGGATGTGAGGAGTTTGTATTGAGATCTCTGACATCTGGGATTATGTGCAAAAAATAAATCATCTTGGCACTGTATGTTACACAGCACTCTTAAAAATAAAGGTTATTTTATGGCATTGATGGTTCCATAAGAACCTTGAACATCCATGAAACCTTTCCCAAAAAAAAAAAAAAAGATTATTAAAATGTTCTTCACACTAAGAAAAATGGTCCTTTTAAGATGCTAAAATGCAGCCTGAGAAGTCACTCCCCTTCTGAAAGATTTACATTGGCTGCCAGTTATTCATAGAATTGAGTTTAAAATCCTATTACTTGTTTATAAATCTCTACATAATCAAACGCCGAGCTATCTGTCTAATTTACTACACTATAATCCCTCACGACGCCTAAGGTCTGAGGATCAAAGCTTAGTAAAAAATTCCTCGCTTAAAGTGTTTTAAAGCTTTGACTGAGGCTGGTCCCACTTTATGCAACAGCCGTCCTAATCCAGCCTTAAAACATATCTCTTTCCGTTGGCTTTCAACACATAATAATGTCTTGTTTTGTTCTTCCCTGTTTCCTTTTGTCTGTTATCTTATGGTCTTTAATTTTGTATTATGCAGCACTTTGGTCGGCCTTGTTGCTGTCATTAAATGTGACCCTGGACCACAAAACCAGTCACGAGTCGCACGGGTTTATCTGTGGCAATAGCCAACAATACATTGGATGGGTCAAAATGATCTTTTATGCCAAAAATCATTAGGATATTAAGTAAAGATCATGTTCCATGAAGATATTTAGCAAATTTCCTACCGTAAATATATAAAACATGTATTTGTGTGAGTGAATGCAGCACAATCGCCAACATAAATGCACAACTTTAAAGGAGATTTTCTCAATGTTTGGATTTTTTTGCACCCTCAGATTCCAGATTTTCAAATAGTTGTGTCTCAGCCAAATATTGTCATTTCCTAACAATTTTTTTAAAAATGACCCATGTGACTGGTTTTGTGGTTCAGGGTCACAAATGTGCTTTAGAAATAAACTAAACTGAAGAACTGCTCACTGAAAGGCTCTATGAGGAACCAATGGTTCTTCTATGGCAAAAGCTCCTCTTGGAACCTAAGAGTGTGAAGGGGCACTTAACTCTCCATTTAAAGGTGTGTTCCTGTCTGGGAGAACCAGCTGAGATGGTAAAATGTGTGTCTTTCTTTCCTCTGGTGAGGTCTCTTCATCAGACCCTGTGGGAGGAAAGTTCTGCCAGATCCAGGCCATCTCTCGCCCACGTCACTTACTGTCAGAGACGCTTGAGAGAGTTTCAGTGCTCACCGCACGCTGACACATCCGGCACAACACTCAACAAACAAACAAACAAACACACACACAAACCAGGCGGCTGAAACCCAATATACTTCAAAATCTTGTCACTGCAGAAGACAAAACAGGACAGATTCAGAAGGACAGACACGAAGAGCTTCTTTCTAAATAAAGTTTGACAGGCAGACTTGACTAAGATCTCGCAGAGAAATGAATGCTTTGCATCTCTCGAACGGATGTTTAAAACGTTGGGCATGTTGTGTGCAGAGCATCCGGAAACAACATGAGTAAGTGTGAAAATTCACTTTACAGCGTCTGACTGGAACCGAGCAAGTGTGAGAGTTCATTAAAACTGAATCTGCGGGAGAAACTCCACCGAAGACATGAACATCTCAACAATGAGTCAAACGAAGACTTTCTCAGTCTCTCTCATAGTGAACGATTCACACACGTTATTTATAAGAATAAAGTCTTGCCGACCTCTGAAACATATTTCATTTGTGTCTGACATCATTGATCCCTTTTGATTTTTTCCTGTTTCAACTGAAAAAATGCCACATTGTGAAAGCAGAGTGAGTAATCATTGCAGTTTCTCGTCAGTTTTCAGAGGGAAAGCTTTTTGCATGTCCGTGATGTGATTCTTCAAATATTGCCTGTTTGAACGCTGATTGGGCATCACTTTTGCCTTTAGTTTGTGATTAGTTGTGAATGTCAACACCTGTAAGCAAAGTCCCTTTCGTGGAAAGTCTGTTCGATCGGCGGCCATATTTGCAACGTCTACAGGCAACTAATGTCCTGAAATCTCAAAAACTACTTGGCAAACCCGCATTACAACTAACATATTTCAAACCAGCAACAAAATCGGATACAAACTGTCCCATAAATGTTTCCTATATGGTCAAACAGTGTTAAAATGTATGTAGTATGTAGTATTTAGATGCTTGTATTTGTGTAGGCCCTGAAACGAGTTGCAGTTTTGGTTCCGTCGTCCCCAAAATCAATGGTTTTTTTAAATGGGGTTTTGGTTAAATGCCTGAATTAAGGTCTGTGGTGAACACAAGGTCGAGATATTTTCACATTTGATCCTGCGACCGAAAAAAACCCATGTGATTTTTTAAAAAGCTTTTACGTGTCTTGGAAAAGGCATTTGCTAACAATTGTCTAAATGTGACGACAGAGGTTGTCATGTGTTAACTATTCGCTTTAACAGCCTCATTATGTTTATAATGCTCTTGCACACTCTTTTAACTCAGACTTATTTTAAATAAAGACTGAAAGCATTGCTGAAGCTTAATGATGGTGACGTTGAAGTTTATTTCGTCTATAGATTTTTACTTCTGGTGATTGAATTTAGGCTTCAAAAATCAAAAACGCTGCGTGTTTAATTGTGAAGATCATCATGACGGACAAAACGTGCAAGAATCATAAACTTTTCGGTGGGCAAAGAGCCCATTTTCCGCAATGATCCAAAACCAATGGGAAAATCCTATCAGGGATGAATGCGAACTCAGCACTGACAAAAGCTTGAGCGGCGAGTGGATTATAACTTAAACACATGTCATTGGCCATTGCGTTCAAGAAATCAACAAACAGCAGAAATCTTGAAATCAGTTGAAATCAACAAACAGCAGAAATCTTGAAATCAGTTGAAATCAACAAACAGCAGAAATCTCGAAATCAGCAGAACTCTTGAAATCAGCAGAAATCTTGAAATAAGTTGAAATCAACAAACAGCAGAAATCTCGAAATTAGCAGAAATCTTGAAATCAGCAGAAATCTTGAAATAAGTTGAAATCAACACAGCAGAAATCTCGAAATTAGCAGAAATCTTGAAATCAGCAGAAATCTTGAAATAAGTTGAAATCAACAAACAGCAGAAATCTCGAAATCAGCAGAACTCTTGAAATCAGCAGAAATCTTGAAATAAGTTGAAATCAACACACAGCAGAAATCTCGAAATTAGCAGAAATCTTGAAATCAGCAGAAATCTTGAAATCAGCAGAAATCTTGAAATCAGCAGAAATCTTGAAATAAGTTGAAATCAACAAACAGCAGAAATCTCGAAATCAGCAGAAATCTTGAAATAAGTTGAAATCAACAAACAGCAGAAATCTCGAAATCAGCAGAAATCTTGAAATAAGTTGAAATCAACAAACAGCAGAAATCTTGAAATCAGCAGAAATCTTGAAATAAGTTGAAATCAACAAACAGCAGAAATCTCAAAATTAGCAGAAATCTTGAAATCAGCAGAAATCTTGAAATAGGTTGAAATCAACAAACAGCAGAAATCTCAAAATTAGCAGAAATCTAGAAATCAGCAGAAATCTTGAAATAAGTTGAAATCAACAAACAGCAGAAATCAAAAAATTAGCAGAAATCTTGAAATCAGCAGAAATCTTGAAATAAGTTGAAATCAACAAACAGCAGAAATCTCGAAATTAGCAGAAATCTTGAAATCAGCAGAAATCTTGAAATCAGCAGAAATCTTGAAATAGGTTGAAATCAACAAACAGCAGAAATCTCGAAATTAGCAGAAATCTTGGCATCACCTCCGTTCACTGATTTTCCAGTCATGCATGAATGTGCAGGAACTAATGCCAAAATCTGACAAAGCCCATCATAAATCAGGCCCTGCTAACATCTGTATGCACTTATGCTGCAATAAGAGTCTGTTATCAGTGATTTCTCCCATTGGCTGGACTCCGTGTGGCCGTTCTCCTGTTTCTCTGGAAAGAATTACAGTGCAGGAGAGGGACAGTGAATGACTCAAGAGATTGAGAAAGAGTCGGACTGGATCTCCAACCGCGACGTCTTCCTGTTGCAAGCTTGCCAAGTAAGTTCCCATCAGACTGAAGGATTTCATGCCATTTCAGTATAAGTAGCATGTGACGCAATAGATGGTTTACATGCAACACCAATGATGCAACCAATATGTATGCACATAAAAAAAAATAAAAAAAAAGATGCAGATTTTTTTCTTTCATAACTAGACTTAAAGACATAATCAATAGTAAATACATAAATCTATTTCATATTAAGCATACATTAAGCCTTAATTACATTTGCTCATAATCGGAGAACCCATAGCTACAATAAAAAGTATTTTAAATGCCATTTCATGCACTCTGATCAATGTGTTATTTCTGTAGCGTTACATAACATGGATATCACGTGTTCACTGGCGGTCCAGAACAGACAAACTACAGCAGCAACAAGTGGCATTTCAATTGAAGGTCAAAGTCACCATGAAATCAAAATAGACAATTCTTGTGTTTTTTTGAATGGAATATTTATCCGTGCGCATCATTATTGTGTTAATAATGTTGAATCAGAATAAGTTCCTCTTGCGGCATTTCCTCTCTTCTCTGATGATGTGGGCGGGGCTATAACCTGTCACTCACATGAGATCAGCCAATAGCAAACCACAACCATCAGTTCCCCACAGACACACTCAAGCCCCGCCCACATTTGGTCTTGTTCCAGAAGCGTTTCACTCGGATACACGACACAATAGAGGAGAAAAGACGAGTGCAACCTACGTTTCATGACGACTTTATAAACGTCATAATCGAAGCAATTCCTTACTGGGTTACACTTTATTTTAAGGTGTCACTGTTACAGTGTAATTCTATAAGTACTGATAGGTATGTACTATATAGGGTTAGGGTTTGGTTGAGGGTTAGTTGCATGTAATTATGCATCACTTACTGTTATTACTATGGTAAGTACATGGAACATTATGTAACAAGACCAAGACAAGATGAACGAGCCACAGTTCTGACACAGATGTACTCAGGAAAACAGCTGATATTAACAATGCTCCTGATATTCCCACTGAATGTAACAGATCAGGAGCACATGAGCAGATCTGCAGTGAAGGCCGTTCCTGGCTCACTCCTGCCACCTGTTGATGGATGTGGAGAAATGAAACACTGTGTTTGTGTTCGCTGGTATTCAGCATCTGCACAGGCACACTGGTGGTGCATCTCAAGCATCATGGACTGTGTTTTCAGAAAGAGAGTAAAGCATCTCTAGTGTCTTCACACTCCCAATAATGTCCATAAACATGTAGAGTGACTGAAATAAACGGGTTGTGTTCATGGATCAATATTCCCATTCACACATCAGATGTTTACACTGGATCCTTATCAGCCCATTAATCCCACTGGGTTTCCCTTGATCATGGCTATGGCAGGACTGTGTTTGTTTGACACTTCGCCTTTGGCTTTTGGCTCGCTGAGTTGGGGACATTTAATTTAACATTCATCGATATTATTGATCTCCTGCACTGACACCAGTATATGAGAACTGAACTGAGCTAATGAACTACATTAATAACTTTCTGGACTGTGACGCTATTTTCTTCTGGAAACAAACTTTTTTTTTAGTTTTAGTTTTTTAATTATTTTCCTGTTATCTCTGTAAAGCTGCTTTGAAACAATATGTATGTATGTATCGATATAAATAAAGGTTTAAAGGTGAACATTATTCCACACCTATAACTGTCTCTGGTTTTGGTGTCTCTTGTTCTGGTCTTTAGAGGTTTTGTTTGGAAAGAAACGAGCAGCCCGTTTGTCGTTCTTTCTCATGCTGTCCGCTATCTCTCTGTGTCTGGCTCTTTCTCTCTGAGTAACAGAAAGAAACGAGAAGAGAGAATGATCTCGGTCGAGTCGATTGCGTATGAACACAGAACATTTCTGGAAACTTCCACCAAGATACCAGAAAAAGAAAAGTGCTGAATCAGAAGCTAACACTCTCGCCGCCCCCGTCTCTCACTCTCGTTCTCCATCTCTCTCTCTCTCTCGTTCTCTCTCTCTCTCTCTCTCGTTCTCTATCTCTCTCTCTCTCGTTCTCTATCTCTCTCTCTCTCTCGTTCTCTCTCTCTCTCTCTCTCGTTCTCTATCTCTCTCACTCTCGTTCTCCATCTCTCTCTCTCTCTCGTTCTCTATCTCTCTCACTCTCGTTCTCCATCTCTCTCTCTCTCTCGTTCTCTCTCTCTCTCTCTCTCGTTCTCTATCTCTCTCTCTCTCGTTCTCTATCTCTCTCTCTCTCTCGTTCTCTCTCTCTCTCTCTCTCGTTCTCCATCTCTCTCTCACTCTCGTTCTCCATCTCTCTCTCTCTCTCGTTCTCCATCTCTCTCTCTCTCTCTCTCTCGTTCTCCATCTCTCTCTCTCTCGTTCTCCATCTCTCTCTCTCTCGTTCTCTATCTCTCTCTCTCTCTCGTTCTCCATCTCTCTCTCACTCTCGTTCTCCATCTCTCTCTCTCTCTCTCTCTCTCTCTCTCTCTCTCTCTCTCTCTCTCTCTCTCTCTCTCTCTCGTTCTCTCTCTCTCTCTCTCTCTCTCTCTCTCTCGTTCTCCATCTCTCTCTCTCTCGTTCTCCATCTCTCTCTCTCTCGTTCTCTATCTCTCTCTCTCTCTCGTTCTCCATCTCTCTCTCACTCTCGTTCTCCATCTCTCTCTCTCTCTCGTTCTCCATCTCTCTCTCTCTCGTTCTCCATCTCTCTCTCTCTCTCGTTCTCTATCTCTCTCTCGTTCTCTATCTCTCTCTCTCTCTCGTTCTCCATCTCTCTCTCTCTCTCGTTCTCCATCTCTCTCTCTCTCGTTCTCTATCTCTCTCTCTCTCTCTCTCTCTCGTTCTCCATCTCTCTCTCTCTCTCTCTCTCTCTCTCTCTCTCTCGTTCTCCATCTCTCTCTCTCTCGTTCTCTCTCTCTCTCACTCTCGTTCTCCATCTCTTTCTCACTCTCGTTCTCCATCTCTCTCTCTCTCGTTCTCTCTCTCTCTCTCACTCTCGTTCTCCATCTCTTTCTCACTCTCGTTCTCCATCTCTTTCTCTCTCTCGTTCTCCATCTCTCTCACTCTCGTTCTCCATCTCTTTCTCACTCTCGTTCTCCATCTCTTTCTCTCTCTCGTTCTCCATCTCTTTCTCACTCTCGTTCTCCATCTCTTTCTCTCTCTCTCTCTCTCGTTCTCTCTCTCTCTCACTCTCGTTCTCCATCTCTTTCTCTCTCTCGTTCTCCATCTCTTTCTCACTCTCGTTCTCCATCTCTTTCTCTCTCTCGTTCTCCATCTCTTTCTCTCTCTCTCTCTCGTTCTCCATCTCTTTCTCTCTCTCGTTCTCCATCTCTTTCTCACTCTCGTTCTCCATCTCTTTCTCTCTCTCTCTCTCGTTCTCTCTCTCTCTCACTCTCGTTCTCCATCTCTTTCTCACTCTCGTTCTCCATCTCTTTCTCTCTCTCGTTCTCCATCTCTTTCTCTCTCTCTCTCTCTCTCGTTCTCTCTCTCTCTCTCTCTCTCTCTCTCTCTCTCTCTCGCTCTCTCTCTCTCTCTCTCTCTCTCTCTCTCTCTCGTTCTCCATCTCTCTCTCTCTCTCTCTCTCTCTCAATTCAAATGAGCTTTATTGGCATGACTTGTACAGTATTGCCAAAGCATTGGCCATTACATAAGCAATGGACAAATAATCAATAAAGTCAATAAATCAATCAGTAAACAAATGCATGAATACATTTATATAAACAAAAAAAACAACAACAAAAAAAGCTGGAGTTTTCTCCCAAAATATGATTTAATTTTTCTGAATTTGGTAATGCCATAAAATTTGGTTCTAGTTGTTGGAATCTAGTGAAATAGTCCGATCTAATGCTGTGATAGTGATCAGTGTATCAGGAAGTGTTCTTCTGTCTCCACCTCTCTCTGAGAGCACAGTGAACACAGTCTCTGTACACACACACACACACACACACACACACACACACACACACACACACACACACACACCTCTCTCTACAGCCAGCCAGTGGTCACACACACACACACACACACACACACACACACATACACACACACACACACCTCTCTCTACAGCCAGACAGTGGTCACACACACACATACACACACACACACACACACACCTCTCTCTACAGCCAGACAGTGGTCACTCACACACACACACACACACACACACACACACACACACACACACACACACACACACACACACACACACACACACACACACACACACACACACACCTCTCTCTACAGCCAGCCAGTGGTCACTCTCTCTCACACATACACACACACACACACACACACAAACACACACACGCCTCTCTCTACAGCCAGACAGTAGTCACTCTCTCACACACACACACCTCTCTTTACAGCCAGACAGTGGTCACTCTCACACACACACACACACACACACACACACCTCTCTCTACAGCCAGCCAGTGGTCACTCTCTCTCTCTCACACACACACACACACACACACACACACACACACACACACACACACACACACACACACGCCTCTCTCTACAGCCAGACAGTAGTCACTCTCACACACACACACACACACACACACACACACACACACACACACACACACACGCCTCTCTCTGCAGCCAGCCAGTGGTCACTCTCTCTCACACACACACACACACACACACACACACACACACACACACACACACACACACACACACACACACACACACACACACACACACACACACACACACCTCTCTCTACAGCCAGCCAGTGGTCACTCTCTCTCTCACACACACACACACACACACACACACACACACACACACACACACACACACACACACACACACACACACACCTCTCTCTACAGCCATACAGTGGTCACACACACATACACACACACACACACACACACACACACACACACACACACACACACACACACACACACACACACACACACACCTCTCTCTCTACAGCCAGACAGTGGTCACACACACATACACACACACACACCTCTCTCTACAGCCAGACAGTGGTCACTCACACACACACACACACACACACACACACACCTCTCTCTACAGCCAGCCAGTGGTCACTCTCTCTCACACATACACACACACACACACACACACACACACACACACACACACACACACACACACACACGCCTCTCTCTACAGCCAGACAGTAGTCACTCTCTCACACACACACCTCTCTTTACAGCCAGACAGTGGTCACTCTCACACACACACACACACACCTCTCTCTACAGCCAGCCAGTGGTCACTCTCTCTCTCTCTCTCACACACACACACACACACACACACACACACACACACACACACACACACACACACACACACACACACACGCCTCTCTCTACAGCCAGACAGTAGTCACTCTCTCACACACACACACACACACACACACACACACACACACACACACACACACACACACACACACACACACACACACACACACACACACACACACACACACACACACACACACACACACACACACCTCTCTCTACAGCCAGCCAGTGGTCACTCTCTCTCACACACACACACACACACACACACACACACACACACACACACACACACACACACACGCCTCTCTCTACAGCCAGACAGTAGTCACTCTCTCACACACACACACACACACACCTCTCTCTACAGCCAGACAGTGGTCACACACACACACACACACACGCCTCTCTCTACAGCCAGACAGTAGTCACTCACACACACACACACACACACCTCTCTCTACAGCCAGACTGTGGTCACTCACACACACACACACACACACACACACACACACACACACACACACACACACACACACACACACACACACACACACACACACACACACCTCTCTCTACAGCCAGACAGTGGTCACTCAGCCTGTACTTGGTCAGGGTCCTTCTCACTTTATGCTCTTTCACACAGCTCAGGTATTCTGCTGGTTTATAATCTCTTTTCAGGTGTAAATAGAGTTCCATCTTCTTTTGTGATTTAGTAGCATCTTTCCAATAGGTAATTGGTAATTTTGTTTTTGTAATTGTATAATTTGGTTGGGCCAGATAGTGCTGCGCTGGTCTGGCTGTAGTTTCAGCATCAGCTGTGAGAGTGCGCTCCAGTGCCGGTTCTGCTCCTGACACCGCAGTGCTTCAGCTGGTATGAGCTCGGGTCACTGCGCTCCAGTGCCGGTTCTGCTCCTGACACCGCAGGGCTTCAGCTAGGATGAGCTCGGGTCACTGCGCTCCGGTGCCGGTTCTGCTCCTGACACCGCAGGGCTTCAGCTGGTATGAGCTCGGGTCACTGCGCTCCAGTGCCGGTTCTGCTCCTGACACCGCAGGGCTTCAGCTGGTATGAGCTCGGGTCACTGCGCTTCAGGTGCCGGTTCTGCTCCTGACACCGCAGGGCTTCGGCTGGTATGAGCTCGGCTCACTGCGCTCCGGTGCCGGTTCTGCTCCTGACACCGCAGTGCTTCAGCTGGTATGAGCTCGGGTCACTGCGCTCCGGTGCCGGTTCTGCTCCTGACACCGCAGGGCTTCAGCTGGTATGAGCTCGGGTCACTGCGCTCCAGTGCCGGTTCTGCTCCTGACACCGCAGGGCCTCAGCCTGGTATGAGCTCGGGTCACTGCGCTCCAGTGCCGGTTCTGCTCCTGACACCGCAGGGCTTCAGCTGGTATGAGCTCGGGTCACTGCGCTCCAGTGCCGGTTCTGCTCCTGACACCGCAGGGCTTCAGCCTGGTAAGAGCTCGGGTCACTGCGCTCCAGTGCCGGTTCTGCTCCTGACACCGCAGGGCTTCGGCTGGTATGAGCTCGGCTCACTGGGCTCCAGTGCCGGTTCTGCTCCTGACACCGCAGTGCTTCAGCTGGTATGAGCTCGGGTCACTGCGCTCCGGTGCCGGTTCTGCTCCTGACACCGCAGGGCTTCAGCTGGTATGAGCTTGGGTCACTGCGTTCCAGTGCCGGTTCTGCTCCTGACACCGCAGGGCTTCAGCTGGGATGAGCTCGGGTCACTGCGCTCCAGTGCCGGTTCTGCTCCTGACACCGCAGGGCTTCAGCTGGGATGAGCTCGGCTCACTGCGCTCCGGTGCCGGTTCTGCTCCTGACACCGCAGGGCTTCAGATGGTATGAGCTCGGGTCACTGCGCTCCAGTGCCGGTTCTGCTCCTGACACCGCAGTGCTTCAGCTGGTAAGAGCTCGGGTCACTGCGCTCCAGTGCCGGTTCTGCTCCTGACACCGCAGTGCTTCAGCTGGTATGAGCTCGGATCACTGCGCTCCAGTGCCGGTTCTGCTCCTGACACCGCAGGGCTTCAGCCTGGTAAGAGCTCGGGTCACTGCGCTCCACTGCCGGTTCTGCTCCTGACACCGCAGGGCTTCAGCTGGTATGAGCTCGGGTCACTGCGCTCCAGTGCCGGTTCTGCTCCTGACACCGCAGGGCTTCAGCTGGTATGAGCTTGG
Organism: Rutilus rutilus; assembly: GCA_021464565.1. Taxonomy (NCBI): domain Eukaryota; kingdom Metazoa; phylum Chordata; class Actinopteri; order Cypriniformes; family Leuciscidae; genus Rutilus; species Rutilus rutilus. The sequence goes on along the minus strand of JAJAQA010000002.1, from coordinate 5,996,925 downwards.
GTCACTGCGCTTCAGGTGCCGGTTCTGCTCCTGACACCGCAGGGCTTCAGCTGGTATGAGCTCGGGTCACTGCTCTCCAGTGCCGGTTCTGCTCCTGACACCGCAGTGCTTCAGCTGGTATGAGCTCGGATCACTGCGCTCCAGTGCCGGTTCTGCTCCTGACACCGCAGGGCTTCAGCTGGTATGAGCTCGGGTCACTGCGCTCCGGTGCCGGTTCTGCTCCTGACACCGCAGGGCTTCGGCTGGTATGAGCTCGGGTCACTGCGCTTCAGGTGCCGGTTCTGCTCCTGACACCGCAGTGCTTCAGCTGGTATGAGCTCGGGTCACTGCGCTCCACTGCCGGTTCTGCTCCTGACACCGCAGGGCTTCAGCCTGGTATGAGCTCGGGTCACTGCGCTCCAGTGCCGGTTCTGCTCCTGACACCGCAGGGCTTCAGCTGGTATGAGCTCGGATCACTGCGCTCCAGTGCCGGTTCTGCTCCTGACACCGCAGGGCTTCAGCTGGTAAGAGCTCAGGTCACTGCGCTCCACTGCCGGTTCTGCTCCTGACACCGCAGGGCTTCAGCTGGTATGAGCTCGGGTCACTGCGCTCCAGTGCCGGTTCTGCTCCTGACACCGCAGTGCTTCAGCTGGTATGAGCTCGGCTCACTGCGCTCCGGTGCCGGTTCTGCTCCTGACACCGCAGGGCCTCAGCCTGGTATGAGCTCGGGTCACTGCGCTCCAGTGCCGGTTCTGCTCCTGAGACCGCAGGGCCTCAGCCTGGTATGAGCTCGGGTCACTGCGCTCCAGTGCCGGTTCTGCTCCTGACACCGCAGGGCCTCAGCCTGGTATGAGCTCGGGTCACTGCGCTCCAGTGCCGGTTCTGCTCCTGACACCGCAGGGCTTCAGCTGGTATGAGCTCGGGTCACTGCGCTCCAGTGCCGGTTCTGCTCCTGACACCGCAGGGCTTCAGCTGGTATGAGCTCGGGTCACTGCGCTTCAGGTGCCGGTTCTGCTCCTGACACCGCAGGGCTTCAGCTGGTATGAGCTCGGGTCACTGCGCTTCAGGTGCCGGTTCTGCTCCTGACACCGCAGGGCCTCAGCCTGGTATGAGCTCGGGTCACTGCGCTCCAGTGCCGGTTCTGCTCCTGACACCGCAGGGCCTCAGACTGGTATGAGCTCGGGTCACTGCGCTTCAGGTGCTGGTAAAATTTCACAGCTCTTTTTTGGATACTGATCAATAAGGGGTATTGTCCTAATTCAGCTCTGCACGAGTTGTTTGGTGTTGCTCTGTTTACTTTTAGGATGCTTTTACAAATTTGGGTATGCAGAGATTCGCTTTCCTCTTTTCCCCATTTTGAAAAGTCTTGGGTTTTTAGAGGTCCCCATATCTCTCTGCCATACAGAGCAATGGGTTCAATTATTGCTTTTAGGATTTTTAGCCAGGTTTGAATTGGAATTTCATGTCGAATAGTATTTTTAATCATGTAGAAGACTCTCATTGCTTTTGCTTTCAGTTCATTCACAGCCAGATTAAAGTTCCCTGTTGAACTCAGTTTTAGTCCCAGATATGTGCAATCGTGGGTGTGTTGGAGGACTTGGTTTCCTGCTCTGAAGACGTATTTATTTTCCCTCTCTCTCGCTCTCTCTCTCTCTCTCTCTCTACAAGACCATCAGAACAGTTTCAGGCAGACTCCATGTGCAGTCTATCTAGGGGTGTAGAGGTACATGTATTGGTCATGGTTCAGTGCATTCATTCAGACGATGAACACACTCACAGGCGATCACACACTCCGATCCAGAAGGGGGCAGAACAGGGAAAACGAGCAGAAGAAGAAAAGACGATATATGCACCAATGCAAAAACAAGAGTTCAGATGGCGAGCAAGAGCTTGCAAGAAGTTTCGATTCTACCTATCTGTCTGTCTGTCTCTCTATCTATCTGTCTGCCTGTCTCTATCTCTCTCTATATATCTGTCTGTCTGTCTGTCTGTCTATCTCTCTATCTATCTATCTCTCTCTCTCTCTATCTGTCTGCCTATCTGTCTGTCTGTCTGTCTGTCTGTCTATCTCTCTATCTATCTATCTATCTATCTATCTATCTATCTATCTATCTATCTATCTATCTATCTATCTATCTATCTATCTGTCTGTCTAACATCTCAAACATGACGCCGTCTGTCTGTCTGTCTGATATCACCTGAAGAGCAGGGCGGTTGGATCATGTGACTCAGTTCTACTTCCTGTTGAGTTCAGGTGAGCGTCTGCTGAAGGAAACCACCAGGTGTGTGATGTACACAGAGATGTCATGTCACCACGACCGCACCATATACTGAGTGTACTGGAGCTTGTAGTGTGTAACTGTCTCGATCTTACTCTTATTCGAAAGCCACATTCACTTCATTTCAAAGGGTTTTTCTATTGGCCGTCATATCTGAGATGTTTCCACTTGATAAAACACAGGAACTCTGATCTGAAGCGCCACACTGAGGTCATGTTGGGACAGATAAATGTGTATCAGGCCTCATCTATACACTAATAAGGGTTTCGTTTGAAAACGCATCTTTTTCTCTCCGCTTTGGCCGTTCTTCCACACTGAGACGGCGTTTTTATTAATGAAAACGAAGCTTTTTGAAAACACTCTCCAAAGTGGATAAATCTGAAAACTGTGTTGGTGTCGTAGTGTGGACTGTGAGGCCGTAAGTTTAGTCATGTGACGCATGTTGAACCCATAGATATTCATGTTTATACCGGTATTGTGCCTGTTATGTGCTAAAAATATAAATTATTGCTAAAGATATTCTACTTTGCACACTCTTAACATCACAGTCCTGCAAAGATGACAGAAAATTAACTCACATTTGCTAAACATGAGAGCAGTTTTAGCATTTTAGAGCAAACATATAATGGAGAGTGAGTGTGACCTGGACGATCAGTGAATGAGGAGATTTTTAGATCAATTAAATGATCCTTGCGCTTTAACTTTATTATTTATTGTTCCGTCCGTATCATCTCAGTGAGCTTTAGTGAGGGGTTACACATGTGTTGTAGACGTTTCAGTGTGGTTGAGAAACTTTTGGAAAACGTTTGAAAACGTTAGTGTGGATGGAGAGCGTTTTTTTTAAACGAAAACTTTTATCCGTACGTTAATGTAGACGTATTAATGTAGACGTAGCATTAGTGTCCCAAACGGATTCGGTTTTCCATTGCCCTCAGTAAAACAGATCTGCGTCGATTGCAAGAGAAAATAAAAGTAAAATTAAATATCACACGTGAGTCACATCCAAACTCTCCAGTGACCTGAAGCGCTGAGATCGACATCTGAAGAAAACTCTTGACATATCAAGTGATGCTCACACCTTTTATTTGAACTGTTTTGATTTTAGGTTTGTCTTTACATTTCTGTTAGCCTGAGGTGGGAAACCCAATGGAAGGAAAACCTGATCATGTTTCCCCAGCTATGCTGATGTGTGCAGATTATACACACACTGATATATTGTCCAACTTCTCGTTCCTTCTCGTGACTGTCGTCAGCCGTGATGTCAAAAGCAGCAGAAAAGGAGAAACGCAATGTCAACAACTACTGTAATATCATGACTTATTTTAAACGATGCTTGCATAAATAATATTCTCAGAATTTGAGGAATATAAAGGCTTTGGCTAATTTTTTTAAAACAATCTTTACTTTCTCTAAACTGTTAATTGTCACAACTGAACATCACAACTCTACTGGGTGTAAATGTCGTAACTCACCCACAGATTTTGATCAGTGTGTTTGAAATGTTTATTACGTAGTCTCACTTAAATACAACTCATGATTTTTGAGTCATGTACATTTAGTTATTGTGCAAACTGTAGACGACTGTATTTGCGGAAACTAATTGCTCAGAGGTCTGAATTGATTGCATCTCAAAACTGATTCCGGCCTTCTAAATAAAGAGCCAGTCGACTATTTGGTAAATTTATCGTGACACTGCAGCTGCCGTTAAAGACACAGTCAGTGTCCTGAAACATGCACTTAGCACTGGACTGTACAGGCGCATTGGTCGGGCCAACCTTAAATGCTAACAAGGATGCTAGCCTCTAGGCCAAGTGAATGAGGTTTACAAGCACAGCTCAAATTTCAGACTTGGTACCGAAGTCGGTACTTTTGACAACTCTAGTCGCGCTTCTTGAGATCAGGGGAGTGAGGTTTACACGCACAGCTCTTACTGGCCCACGAACGTCACATCGAGAGGAGTTGGTTTTGGATGCCGAAATGGGCCGACTGACTGATGAACTGACTTTCCTTGAGTGGGACTTTCAAACGGACTGGATGTGATCAGTGGATTACAGTGTGTTGAGGAATATCATATTAACAAACCCAGTCGGCCACACCAGGCGAGTAGAAAACGTCTGCAGGGATGCTTGACTGCCTTTCGCTCTCAAGATAAAAAAGAAAAAAAGAAACGAGCCGTTTGTTTGTTTGTGGTGACAGCAGGTTTTTTGGAAACTTCCGCCGTGAGTGCAGAAATGCGCTGAGTCAGGAAAAAATGCAACCCCTTCCCCCCCAAAAAACCCGTTCCTGCGCGCGGTCCACTTTCTGTCTTATTCCACCTCGCTTCACCACATCCTCCACACTATCTCCCTGCTTATCTCCATTTTCCTCTCTCACTCTCACTCTCTCTCCCTAGTTCTTTGTGTGGGTTTGATGTGCAGCGCTGCATTCAGCACGTTGAGGTTGAAAACGAGAAAGAGAAAACAAGGTAGATAAGAGACACTGTGCAAGACTCACTCGCAAGAAAAGACTCTTGAGATTTCAGTATTTTATTTATTATTATGATGATGATGATGATAATTCATTAAATGCACATTCCAGTCAAAAGTTACAAAGTGTCGATTGACGCATACAGCATGTACTCTATAAATAACATCCAACACAATGTCAACACTCCCACTCTAACTGTAACACACTGTACATGAATGTTTGGTCTCGTCGAACGCACGCAGCGTGTTCTAGAGGCCCGTTCACACCAAGGACGATAACCATGTAGTTTTAAAAATCGATGAAAAAAATAAAAATAAATCAAATGTTCTAAGTGTAAAAGAGTAGTCCAGATCACAGCTATTGTTGCGTTCAAGTCCTCCAAGGAAGTTCGTGTTTACGAGGTCAGGTGTGTTTTCAGTCATGTTGGCGGTGTACCTTCTCTTGTTTAACTACACCAACATACAGCAAGGTTTTTAACTCCACACTTGTAGAAGTAGAAGAAATGTGCATCAGTCTGAAATCGTGAGATTTTGAGATCCTTCTATATATTGTTTTGATCAAAGGTTCATTTTATTTCCTTGTCATTTTATTTATTTTTTATTTACTCTTATGATTGTGGGCGGATCTTGACGGCTTTGTTGAAAATAGTTAATAAATAAATAATCACACAAAAATAAAAAGTGCATCAGGTGTGCTTTGCTTTTTTGTTTGCTTTGTAAAACCACTGTAAACTTTATTTTTTACATATTATATTGTTATATTACAATGCTATTATATTTTGTGCTTACTTTGTTGTAAATAAACAAATCTGACCATATCACTGCTAAATACCTTAAGTATTGTGCCATTCCGCCATGTTTCTCACTAACACACACCCAACTCGTCAACATCGGGGCTTAAAGAAAAGCTTCCCGCTCGTATTTACGTCATTTGTGGTGCCGTTCATGTGCGTTCGACTCGTAAATACGATCTTTACGCGATGACTTGAACACACCATTTAACAATAACATTTAGAGCGTTTTTATCCAGCTGGTGAACGATAAAACATTGACAGCCAATCAGAATCCATCCTGCCTTAAAGAGCTCGAACTACTACGCGCTTGTAATAAACAGATCGTCGTCGTGCTTTGGTGTGGACGCTAATATAGTTATCGTTCTTGGTCTAAAAGGGCCTTTGCTGTGGCGTTAACAAACCTGAAGTGGGCGACATACTTAATTGCTCAGCAAGATTCTCTCAAACTGTTGCTGAACTGAAGGATAAAACCTGACAGCAGAAAAAAGATTGATTTATACAGCAATGCTGAGAATTTTAGTGACGCATGAAATCAAGTTTGAGGAGCGAGATGCATCTGCGTTCACGTACTTGAGTAGATTACGCTTCTGCCCCGACGACTAAATCTAAAACATCATGGTAGATTTAAGTTAGGTGAAGGTGACAGTCAGTAACAATCAAATCATCTCAGAGGATCTACACTGATAGCACACGTACATCTCAGAGACGTCTATTTGATGTCTGCGTTACATCTGCGAGATGCATTTGCAATACGTTTCCCGACAGATGTTAAACAGACGTTTAGAAAACGTCTTTAAGATGTTTATGATTTAAAATGCAAGTAAAACTGCTTTCACTAAGATGTTTGTGCACAACGGATGTTTTCCTTATTAAGCGCTCTTTAGCAGACGTCTTACAGACGTACCTGTGCTATCTGGGAAAATCCACTTAAACTCGTAACAGAAACATGTAATACATATATAAAAACAGACATGAGCTTATAAAATATATATATGGCAGACATCATGTTTACAAGCATATAACACATGATTTAAAGGCACTGGATTGACTTCTGACCTCAGACAATGTGTGTAACGATATGCCCTTTTAAACATTAAACGACCCCAGATGAATCTGAGCTGACACAGTAAAGCAGATCTTTCTCAGGAAATGGTGTGGATAATTAACAGCATGTTGAAATTCCTTTTAATACCAGCCATTTTTGTATATCCCCATTCATCAGCATTACATTTTAATGGTTATATACTATGAAAAACTAAATATAAAAAAAAAAATTGCAGAATGTCACTTTCTGTTCACATCTTCAAACTATGTGGTTTGGTAAACCAGTATTTGCAAGTTAAGATACACTAGACTGGTTGATCATTATATATAAGAGCAACAATTAAGCATTTTTGAAAACCTTGTCAGCCAATCAGAATCCATCCTGCTTTAAAGAGCATTTAAAGAGACAGACGACAAACGCGCGCTTATAATAAACTGAACAATATCGTGCGCTGGTGTGGATGCTAATATAGTTCTTGTTCTTGTTATGAACCAGCCAATCGGGGGTTTTATTGTTTAATAATGTGAATATTGGAATAATGCTGGTACTTTGGACCTGAGGTGGGAAATGTGATTTCTTAAATATTACAATTATTTAAAAAAAAAAAAATTATTTTAAAATGGCACCGTCTCCTGAGAAAATGGGCCTTTAGCACACAGACCAGCAGAATGCTATTTTACATTTACAGAGAAATTACTGATTTTAGCAATACACACACTAAATATATAGAAATGAAAAAAATTAGTGGTCGACCAATAGAGATTTTTTTAAGGCCGATGCCGATATCTTAGAGAGCAGGGTGGCTGATGGCCGATATATTTATAATTTATATTACTTAATATTAAATAAATTGCAAATAAATAATTTGTTAAAATAAAAATATAAAAAAAAAATTGGCAACTCAATTCTGTAGTCAAGTAAAGACATTTATAATAAAAATAATGTTATATAATGTTAATAAAAGGAATAAAAAAGGAAGTAAATACTGCAACCAACAGGGCACTCAGTATTCCGGTGAGTTTGTGTGCATTGAGTTTAGGTTACACTAATTTTACACACAGCACACAGTATGAATGACATGAATATGACAGTGCAAATGGATACAGCATAGTTTGAAATCAAGGGTTTAAAGTTTGTCAGTCCTGCGTCTACAGAAGCTGTTTCCACCCAAAGTCGCGAATTTAACTTACGCACAATATTTGAATAAATCGGGTTCGTGTTTTTTGCGTTTTTCGCAACCGTAGCAAGCATTTTGAGACGTGTTTTGACAATTCAGAGCCACCGAACAGACGAATACGAAAAAACGCAAATGAAAATTTCGGACTCAGTGTGCAAGGGCCTGGGATTATTTGCCTTTGTATTACTAATGGGAGCATGGGATCACATGGGTTCAGCGCTGTCAAAATAAAAGTCCTGCATCCGAAACCTCAGCCAAACAGAAAAAGGTATCAGCCAATGCCCATATTTAAAAAATGGCAAATATCGGTGAATATATCAGCCTTGGCAATATATATCGGTCGACCACTGAAAAATTTAATAAAAATACAAATTCTATATTGCAATGATTCACATAATGTGTTTATAAAAATAATATTTAAAAACTGGAATGAGAACCTCAGTGTGAAACTCGTGTGTGTGTGTGTGTGTGTGTGAGAGAGACTTTCCTGCAGCAGTTTGTCAGTACTTAGAGACCATGAAGGCACCAAAGAAGTTATCATATGGGTTATGGAGAACCAGCGAGCTGTTATTGACCTTCACGAACACACTGTCTCCTTCGTTCAGGAGGAAGATGCCTCCCAGATAACTGTTGCCCCGCTCGCCGCCCGACTGGTGTTTATCCGACGCGCAGTGGAACCTGCAGTGAAAACATTCATGACCTTAATGCTGACAGGAGTCATCTACAGTGGCTACGTTTACATGCACAACTTTTGTTTCAGTCGGACTGAAGTCGTTCCGATTGATGAATCTGAACGTAGTGTTTACATGAGCGCTAAACATGTGATCGGGTTGATGTGCGCGTTTATATGTCACAAGCTTCAAATCGGAATAGATTTTTTGACATGCACGAATATACGGAGTTTCCCGCTGTTTGCGCATAATAACTATTCTCCTACATTGGTTATTTATTTGTTTTAAACAGCAGACTTAATATTTATCCATTTCTGGTCATAATTTGGAGACGATGAGCGTATGAGCCGTTGTGCCACTGCTTATATTGATCACGCAGTAAAAATGCCCAAACCCAGTCGTGTGTGGACGAGAGTCTGAAGCAGCACTGGTGGGCCGTTGTCCTGCTCCACTTCACACACGCAGTGAAAGGAGGATTATAGGAGGATGGGAAACTTGTTTATACGACACTTAATTCAACAGGAAGAACAGCTGTCACGTCATTATGCTATTTCTACGTCATTACGCTATTTCTACGTCATTACGTTATTTCTACGTCATTACGCTATTTCTACACGCTATTTTTAAGTCATTGCGCTATTTCTACGTCATTACGCTATTTCTACACGCTATTTTTAAGTCATTGCGCTATTTCTACATCATTACGCTATTTTTACGTCATTACGCTATTTCTACGTCATTACGCTATTTCTACGTCATTACGCTATTTCTACACGCTATTTCTACACGCTATTTCTACGTCATTACGCTATTTCTACACGCTATTTCTACGTCATTACGCTATTTCTACGTCATTACGTTATTTCTACGTCATTACACTATTTCTACATGCTATTTCTACGTCATTACGCTATTTCTACATCATTACGCTATTTCTACGTCATTACGTTATTTCTACGTCATTACGCTATTTCTACACGCTATTTCTACACGCTATTTCTACGTCATTGCGCTATTTCTACGTCATTACGCTATTTCTACACGCTATTTCTAAGTCATTGCGCTATTTCTACGTCATTACGCTATTTTTACGTCATTACGCTATTTCTACGTCATTACGCTATTTCTACGTCATTACGCTATTTCTACACGCTATTTCTACACGCTATTTCTACGTCATTACGCTATTTCTACACGCTATTTCTACGTCATTACGCTATTTCTACGTCATTACGTTATTTCTACGTCATTACACTATTTCTACATGCTATTTCTACGTCATTACGCTATTTCTACATCATTACGTTATTTCTACGTCATTACGCTATTTCTACACGCTATTTCTAAGTCATTGCGCTATTTCTACATCATTACGCTATTTTTACGTCATTACGCTATTTCTACGTCATTACGCTATTTCTACACGCTATTTCTACGTCATTACGCTATTTCTACACGCTATTTCTACGTCATTACGCTATTTCTACGTCATTACGTTATTTCTACGTCATTACACTATTTCTACATCATTACGCTATTTCTACGTCATTACGTTATTTCTACGTCATTACGCTATTTCTACACGCTATTTCTACGTCATTGCGCTATTTCTACGTCATTGCGCTATTTTTACGTCATTACGCTATTTCTACACGCTATTTCTAAGTCATTGCGCTATTTCTACGTCATTACGCTATTTTTACGTCATTACGCTATTTCTACGTCATTACGCTATTTCTACACGCTATTTCTACACGCTATTTCTACGTCATTACGCTATTTCTACACGCTATTTCTACGTCATTACGCTATTTCTACATCATTACGTTATTTCTACGTCATTACACTATTTCTACATGCTATTTCTACGTCATTACGCTATTTCTACATCATTACGTTATTTCTACGTCATTACGCTATTTCTACGTCATTACGCTATTTCTACGCCATTACGCTATTTCTACGCCATTGCACATGCGCAGTCCTTTCAGTTTCGGTTTTCAGTCCGATCGAGCGTTTACATGTCCTCTGGATCGGATTAGAAAAGGAATAAACCACTCCTTTCAATCCGATCGAAATCTCCTTCGGATCGATTAAGTGTTTACATGAAGTCTTTTCACTCCGACTGAGCCGTCAATCCCGTTACTAACAGATTATTTGGACGCATGTAAACATAGCCAATGATTTCCGGGGCAGATCGAGTACCTGGAGTTCTGCATCAGCTCGATGGGCTTGTTGTTGTAGCTGTGCGAGCACTGCATGACTATGTGTTTGAAGAATATGCAGTTGTCCAGGTGGGAGATCTTGGAGAAGATGTAATAGTACCCGTCCTGCTGGATGTACAGACTGTTGTTCTTGTAGCCCATTTCATTCATGAACACGGGGTAGCTGGTGGTCCTCCAGCCCAGGACACCGTCGCGTCTAGACGTGGCTGAATCGCCTACACAAACACACAGTATAGTTAGATTACACACAATGGTAATGGCAGAGCATTCAAGTCAACTAGTCTATGAAACCTCTACTGCTACAGCCAACACATACACAGACATGAATCTGGAAGCAGATCTGGGCAGGTGGAGCTGGGGAGGTGGAGGAGCTCAGAGGAACTCACAGCAAACACTCAACCAGAATATTTGAGTGTTGAGCAAGTAATCTCATTGGCTGCAGGATCACCTGAGCCAATCAGCTTGTGCCATGTGGTAATGTGATTGCTTGCAGATTGCATGTAAAGGTCCATCAGCCTGCGCCCTCTAGAGTTTCACGACTGAACTAGAAGTCTAAAGAAGTCTAGAAGTGTAAAAGTGTAACAGACGGCACAGAACGATAAGAATGTTTTTAACGAAAAATGACTTATAAAATAATGATTTTACTAGAAGTTATTGTATTATTAATGGAAAGACTCTCTCTCTCTCTCTCTCGCTGTCTCTGTATGTGTGTGTGTGTGTGTGTGTGTGTGTGTGTGTGTGTGTGTTTATACCTACTTTACCACATTTTGGGGACAGATTTGTTCCCAGAAGTGAGCTAAACCTGACAAAACCTCAAAATGTTATAAAGTTTTCTTCTATTATTGTAAAAATGTAGAAGGTTTTATGTTAGGGATTGCAGTATTTATAACTAGCTGTACTGTATATAATCAAAAGTAGTATACACAATGTCTCCATTCATTCTGATAGCTGAGTAAACATGTGTGTGAGTGAGTGAGTGTGTGTGTGTGTGTGTGTGTGTGTGTGTGTGTGTGTGTGTGTGTGTGTGTGTGTGTGTGTGTGTGTGTGTGTGTGTGGAAGTTTTTTCATACTTTGCAGAAATGCTGCCGGTTTGCTCTCAGCTTTGGCAACCGGTTTGCTCTCAGCTTCAGCTTTCGGGGTATTTTTAGGCAAAACTTCATTAAAATCTGTTTAGAAAACAAGCAGGATGAACATTAAACACACAGTGAATCGCAGTATTTCAAACCTGTGTGTGTGTGTGTGTGTGTGTGTGTGTGTGTGTGTGTGTGTTTACCAACCATTTGCACTGCTGTAAAATTTGTCTTTCTCTCCCTGCAAATAAATATTTTACAGCAGAATTAATAAGATCATCCAAGACGTGTTTATATGTTAACACACACACAGCTGAGTAAAGATAAACTCACTTTTCTACGTTCCACTCTCGGGACATCTGATGAAATCTAGAGGGAAAGAGAAAATATTTGACAGTATGTTTTTTCAAAACCTTTTCCCGGAACATTTTGGCGTCAGACAAACACAAACACAAACACATACCCAACAAGATTAATGCTGTTGGTCACGTGGCTAGACGTGGCACGCGCTTACGACTTCGTCTGTCATATTTCCGACTTCTTCCGAGATCTCATAATTATGATTTAGTATATATTAATTAAAAAAAAATGTCATCTCATAATTTGACTTTTCCCTCATAATTTAAGACATAATTAACTCATAATCATGATTGTATGTCATATGATCACTTGGTATGTCATATTTATGACTTTTTCTTAAGATTTACCCAAGCATGATTATTTTTACTTGTGTGGTTGAAACAGGCAAACATGTTTGTATAATAAGAACCTGATTTGCCTGATAAATGTGAGTTTTGCTCTCAGACCCTGAAACTAAGTGTGCAAACCAATATATGTGTTTACAGGAAATCAACACAGTAATACATCAGCAATATACCGCGGTTGTTGTGTGACCTAGTGGTTAGTAATCTGGGCTAGTTACCAAGATTCAGAGGGTTCAAACCTCCACCATGACCAAACACACCACATGTTACATCTGAAACAAGACCCATTAGCTAACAGACAGTCATTAATGACACTAGAACAGCAGAGCGCTGCCTGTTATTAATAGAGGACACTAGCTGTGACACGAATTTCACTTGTGTGTAAAATTAGAGTTCAAGAGAACAAAATCGTGGGAAACTGGCGCAAAATATCAGTGATAAAACTGTAAGTTTCTGCAATCTTTCTCTTTCTCCCTCCATCATAAACGAGTGTGTCTCGGGCGTCAGACGAAACACAGTAAACGCTGTCGTGTTCTCTAGCGTTCGGATGCTGGAGTTCGGGAACACACTCGTGTGTGTGAGACGCTTCTGAGGGAATTAAACCAAATCATTCTGATCACACACTTCAGAAACACCAAACCAACATTATAGACGCTGCGATGCCATTGGTCCACTGGTTACTCCAGTTATCCAACCACAGCTGACGTTGAGTGGAAAGTCATGTGGGTTTGTTGCGCATCGAAGGATTTATTCTGTAAATGTGTTTCATAGTAGATTATGCACGTCTTCCTATTGGATAAAAAAAAAATATCCGACTACATTTAGCGCATCTTATTTCCATCCAGCATTTTTAATGCAATCTCAATTTGCATAAAAATAGGTGGATAAGGATAGGTCGATGTAGATTTGGAGATATTAGGCAGCATCAAAAAAAAGAGAGAAACTATTAAAGGACCAAAAATTATGCAGGACCAAATAGTGATTAAGAAAGGGGGGGGTAAATATTGCACATGCAAGTTTCATGAACTCATATTAACTTAATAGATGGGATATTTGCGCTAGTAAAAAAAAAAAAACTCCCACCGCAGGACCAAATAGTGATTAAGAAGGGGGGAAGTAACATCCCATAAAAAACAGCACCTAAAATACACACTTTCCCTTAGATGTACAGTCGGTCTGAGAGCTCTAGTGAAAATGATTTCACCAATTTAATGAATGTTTCTAATATTCTTAGAGTAGGCTGCCAATCCGAGTTAAGGCCCTTGCACACTGAGTCTGAAACTCGCATCCAACATTTTCGCACGTTAAAAAATAAATACGACCTCACGTTATGCCAATCACGCTGGCACACACCGCCTCCGAAACTTTCGTCCCTCATAAGCAAAATCGGATCAGGTTCGATTTTCTGCGGTTTTCGCATCCGTAGCAAGAAGCATTTTGAATGGTGTTTTGACAATTCAGAGCCGCCGAGTCACGATTATTCACGATGGCGGAAAAAACTTCGGACTCAGAACTAAACATGATCTCCAGCACAGTCAATGATCTCGCTGTAAATACTCATTACTAAGCTGAGAGAAAGCCGATGTCCATGTGTGATGAACTGCGCATGCGTCGGGAGTTTCAACCCTGCCGTTATCTCTCGGTCAGAACAGATCAAAGACAATAAGCGTTATATTTTGTTTTAATTGATTCTTATTAGAGTATTTTTATTAGGGTTTGCATTTGGATATATATTTTTTTAGACTTCATCATGGCTGATTTGTAAATTGTAAACCCAAACCCATACATTCTCTGTATATTTTTGCCATTCATTTTTTCACCACGAATATCACAAGTTATAAAAATAATAATATTTAGCCTTTTCTAATCAGGCCAATATTGTTTGTTTGCGTAAAGTCAGGTTTTGTACCAATCCGATGAAGTAAAAACTTTTTTACATACATTTTTTACATTATAGACATACAACAGAAGTGCACGAGGACTGTATATCACAAGTTCAACCTTTTTTTTTAAAGAATATTTAACCTTTTCTAATCATGTCCATATTGTCTCTGTGCATAAAGTCAGTAGCATGCAGTAAAAACTTCAAAAAGTATTTTTTTCAGTCTAAAATGAGTGAAGAAGCATAACTCTATGAACTGAATGAGCAAAGACACATAACAGAAGTGCACGAGGACTGTTTTGCACCATGAATTTCACAAGTTCAACCACTGTTTGAACTCTATGACTGAAGACATGCATGAAGGACTGACCGTGTGTCTGCTGTAGAGATGGGCGATGCACACCGCCTCGATGAGCACCCCGAGCAGGGCCACGGTCAGCAGCAGGTAGAGGAGCTGGAGCCGCGGGACGTCCCGCTTGACGGGCACCTGGGCCGGGAACACCTGGCTGTCCACCACGAACACCTGAGGACTGCGCTCCTTCTCCTCTCGGTTCATGCTGCACGCCTCCACTGAGCTAACCAGACACACTCTCCTCCATACGCTCACTGCATCCTCCCTGAGAGCGCAGCACACACACCAGCGGTCTGAGTGAGTGAGAGAGACGTCCTCTGACCCGAAACCTCACGAGCGCACGAGAGAGAGAGAGAGAGAGAGAGAGTGGGGAGGGGTTCAATAAGGGATAGAAACTAAAATGAGGAAGTTTGGGCTGTGTGATGGTATATCTATCCGTCACTTCATCTACGCATGTCTTGTTGTTCTCCATTTACATTGCGCAACTTTTTTTTTTGCAATGTGAAAAAAAAAGTGACAAAATCCTGCTTATTAAATAAAGAGTAACTTTGCATTATTGTTACTTAAAAGATTCAATAAAAAGTTACTTTTGTTACTCAAAAAGTAACAATATTCTAGTTTTTTTTAAAAAGTAACTTATTATTGTTAGGATTACTTATTAAATAAATGATATTTTAATTATTCTGAAGTAACAACATTCTACTTATTAAAAACATAACTTATTATTGTCACTAAAAAAAGTAACAATATTCTACTCATCAGAAACGTCACGCATTGTCACTTAATGTAACATTTTCTACTTATTAAATAAAAAGTAAGGTTTAATTGTTGTTCCAAAAGTAACAATATCCTACTTATCAAAAATGTAACTTGTAATTATTTTTTACTTAAAGTAACAATAACCTACTTATGAAAAGAGTAACATTGTTAAAAAGTAACAACATCCTTGATTACAAAAAGTTAATGCATTTAATTTTATATGAACAATATATTACATTTTTTTTTTTATTATTGTTACCTAAAAGTAACAATATCGTGCTAATTTCTTAAAAAGTAACAATTTATTTTATATAATATCAAATGACAGCTACTAATGTGCCAAACAGGAAGTAAGCTGATGTTTAGTAATTTCATTTCTCCAAATATATGATGACATTTTGAGTGTGTCTTTTTGAAGTTTCCTCGCTGCAGTGCTAATATCACACTGATACACACACTGCGTGAGTGTGTGTGTGTGTGTGTGCATGCACATAGAAGAGAAGCAGATGCAAAAAGATATGCACACATATAAAGACAATCCGGAAAAAGCAGAAACAAATAGGGTGACCACAGGTGCACTTGTTTATCTGATGACCTAGACAAGTGCACACACACTCTCTCTCACACACACACACACACACACACACACACTGAGCTAAGAGTTCCGGTGCTCAGATGCTAAGGATGCAGTGAGACAGGAAACAGTTGCTGTCACACACACACAAGCTGTCGCACTGACCGTGAATCATCTCTGAACACACACTCTCACACACCTGCCCTCGTGCGACTGGACACTAGCTGATCTCTCGTCAGTTCTCACTCAGTGCTTTCAGCCTCTCGCTGTGTGTGTGTGTGTGTGTGTGTGTTCAAAGTTCAACGCTCACCATCTCAGTTTCGTTTATTTCACTGTGACATTCCGCAGCTTATGTGAAGTCTATAAAGGCCTCTACTGTTGTGCAAGTTTAATGGCAGCTGAAGCTATTATGTGTGCCTTATGTGCATATAATAATGTAATAACCACAAGCCATTACCAAGAACTGGTAATACTGATGCTTGACTTAGCAAATACCACTTCTGCAATAGTAGTAATAAATGTGAGCCTGGATCACTAAACCAGTCACATGTCGCACGGGTATATATGAGGCAATAGCCAACGAAACATTGTATGGGTCAAGATTATCGATTTTTCTTTTATGCCAAAAATCATTAGGATATTAAGTAAAGATCATGTCCCTTGAAGATATTTAGTAAATTTCCTACCATAAATATATATAAAACACACATTTCTGTGAGTGAATGCAGCACAATAACGAACATAAATGAGTCATTCCACGAAACCGGTATGATTTGAGTCCCTCTGACCTTTTTAAGTGTATTTTACCTTTTGGGTCACCAAAATCTATTCTTAAAAGCTTTTTGTATCAATTGAAATGTCTCCTTTAATAAAGTAAAAAAAAAATCTTTATATTAGAAATTATCTTGTTTTTTAGTTGACACCACCTATTTTGTCATGTCCCTCATGGCCTTCTTTGAAAGTGTACTTGGAATATGAATAATATAATTAGAAAAAAGTCCATACATTTTGCCATTTCCATGAATATCTATCTGTGCTTTTTTGCTGGTAATGTTTTTTTTTTCTAAGTAAATTCATGATTATTTATTAAAATCACATTATTTAGTTCCGTCCCTCAGTAGTCCCTCAACCCCGTTACACAAACCATTCTCCCCCATAAAACTAATGAACAGATCCTTATATGTGACATCAATAACAGGAATTAACATCATAGAAGTCTTCTGAACAACACTGTGTGTAGACACAGGCAAGTTACCACCCTCTTTTATAACTATAACTTATTTAGAGTTGTGATAATGTGGTCGTCAAGCTCAACGACTCAACCCCGTTACATCAAATAAAGATAGAATTCTATTACTTGTGAAAATTATCTTTGTTATTTCAAAAATATACATGAATTCTTAATACAATGAATGCCATGTACTCTCTTGTTGTTCACTACATGTAGAGCATTTAAGCAAAAAAATAAAAAAAAATCACACCCCCGTCACACTCAACCCCGTTACTTTTTTGCCACGAAGCGCGCGGACATGCAAAAAAACACACAAAAACATGTTCGCACAGACACACAAACACATCAAAAAAGCACACAATATGTTTTATTTTGATGACCTATTTAGTCAGTTTATAATGTTCTAATGTATTTAAAGTTATTGTTGTTTTTCCTGCAGTCGGGTTAATAAAACTGAGTTGCAATTGCAATTTATATATGTTGTTTTTCTTGGTAACATAATGAAATACAGTGCTCATAGAAAATCTTTAAGTGAAAAACAACTAGCTGTATTTGTCTCTTCAACCCCGTTACCATCTTCAACCCTGTTAACCTTAGTCTCAACCCCGTCACACCTACATTTTTATTCTTTTACGTTTATGAATAAGTAATTTAATGTTTGTTGAACTTGGTCAGAAATGTTCAGAGCAATCATAAGAATACTGATTTTAGTTCAAATTCTGAAGTTAAGCCACATCTTTGATCAAAAATGATGAGGTTGCTGTCACAAAAAGTGCCCAATTCAGGCTTTAGTATAGCATAAGTGTAAAATTAAATGTAAATTTTACATTTACAATTACTGAATTAGTGTGAGGGACATATGATTAATAGGAAAAAGTTGATTTCATTACAAATATATTTTATAATCATATTCAGAGAGCTCCGATAGTGTCCATAACGGGGTTGAAGACTAATAGTGCCCATATCTTAAAATAATTACCAATAATAATAGGGATTTGATGCCTGAGGTGGGAAAATATGATTTTCTAGAAGTTAAATATGTAATTAATGTTGTGGGATGTTCAGAAAAGTAATACATAAGTAAAAAATCCAAAAATGTGTTTGTCCAAATCGTACCGGTTTCGTGGAATGACTCAAATGGACAACTTTAAAGGAGATTTGCGCAATATTTTATTTATTTTTTTACCCTCAAATTCCAGATTATCAAATAGTAGTATCTCGGCCAAATATTGTTATATCCTAACAAAATGACCCTTGTGACTGGTTTTGTGGTCCAGGGTCAGATGTTAATAATAATAATATTAAATAATAATAATTTTAAAGAAAAGCAACTGATTGTCAGTCGTTTATTATTTCCCACCCTACTGGTCAACACAGATTCATACACGTCTCTTTCATCCGCAGAACTAAAGGAGCTCAGTATGATTTGACTGTGCTGCCATCTAGCGATAGCAGATATCATATCAGTGTGTCTAAAATAATATCTGATTAAACACCTACGTGTCCTACTGAACTACTGTTTGAAGTGTGCATTACAACAAGTAGCCTGTATTTTACCAATATCTATATTTTCTATATTATTTATGATTTATAAAGTTAATCTTATCTATAATCGCTTGATGATTATTACATGTTTATAAAATAATAATAATAAAAAGTTTCGATGCCGTGGTTTTACGCCGCATGTGTAAAACGCGAGTCCCTGCGCGCTGATTGGCTGCCGCGCGGACACTCGGTGAGCTCTGATTGGCTGAGAGCTGGAAGTTGAGCTACGGAAGCGGAACACATCCGTCGCTGGACGGACGGAGGGTTTCAACTGGTTTTCCTGCAAGAACTCATTCACAAACACCGTTTAAAAGGCTCTTTCTGTGATAAAACAGCATGGATGATGTGCGGAGGTTGTGTGTGTCTCTGCTCGCGGTGTTCATCGGCGCGGTGAACGCGTTCAGCCCCACGGACAGCGAGTTCACGTTTCTGCTGCCAGCCGCCAGTAAAGAGTGTTTCTACCAGACCGCCGTTCACAACGGCAGCATCGAGATCGAGTACCAGGTAACGTTACATCTGTGAATATACAGCGTTGCATCATTTACTGTGAGCTGATACATGTAACAGGGAACGCTTTCAGGACTTTAGATAACGTTCTGGAGAGGTTTTCCTCAAAGTTATGAGCAAACGTTCTTCCTGTGAAGTCAATGTAACGTTCATTCAGTCTATGTCCTTAAAAATGTTCGCTCACAAACATCAGGTAACACGTTTGTCCTTATACACGTTACATGTACTTACCATAGTAATAACAGTAAATTATGCACAATTACATGAAACTAACCCTCAACCAAATCCTAATCCTACCGTAACCCTATAATACACGTAGTTAATTAATATTACTTAGTACTTAAAAATATAATTACACTGTAACAATGGCACCTTAAAATAAAGTGTAACCAAACATTAGGCTATTATTTATAATATGTTAGCAGAATTCGGTAACAATAAATGTGTTTGGTTTAAAAAAATCTGTACGAATATTGATCTATAATTAGTGGCGAGCCCTACATGATTTTACCACAGTTAAACTACAGTATAGTGGGTGTGAGGTGTTTGTTTATCGTGGCCTGTTGTATCCTGCCTCAGATCCGTGAGGAAATGACAATCATATTCAGTCAACATTGTCACAAATATGATTCTCGTAGGGTTTTTATTTTATTATATATATATATATATATAAGGATATAGGATGTTGTGGTTGGTATTCCTGTGCAGTTGTTAAGGAGTTCTGAGTGGTTGCTAGGGTAAAGGAGGATATGACGTTATCTTTCCTCAGGTGATCGCAGGAGCAGGTATGGATGTGGACTTCTCCGTCGTCTCTCCTGAGGGAATGTACCTGGTCTCGGAGTTTCGCCGTTCTGACGGCGTTCATATGTGAGTGTGCGCATTTCCCTCGCTCAACATTTATTTTTGTGCATCGTACTATGGTACTTGAATATGATGATTGGCTAGTACTATGGTATTTAGTACCACCTCATCATCCATAATTGCACCATAGTGCTGCCACAGTATGGTCTATGAAAGTGTTCACACAGAACGCGTTTTGCGTTCACCCTTTCCAAGTAAACACGCGCGCTACACCATTACGTTATAACTAAAATAACTTGCCTTATTTTTCATCACACTGCTTTTCGTCTCACATTTTTAAAAGCAAAAACCCGTTCTGTGTGAATCTCCCCTCATGTAACAAGTACAGAAATTGCACAGGAGGTTCATCATCGGGTCAGAATGATTGGCGTTGCTCCCCACGGCGGCCTGTCGTTTACTCGCCTGTGATTGGTCCGTTGTTTTCTCGTCTGTGATTGGTCCGTTGTGTTTTCAGGGTGGAGCCCACAGAGGCGGGAGATTATCAGATCTGCTTCGACAACACCTTCAGCAGGTTCTCCGAGAAGATGGTCTTCTTCGAGGTCATCCTGGACAACCCGTCCAATGACGCGGGAGCGGACGACGAGTGGGCGGGGCTAGGAGAGCCGGAGAGCCTATTGGAGTACAAGCTGGACGACATTAAGGTGTCACATGATTATATAGCGTTGAGTTATAAATGATTATTCTAAGTGAAATATAATGCGCTCTGTGGGCAACATCAAATCATCTTAGTTTAAGTAGAAGTAATGTTCATAGTAGTTTACAATTGAAGTCTATGGGCCTGGGTGACCCCTGTGTTTTTTGTTTATGCCCTTACATTAATTAGTCTGAGAGTTTTTTATTTGATCAGTGAACTATTTTCGATGCGTTATTCGATGATTACTAGTGTTTAATAGATCAATGTGAAAAATGAATGGTCCCCCAGATAGGCGTTATCAGGGGCGGTTCTAAGGTCACTGGATATTCGGGGCTTTAGCCCAAACTAAAATTGGGTAATTAAATTAATTAATTAATTATAAAAGCGATTTTATCGAAAAAGAAAGGCTTATTGTATTAGTGAAATAATTTTAACTATTTGCAAATAATATTTTATTTTTAATTATGTATGCATTCTCTCTAAATGAATCAAGGAAATCATAGCATATTTTCTATTCAAAAAGGCAACATTTAATAAATAGAAATAGTAATTTGCGTCACCGGATTCTGTCGGTAGTTGAACATTTCTATTGTAAAACAGTCAAATATTAAATTACATTTTACCAGGCATTCGTTCACTTCTTTAATCACTCTGACATTGATGAGCGAGACCGCTGAACTTTTAGTCTTCCTAACAACAAACAGAGCGGTGCGTAGTGGAGCGCATCAGGAATATCAAGTATATTGCAGTGAATCTCTTATTTGCATCTTAAGTTTATTGCCAATAATAATGACAGGTTTGCGAAAGTGCAGAACTCGGTGAGCTAGCACAAAACACATCTTCAGCACAGCGACTCATTTAAACGCCTCTGATTGGCCGATGCGTTCAACAGACATGTCTGTGATTGGCTACAATGCTCAACGCTGCAAAAGCACGTCGTAAGTTCCTTTAATGCAAAGGGAAAAACATAAATAAAACTGTAATATGCACTTTTCATGATTAGGTAATCGCGGCAGCTGTAATCTTATTCACATTTGTTTTTCTGATTAATTGTTTTGCTCTATGAGAAAGACAAGGTAACAAAATATATTCGGGGCTTTACTAAAAACATTCAGGGCTTAAGCCCCCTTAGCCCAGCCCTAGCGCCACCCCTGGGCGTTATTAACTTTCAACAGTTTTATTGTTTTTAACAAGAACCGCATTGACCACGCAAAATAGAATTTCTCATTTTTTTATGTTTATTTTTGGGTGAAATATGGCCTGGACATGTTTTGATGATATTTGACAGATCTTCAGTTGTATTTAACCATGTAAGCTGGTTTCTTCTAACTAGGCCAGGTAATTTAGACTATATTCTGACTATTTTTTCTCAGAATTGCAAGACAAACTCGCAATTGCAAAAAAATAAAATAATAATTCCACGGGACTTTTTCACGCATTCGCGTCTTTCTCAGAATTGCATGTTTATATCTCGCAATTTGGACTTGCAACAAAAATATTATTATTATTATTTATTTTTTTTATGCCGTGGTGGAAACGAGCTTCCTTATTTAACCCAGAGTATAAAACGCTGGAATATCCAGTTGAATAACCTGGTGTTTCCCGTGGCAGGAGTCCATGGAGGCGGTTCACCGGCGTCTGGAGCGCAGTCGTCAGATGCAGACGGTCCTGCGCGCCTTCGAGGCTCGCGACCGAAACCTGCTGGAGGACAACCTGTGGCGGGTCTCCTTCTGGTCCTGTGTCAACATGCTGGTCATGCTGAGCGTAGCGCTCACTCAGGTCTACACCGTCCGGCGGCTGTTCGACGACAAGCGGAGAGTCTGCTCCTAACACACACACACACGCACGTGTGTCGAGACCCGAGACGAGACGGAGACCGCCGTGCCTTTAGATGGAGTAGACGCTTTCCTCTTGGACGATCATTCGTGGTGTTTCCGGGTGCCTGTGAAGTTCAGTCACGCACAGTCGAAAATATCGAACTGCTGAAATAATAATAATAATAATAATATCAGACTGCGAACCAATCGTCTGATTGTTTTGAGGACGCAAGACTTCACATTTATGTCCATTTCATGTCTTCCTGTCATAGTTTTGTCACTGTTTTTTTTTGTCCTGTCATTTCATGATGCGAGATGATGGCGTTTTGGGAGAGTGTGACGTTACAGCTAGCAAAGGGAATCTTCTGTACAGCCTTTTTAAAGACTTTTACACAATAAAACAAACAAAATGGGTCATATATTTGTACGTGGTGTCGCTAGTGTTCAATGATCGGGTCAAATCAACTCTTTACTGTGTTAGAACAGTCATGGTCTTATTGCACACGGATCACTCGCGCACATTATTCTGAAGAATGAGAATTCAAAGGGAGTTTGATTGACAGGCGATCTGACCAATCATAATCCACCGAATCCGCTATTTTGTCTGACAAAGCAGGAAAGTTGGTAGATTCACGTTTTGCGTGCTCTTCTCGTGTCGGTCAATGACATCCTTTTTTTTTTTTTTAATTAAAGGAATGTACTATATTTTAGTTTAATAATGGTATATTTTTAATATTTTGTATTTGTAGGGGATTTTTTTTGTACTAAATTATATTTACGCTGTATTTATAATCCATTTATTCACTTTTTGAGCATAGACCTGCACATTTTATTTCCAACTTAAACTGTGGTAAATCTTTAACGTTTTAGAGCGACAGACTTAAGATTGGTCTCTTTTCAAAGACGACACTTGGCAGATCATTGCTGAAGTGAAAAAAGTGAATTTAGTAACAGAATATTACGTGTATTGTTATGAAAAATTAACAAAACATTTTTTAATTTGTATATGAAATCTATATTTTCAAAGTCACGTTTTACTCTAAAACGGCAAGAAAATCAAAGCCACACTTCTAAACAAGTTTAAAAATTTGAGCTTGATATCTCAGTAAATGAGCTTTCAGTGAGATGTTGTTCGGCTGCAGTACCAAACGCTTCCACTAGAGGACATTCGTCTCATTCATTTACAATGCGCTCATTTTTGACCGCGAGGAGCACAAGTGTGACTATTTGAATCAGGACCATTTAACCTGTTCGTGTGTTCACACACAGCAAGTGCCAAAACCTTTACCAAGTTTCGTACCATTCCGATGAAGAAAAAAATATGAAATAAACAAAACGTAAAAATTTTCGTCAAAAATAACCGAAGAGCACCAGGTTAAATTTATTTAAAAATGACCAAATTTGACATTTTTTATTAATTCATGGATAGAAATTAAGACTCGAGTGTCAAATTACAAATCTGGTTTTATTTGGAAATGCATCATATTTAGGAAATAAAAGGAAGTTTCATGTCAGTAATTTTTAAGACAATCACATCCATTACAGACAAAATATCTTTGGGTCTCAGACTGTGAATATAAAGAAATCAAAGCAGTCGCTTCACAAATTGCCCTTTTATTGATATATAATCATTGCATTTATGATACTTAAGCTTTTGTTCGCAGTCCTTGCGAAAGGTCATGGAAAAGAGAAAATGAAGGAGTGAAGAACCAATGAAAGGAAAAGGTCATCGTTTCAACCTCCTGTTGGTCAAACATGATATATAAAAGCATTCATGTTCAAGTAGAAACATCTAAACATCCATAAAACTGATGTACTTGAGAAGTGAAGCTGAATAAGGTTTATTCTCGGAAAACAAGTGTTCATAATTAGAGCAGTCTAATGAAAAGGTTTAGGAGAAACACTCGTCAGGGTCAGAGTTCAGCGTATTAGCGGACACGCATTATTCCTCGTATCAGCGACGAGCGTTTACTCTGTTTCTGAGATGTTTAGAGCGTTATCTGAACCCTCATCAACATGATCTGGCTTTACACGTGCTGACCGCTAGAGGAGATCATGTGATCCCCACCACAGTGTCATCATTAGGAAGCTGCACACACACACACACACACACACACACACAGAGGAGGAGTGTTAAAGAGGTTCAGTCGTCTGTAAACGCCACTCTCGGTTTAAGACACGCGTGTGAACGGACCGTACGTGCTGGTGTTTAAAGTGTTGCTCGTTCTCCCAACAAGTTCCCTGAAATTCCTGAAAACAATGGAAAGGCTTATCTAAACAAATCATAATACGTCTTATTATTACTAGAACTACCATTTAAAGTGTATCAAAAATCACGTGTCAATCAAACTTTGAATTGACGCCCTTATTTGCACTTGTGTGTATTAGTATGCGAGTGTGTGTGTCCGTGTGTCTGTCTGTTTGTGTGTATATTAGTTTCTGTGTACGTGTATTAGTGTAGGTGTATTAGTTTGAGTGTGTGTCAGTGTGTATTAGTGTAGGTGTATTAGTGTGAGTGTGTGTGTATTAGTGTCTGTGTGAGTGAGAAAGAGTGTGTGTTTGTCTGAGTGAATGTGTGTGCATTAGTGTCTGTGTGTGTATAAGTGTGTGTTAGTGTGTGGTTGGTTGCTTTGGTAGTGTTTGAGTTGAAAGAGTCTCAGTCCAGCAGAGACGGTTCTGACGGTCTGATGATCGTGGGCCGGTTTGGAGCCGCTGGAGGTCTCCTGCCACACACACACACAGGAAAACACATCATGGTATTACTGCACTGTGAAATCAGTTTGACTTTTTTCTGGATTCCATTTTTTCAGTTTTTCAGTTTTATTTGTTCAAGATTCTGTTTAAATGGTTTAATTATTTTTTTTTGCATGTCTAATTAACTGAATTACATTTTTAAATAAAAATTTTCAAAACTAACTTTTTTAACATAATATAATTATAATAATATAATTTTTATTGCCCTATGAAATAAGTTTAATTTTTCCCATACTCAGTTTTTTCCATTTACTTTTTTTTTTCTGGATTCCATTTTTTTTCTTCAGTTTTTATTTTTGTTCAAGATTCTGTGTTAATACTTAAATTCAATTTTAGTAATCATGAAACATGCCTAGAGAATTTAAATTTATAAGTAAAAAAAAAAAAAAAAAAAAAAAAAAAGGAAGTGAGCTTTTTTCCGCCCATTTAAATTTTTCTAGCTTCCATTTTAATGGTTTAATTGAATTTCAATAATTAATTAATAGAAATGTATAGATTTCAATATTCAACAACAGTTTATTTAAAGTTTAAGAAAATGTACATTTTTAGGGCTCTATGAAATCTGTTTCATTTTTTCATACATTTTTATTTTGCTGGATTCCATTATAATGGTTTTAATTAAGTTTTAATAATAAATAAGCATGTATAATTTATTGAATTTATAAAACTTAATTTAATAAAAATAAAATCCAATAATAAATTCCTTATGAAATGTTTTCTTTTTCATAAATTCTGTGTTGCCTTTTTTAATTTCTCTGGATTTATGATTTAATACAAATATATTATTAGAAATGAAGGCATAAAACACAAACAATTTAATTAATCTTTTAAAAATGTGTGGCAACAAATTGAAAATGAAGTGATATTCTTAAAAAAAAAAAAAATTAAGTTTAATATTTTAATAATTTTGTTATTAATATATGCTCGATATGTTAATGAAAAGCAGATGACTAGCAGATAATTAGTTGTCACAAGACCAACCATTTCTAACATCAGTAAAATCGTATAATATTTGACACCAGCTTCAACACTCTTCATTATCTAAGACATTTGCATAAACATGAATAACTGAAATGAAAAATAAACTCTCTCCACATGAAGCTGAGGTTTCGCCGGTATGATTTTTCTGCGTTCAGTTTGACAAAACTCAAGTGTGACGCTGTCTTCTGCTAGTCAGCTAGCCAATTAGTGTCTTACTACGAATAATCTGTGGCTCATGAATATTTAATAAGTTATGGGACTTGACATGTGATGTAATTAATATTCATAAGCCTTCATAATAGAGGCAATTGGAAGTTCTGTATAAATCTGTGTGGTGTTTGCGGAGGGTGTCGGTCGTACCTGGGAATGCCTGGTGGCAGAGCGGGCGGCACGCGGGCGGGGCGGGATGGCACCTGAGGGGGTGGAGCCAGCGGGTCCAGAGTGCCACTCCCGAACGCATTAGTGCCGGCTGGAGGCGGGCCGGGCCTGTACGGCACCGGAGGAGCCCCGAACGCAGGCGAGGGGTTCAGGGGCGGCGCGGCCGGTGGGCCGGGGGTGGAGCCGCGCACCGCAGGGGGCCGGCCTGGGGGCGGAGCCACGCCTGACGACGGCTTTCGCTGAGACGGGGGACTGACAGAGACGGAGAAACACTTCTGTTAGTACTAGAACAGTCACGTGATTTATTAGATCTGACATATTCGTAGTTAATTCGATAAAAACATGAGACTTCTTTTTACATTAAAAATCTTACCGATCCAAAACTTTTGACTGGTAGTGTACAAGCATCAGTAATTCATGCGTCAAATCAGGGATATTCCCAAACTTATGATTTTAGGAAACCTTGCCTTAACTTTTCATGTTTTTATCTCATTAACTGATTGTGAATGTTAGTACCTGGGGTCAGTGTGTATCCAGGTGTCGTCCACCGGAGGCGGGACCGGTGCGGATATGGTGCTGGTGCTGATGTCCCCGATGATGAGCAGCGCCTCCTTGAGCGCGTGATACATGCGCAGCATCTCGTCTCGCCGCTGCGCCTGATCCGCCGACTCCTCCATCAGACTGTTCTGATCGCCGGACGAGTACAGGTACGCCAGCAGCTCCGAGTGGATGAACTCCTTCGCCTGACACACACACACACACACACCGGCTCAGTTCGGCTTCAACAAACACCTGGATGCTCTGAACAAACTGTTAATATCACTGTTACACTGAAACAACTAAAAATAGAAATACCCAAAAAAAAAAAAAAAAAAAAAATCCAATGCAAAGACATAAATATATACAATAAAAAAATAAAAAATAAATAAAAAAAAACCCAGCTAAAACCACAGAAAATCAAAAAGCAAAGTAACTTCTGTGATTGACAGCTGATTAAAGTGAATAAGACATGTGATCAGTGTAAGATGATGGCGTAAGCCCCGCCCACACTTACGCTGTTGATCATCAGGTGCATGATGGCCTTGGGCATCAGGTCTCGGATGCTCTTGTTGACGATGCCGATGTAGGAGTCCACCAGGTTTCGGATGGTCTCCACCTGCCGCTCCAGCTGAGGGTCCATGGAGAGAGAGTCGGCCGCCACACCGTCCCCGTTCTCCACCTGGGAAACACCGGGAAACAGACGAGAGTCAGCACTGAGAGACTGGAGAGATTCAGGAGAGAAGCTCTGAGACTGATGTGCGTTTGAGACTCAGATGAGACACAGGTGAGGAGAGACTTAGGTAAGACACAGGGTGAGACAGGGTGAGGTGAGACTCAGCTAAGACTCAGGTGAGACGAGACACAGGGTGAGACGAGACACAGGGTGAGACACAGGGTGAGGTGAGACTCAGCTAAGACACAGGTGAGACGAGACACAGGGTGAGACGAGACACAGGGTGAGACACAGGGTGAGGTGAGACTCAGCTAAGACTCAGGTGAGACGAGACACAGGGTGAGACACAGGGTGAGGTGAGACTCAGCTAAGACACAGGTGAGACGAGACACAGGTGAGACGAGACTCAGGGTGAGACTGTGACCTGGTCTTTCTCCGGATAGACTCCCGCCCGCAGGAACGAGGCCTTCCAGCTGTCCACATCTTCCTGAGAGTCGCAGGCCAGCTCGATCTGACGCAGGTCTTTATACACATTCCTGAAATCACAACATCACACATATGAAATCAGATTCATGACTGATTTGTAACTAAGGCTACGTTCACACTGTCAGTCCAAATCCGATTATTTGTGTATTCGATTGGAATCTGATCTAAAATGATTGATGTCCACACTGTGTATAGCAACTGTTCAGATCCGATTTGTGTGTCCGTGCAGCTCTTCAGTTTTCTATTGGTTTCTATTTTCTAATATTTCATTGGTTTCTATGGCGATGTGTCGGTAGGTTTAAATGCATGCATATGCGTAATAATTGACCCACACTCGGATGAAGAGCTGTGAACCGAGCACAAACATAAACTCAGTCGCACCTCTGCTCGGTGTTGAAGATGGCAAAGGTGTGTTTGGTGGACATGAACCCTTTCTCAACGTCTCGCAGCTTCAGGTTATCCAGAGGCAGCATGTACTTCTTCTCTTTCTCCTGGAAAACACAAACACACACAGGGATTATTTTCAGCAAACATGAAGAATAAATCTAAGCGCATGGTCTAAAGCGCAGGGCACAAGTGCACTTACGGCATGTCCGAATCCACTTTTTCTAGTTTAACGAGGGGAAAAATGGTCGGTGCTCCCGGCGCATGGTCTAAAAGGGTTGTCTCTATTCTCTTGATGAGTAATGGGTGTGTTTTGGGATTTACGTGCGTTAAACCAATCAGAGTCTCATCTCCCATTCCCTTTAAATGCCAGTTGCGCTCGCGCCATGGCAGATACATGACGGAATTTGATAGTGGAAAGACCGAAGCCGTCTCCAGAGAGCAAACGGATCTGCTCGTGCGCGAGGTCAAAGTGTGCTAGCAGATCATCAACGGGACAAGCCGGATTCACCATATCTTTATGTGCACAATAATAATCTTTTACATTGTAATCCTTTTATTTTAAATATTTGGCATGTTTGTGTGCTGCTGCGCGTCCCTGTGTGTGTAATAAGCAGAGTGTGTGTGTAATAAGCAGAGTGTATGCGCGTTGTGGACCCGCCTATAGGCGCACATTACTAACACGCTCATTAAATAACAAAAAAAATATTGTGCCATCGACTTTAGAGCAGGTTTCAGTCGGTCAATGACTCAGTCTATTTCTGTTCCTCAAAATAGCAACGCGCCAACAATGGGCCAAAACACACCTCGTTCTCAGACCAGCAGCCCATGGGCGCACAGATGGGCGCAAGTGCATTTTGCTATTTAAATAACGTGGCGCAGGACGTGAAAATGATAACTGCGTCGGGCTGAAACTAGCAAAACACACTTGCGTTGCTCCCTCCCTCCCTCCCTCACTCACCTCCTCATCCTTGTACCAGGACAGGGACTCTGCGGTCAGGATGAACCAGTAGTCTTTGGACCCGCCCTTCATGATGCTGATGTTGATGGTCAGCCAACCGCGTCGGATCACCTGAAGCGAGGGGAGGGATAATGAGGAGGAGGAACAGACCAATCGGCAGCCGGTTGAGTGTGTGTGGATGATGATGTTGTACCTGGTTGGGCATCGCCCTCTTCTTACTGACCGCCGCGCTCCGCTGCTGGGCGCTGAAACACACTGCTGTTAGACTGAATCAGGGTCAAAGGTCAATAGGGGTCAGAGGTCAACAGGGGTCAGAGGTCACTCACTTGGCAAAACCGATGAAGTCCTCGTGGTTGGTGTTGATGTAGGAGAGCTCGATGTCGATCAGCAGCATCACCTGCGACACACAAATAAATACATAAACATAAATAAATAAACAAATAAATATATATATATATTAATGTTACATTAAGAAATTAAGCAGTAAATAACCGGAGGAAGGTTTCTGAACACACACACACCTGGTCTTTAGTTTTGCTCTCTCTCTCTCTGACGTATGTGGTGACGATTCTCTCCGTCTCTTCTCTCAGCTGAGGATACGAGTTCAACTACGACACAAACACACACTGAGAGCGGCAGCAGGAACACACACATCATTACTGTGTCTCCAGAAAGACTTTATCAAGACTTCAAATAAACACGGATGAGTAGAACTGCATGCAGACCGTCCTGAACCTATATGTGTTTAACCAAACACTGACGGCGAATGTGACTGTGTGTGATTAGTAAATATAATCCCCACAAAGCAAAAACAAACACAAGCTGAGCTCATCCACCACAGACAAACACTGAACTTTACAGGGACTGGATTTGATTGGTTATGGGATCTGTCAATCAAAGCGGGTTCGTTGACAGGACTGGATTTGATTGGTTGAGGGATCTGTCAATCAAAGAATGTTTGGTTATAGGACTGGATTTGATTGGTTATAGGATCTGTCAATCAAAGCAGGTTTGGTTACAGGACTGGATTTGATTGGTTGAGGGATCGGTCAAAGAATGTTCGGTTACAGGACTGGATTTGATTGGTTATAGGATCTGTCAAAGGAGGTTTGGTTACAGGACTGGATTTGATTGGTGAAGGGATCTGTCAATCAAAGGAGGTTCGGTTACAGGATTGGATTTGATTGGTTAAGGCAGTGGTTCCCAAACCTGTCCTGAAGGCACCCCAACACTGCACGTTTTCTTTGTCTCCCTAATCAAACACACCTGATTCAACTCATCAGCTCATTAACCCATGTGATAATGAGCTGTTAATGAGCTGATGAGTTGAATCAGGTGTGTTTAAGTAGGGAGACAAAGAAAACGTGCAGTGTTGGGGTGCCTTCAGGACAGGTTTGGGAACCACTGGGTTAAGGGATCTGTCAATCAAAGGAGGTTCGGTTACAGGACTGGATTTGATTGGTGAAGGGATCTGTCAATCAAAGGAGGTTCAGTTATAGGACTGGATTTGATTGGTTACGGGATCTGCCAGAAACGGTCATGTTTTACCTTCTCAGTGCACTTGAGGATGAGCGTGGCGAGTTCAGACACCACCAGGTCTACACACTTGAGACACGGCTCCTTCAGTTTAACAATCTGCTTTTTCACTATGGCCTCAAAGGCCAGGTCAGGGGTGAACAGCCCCGTCCTGGAGGATCATGGGACAGCGCAGGTGTTATTTGGGGGGATAATTAAGGGCACAATATTGGGAAAAAGTGGACGGGTGGATGAAAACACAAGCACATCACTTCATTCATTCCGTACGTCCTCGTTCCTAAGGGTGACGCGCGTCTTTTCTGGAACCGCAGCACTTTAACCTGCTAGTCGCGGTTTGCTAACACTATTTGAATGTAAACACAACATTTACGGCACCGTTCATGTCAGATTGTGTGGCTGATGTCAAATGTAATTTACAAGCCGAGTACTTTTCGTTATTTCTGTATTGAAGTAGTCAGTCAATCAGCCTGCAGCAGCATGGCTAGCGTGTTTTTGCTTTGCGGAGCGGTTAGCGTGACATGCTCAGGCGTCTCTCGTGTCTACCTTCAGTGTGCACTGCCTGACCGTATTGATGAGCTCCTGGATGACCAGGTCAATGCATTTGAGGCACGGCTCCTTCAGCTTGATCAGCTGCTTTTTCACGATGGCCTCGAAGGCCATGTCAGGGGTGAACAGCCCCGTCCTGAGGTCACACACACACACACACACGGTCAAACACAGTAAAACCATGCTGATCCGATTACAGAAACCATGACTCTAATAAGCTTTTGTTGAGTTGGTCAAAATTCAGCATTAAGTGCATGTTGAATATGTGTGGTGTATCTGTGCTCTTCGGTCTTCGATTTTTGACCGACAATTTTAAGTTTTTTCTTATTTTTATTTTTTTACTTCATTGGAATGGTACAAAACTTGCTATGTGAACACACAAAAAAAAAAATCATGGACATCATCTGAAAAGGTTAAATGATCTTGTAAATAATAGTCACACTTGTGCTCCTCACGGTCTAAAATGAGCGCATTGGAAATGAACGAGACGAATGTCCTCTAGTGGAAGCGTTTGGTACTGCAGCCGAACTAAATCTCACTGAAAGCTCATTTTTTGAGATATCAACCTCAAATTTGTAACACAACTTGTTTAGATATATGACTTTGATTTTCTTGCAGTTTTAGAGTAGAATGTGTTTTTGAAAATATATATTTCATCTAAAAATTTTAAATAGTATTTTTGTGCATTTTTAATAACAATAAACGTAAAATTCTGTAACTTTTTTTAATCTGATTTCTTAAAACTTTCTTTCACTTCAGCAATGATCTGCCAAGTGTCCTCTTTAAAAAGATCAAACTTAAGTCTGTGCTCTACAGCGTTCAATATTTACGAGTCATATACGAGAAATACGGTGTAAATATTATTTAGTACCATTAAATCCCATAAAAATACAATATATATATATATATATATATATATATAAAAAAACATTGAATAAAATATAGTACATTCATTTCATTAAAAAAAAAGAATTCTGTAATTTTTGACCGACACGCGAAGAGCACCAGAGAGTTAAATAGTTCTAATGTTAAAGAGATTAAAGTTGCGATGAAAGCGGACTAAATGATCCAGCATGTGTGATATAGGAGTTTAATAACTGAGTGAATGATGCTCCTGAAACGAGTGTGCACGTGTCCGTGTGTTCTTGCCTGACTCCATGAATGTTCTTGATGGCGTAACTGATCTCTCTCCTCAGCTCCTTCTCATCAAACTCCATCTAAACACACACACACACACACACACACACACACACACACACACACACACACACACACACACACACACACACACACACACACACACAAACACGTTTATCTACTGTGTTATGAGATGAAAAGGAAACGTTTGGCTGAAAATGTAACTTCTACCATTATGTCAGATCTGCACGATTCTGGATAAAGTAAGAATCGTGATTTTTTGGTTTAAAATGGAGATCATGCTTCTGTATAGACAACTAAACACATGTGATTTACTAGAGGTTCAGACAAAATGTTAATTGCTGCAGTTTATTTTAAAATGTTTAACTCGTTTAAATTATTTGTTTTTTAATCAGGTTGAGTGAATTATTCAATGACTCACTCATAAAGGCTTCACTTGTTTCATTACTGGATGAATCAGCGTTTTTGATCGAAACTCTTAAATTTATGATTAAATGACTAATTACATTTTTTAACAGTCACTTGTCACCACCTACTGGTGTAATTATGTAATAATCTTTATTTGAAGCGTCAAGTTACTTTCAAAAGGTGATTTGCTCTATTTTTGATTGGCTATACACATCAGTGTTTATATCCGAACTATAAACTTTCATCTCAATACTTCGGTGATAATTAGAGATGCACCGATTACAATTTTCTAGGCCGATTCCGATTTCTCATTGAGTTTGACCTGCCGATACCGATTTTAGCCGATTCCGATGTCATTTTTGCTAACCACTTTACAGCACACACACATTTATTTTCTATCTTTTCTTTAATAGAACATTTTACATTTTGCATAGAACATTTTTTGAACAGATAAACGCTATAAAATAGAACTATATAAATTGCTCCTGGTGTGGGAAATTCACACACATCTAAAGTGCAGTGTTATGGTGGAACCATTTCCTTCTTTTCATATCCAATATCCAACTAAAGAAATGTGATATATTTAGCAAACTAAACTTCTGTATGAAAACAGGTAATGGCAATTAAAAAATATATATAAATAAATCTATTATATATATAGCCTTGCAGTATAAAGATATTTCTATATTTTCTAACTAGTTTACGTTATTTCTTTTTTATAATCATAACCATACTTGCGACCAATACTGAATAATTAAAACAAGTTTAAATGGGTAAATCTTCTACAAATATTTTTGAATCTTCGTTTTCTTTTCTGACATACTCCAGTTCTTGTTAAAACACACTAGACATGCTTATTCTGTGCATTTTGAGCACTTTTTTTTGGTGAAATCATTTTAATTTTGTCCATCAAAAGTGTGCTTTCACTTTAATTGAGCGTGATCACTTTTCACTTTAATTGATTTCAATCAGAACACACGTTGATTTGATCAGGGGTGCAAACACATGTATGGTCAAAAAAGAGAGAGGTAATCGAAGCCCTCGTCCCGCGGCAAATATCCAGATACTACATTGCCACCATCCCCAACCCACCCCTATAGGCACATAGAGTCAAATGAAATTTAGAAAAACTATCTTGCACTTCTTCTTGCTTTACTGCTACTTCCTGAAAACAATTTCACCTGATGATTTGAATAGCTCTTTTTGTAAAGAATTAATAATTCTAGGATGATTGGGGTAATTGTGTAGGGTAGGCCTAGTGCATCTGCATAGAACTAATAAACAAAATACAGATATAAATACAATAAAACACAAAAACACGAGAAATAAAGCAGTGCTTTATGTTTTTCAGGTAAATTAACTGTATTAAGTATTAATACAGTTTATCTTTTGACAAAACGTGATTTTTCTCTTTCTCTTTTGTTGTTTGATTAACTTTGGTGACACAAACAGCTGCAGGTATATTGGGTGCTGTCCCTTTAAGACGAATGCACGTATCTAATACCGGTAATGACACGCATCCGTTTTATTTTGACTGCGTTTACGGGGAAACTCGTTGAGACGGACACTGGCTTATTTTTTCGTGCACATGGCTGTTCAAACACAAATAGATAAGAAAGAAAAGGGAATTCGGTGTTCACGAACTTCACGTGCTGTCTGCGACTGCGTGGCTCTGTGCGCCGACAGACCATCTACATTTGGATGTTAAACATAATATATATAGCCTGATACAGCAAAGACAACGTCGGCAGTATTGACGGCAAAATAGGCTACAGAATATTTCGTTCTGTAGGCCTATTGACAGGGGCAATATTTGAAAATCGATAATTAGGCCTATTTTTTAAATTACAATTATATATGCATTTGTCAAAACCGAGAGACTTTCAAGCATCAAAATGTAATTTATTAATGTATTTGCGCCTTCTATTTTGTCTGAAAACTTCCAACACTCGTGCGTGTCGCGTGAAAAATAGGCGTCGGTTGCTCTATTTCTAGCACGCGGTTTCGGCGCGGCACGAGAAGTGTGTGTGTCACGCAGGCATTGTGCTCTAACACAAGCTCTAACCAGTTAACATGAGAGCCGACATAAAAACGGACACTCCACGCCGCGCTTATTTCCTATTTACTTGTTGGTGGACGCAATCCAGAATTACTGTTGGTTAAATTATAATCAGACCCTCTCAATCTGCACGATTCACACAAGTCACCCAAACTGACGTGAAAAAAGCGGGAGGCGCCGAAAAGCGCGCTGTTTGCACCCCTGTTTGATCAAAAAAATGACTCCAGCGAAACCAAACATAAAGTCACACCTAGTGACTAAACGAGGCTAGCGCACCTTGACAAGCTCGAAAGGGAAGCGCTCGTGGAAGATGCGGTTGATTCGTGCTCCGCCGGAGAGTTCAAGCGTGTCCACCTGATCGCCAGAGCCCTCGATCCGCTTCTCGAAGTCCACGCCGAACTGCTGCACCATCCTACACACACACACACACACACACACACACACACACACACACACACACACACAAAGAGTAGTTTAATGCATGTGGATGTGGTCTCTTCTATTCACACTCATTTTTGTCCTTAAAAAAAAAAATTGTCCTCCTACTTTACATGTCCTTAATTGACAAATGAAAGAAAAAGTTTGGGTGATATCGAACTAGGGTTTGGTATTGTTATAATTTTAACGATTCAGATTCTGCTTATTGAGTCCGATTCTTAGCGATTCCTAATTTCGATTCCAATAAGTAAAATTAAATTAAAAAAATCATTCACATTTATTCTAATTCTCCTTGCAAAACATTTCATTGTGGCTGAAAACTACGAACACTTACACTTTTGCCTATATGGTTTTAAAATACCATAGCAAAAACAACTATATACATTTCATGCATTACTAAAGACAAGTAAACACTCAGGAATTAAAAAAAGAACAAATAAATCAGCAATCACACAAATAAATGCAACTGAACAAAGACACGCTTGAAATAAACAGTGTTGTAAGATTGTCAGGTATTCAGGTACAGAAACTAATCAAATGTAAAAAAAAACAAAAAAAACACTGCATTTTATAAATAAAATATACATTAAAAATATAGTTACAAAATGTATTCAGTTATGAACAGTGAGTGAATTTTCTCTTAGTCTTTTGTATTTAATGCTATTATAGAGACGGCAGCAGGAATATTAGGCCGCTGTCACTTTAAGAGCTGCACGGATCCAATATACTGATACACACACGTTTTCTTTCTCAACTGTTTATGTTCACTTAAGATGTAACGGACTGTGTTTGCGGGGATATTTTGACATATCTTTGTGTGTATTTGTCTGTTCAAGTGCAAATTCAGTATCGCGCACCACAACTGAGTATGAAAAGCGGCTTTCTGTGTGCGCACTTTAGAAAACAGTGCATGAGTCTTCTTGCGCTTGAATGGTTTAAAATCACATTAAAATGCACACAAAAGAATCAATAAGGGGAATGGAAATGTGCGCGTCTTATCGAATCCCCGGTGTTTGGGAATTCTGGAACCGGTTCTCCACACCCAACCCTCTACAGACCTGCATCACAATACGTAACATGATAATCTTAATAAAACTGCAGAGTGTGTTGTTAGTGTGTTGGTGTCTCACTGCAGCAGTGCTTTGGTTTTGCGCGCAGGATCGTCCGGTTTGAAGTTCTTGTACTCGTCCACCTCCTTCTCCAGAGACAGCAGCTGACTCTGCAGTTTACTGCGCAGCGCCGGCAGGGTGTCCCGGATGTGGTTCGTCAGTTGCTGGAAAGAGTTGATAGAAACGTGACAAATCCAAACGGTGCGTTTAAAGGGGCGGTTGATTATGATTTGACTTTTCTAACTTTAGTTAGTGTGTAATGTTGCTGTTCGAGCAAAAACGACATCTGCAAAGTTACGACGCTCAAAGTTCAAAGCAGTTGAAGCTCCGCCCCCTGAGCCGGGAGCAGCAGCTCATTTGCATTTAAAGGGACAGACACAAAAACGGTGCGTTTTTGCTCACCCTCAAAAAGTGACGACTTTAACATGCTATAAAAAAAATATCTGTGGGGTTTGAGCTAAAACTTCACACACACACTCTGGGGACATCAGAGACTTATTCTACATCTTGTGAAAAGGGCATTATACCACCCCTTTAAAGGAGCAGTTCAAACGTGTGGGTGTTTGTACCTGGTTGAGTGTTTTCTGCAGGTACGGTGTGCCCATGCGCTCCGCTATGTGTCTGTATGCCGGGTGAGACAGGAAGAACTTTCTCTCGGCAGCCAGAGCCGCTCCGATGTTCTTTCTGCCGTCGATGTCCTTCTGACTGCGGTTCACCACACCAATATAACCTATAAACACACACACACACCCGCATCACTGATAACAGAACATGCATGTGTGCATCACTAGCGATGTGTCAATCCAAAAGTTGAATTTAAAACTGGAATATTGTATAAATCATTTGCAAATAGAGCAGTGTTTCCATCTCATGTGCTCAAGAGAACAAAATCATCACTTCCTATCAGTGATAAAAGTAAGTTTCTGCAATCTTTCTGTTTTCCCTCCATCATAAACGAGTGTGTCTCAGAGCGTCAGACGAAACACAGTAAACGCTGTCGTGTTCTCTAGCGTTCGGGAACACACTCGTGTGTGTGAGACGCTTCTGAGGGAATTAAACCAAATCATTCTGATCACACACTTCGACACTTTCGAAACACCAAACCAACATTAGAGATGCTGCGATACCACTGGTCCACTGGTTACTCCAGTTATCCAATCACAGCTGACACTGAGCCGAAGGATTTTTCAATAAAAGTGTTTCCATCGTAGTTTATGCGCATTTCCATCTACTTTTTTAGATGCGATATCCCAAAATTTGCATAAAAACTGGCGGACAGAAACATATCTACTGATATACTATTATAGTTTTTAAATACAGTGCATTAGCACCCGCCCCCTTTTTCAGCGGCGCTGGTTCCGGAAGTATTTTTTCCATTCCCTTTTCCCATAGGGATTTAAAAAAATAAACTTTGTTAAAGCGCTATAAACCGTGAACCAAACCAACCGGCTACAAGGAGAATCACAACACTGCAAACTTTGATTTTCAAGCAAAAAAGTAATTTCAAATCAGAGAAAAACACAAGACTGTGAACTTGACGGCTTTCAAACATTGAAGTATTCTAAGAGAGCAGAGAGAGATCGACATTCACTGGAGTGGGTGGAGCTAAAGAGGTCTTTTGTCCTGTTTTGCTTGTTTCGACTTTCTGATTGGTGGAATTTTCCGTACAGCATCATGGGAAATGTAGTTTTTCCACCAGGAATTCCATGATTAAACATGTTAATTTAAAAAACAAGCAAAAATAGCTCAGGCCTTAGCAGAAGCGAATACCATTAACAGCCTAGTAGCTCACGGTAGGGCTGACTTTAACGATTTATAAGTTATTGTTAAAAATCAATTGCACTCGATTAGGTTTTATTTTTATGTTGTCTTTTCATTTTCATTTTAGTTACCATTTGATTTAGCAATTCTGTCGTGCTTTAGTCAGTTTTTAGGGTCTATATAGTTTGCATTTATTCATTTAAGTTTATTTCAGTTTGAGTTATTTTATTACATCTACATTACACTAAATGAACATGAGAAACTTTGCCTTGGCAACTAGCTGAAATAAGATAAGTTTAAGTTTTCCATATTACATTTTATTGATTATTTACAACATATTTTTTGTCGGTTTTAGTTGTATTCCCCCATGAAGCCCAGGTGCAGCACCTCTGCGCAGCGGCAGAAGCTTGTTCTCCAGGATGTCTCTGGCGTCTGTTCCTTCATCCATCAGGTCCAGTTTGGTCATCACGCCGATGGTGCGAAGACCTGCAGGGCAGAGGTCAAAGGTCAAGCGGGCGTTTGGTTTCTCAATCACAACCCGACCTAACAATTCTTTTTTTGCTAACATTTCCATCAAGTCATGAAAGCGTTATTTCTGAACGTTCTCAGTCTGAGCGCTCAAAATGTCGTTTTTTAAATGTTTTGAAAGCGTTTTTTCTTAGTTTTGTGAACATTCCATTTTGCAAACACTATGGAACGTTACTTTTGAATGTTCTCGGAACGTTCTGAAACAAGTTGTAACATTTAAAAAATGTCCAACTGAAACGTGTCGGAAATAAACCTATACAGTGTTCGTACAGATACTGTAAAATGAAATTCCAGGACTTTCAGGGACTTTTCAAGCACTACTTTTTTGGTTTTCAGGGACTTCAATCAGAGATCTCACTTATCAAACAATATCTTTATTATCTTTCAAATTCTAAAAAGCAAAACAAAATGGTAGAACTAATAAAGTGCAGCAGATGCAATGACTGTAGTAACTAACCATTGAAAGGATATTATGACAAAGATATCGCTTCCCTTAATCAAACTGATTTTCCCCCTCATGAATATACGAGTGACCTGAAGTATGAAAGCTGTATCATATACTTGAATATTTATATGAGCAATATCACACTCATAGCCATGTGAAAGGGCTCTATATCTATATCAGACGGGCTGCAGTGTTAATATTGCGCAAAAAGATTGTTTTATCGATAAAATGAAACACTAATTTCACATATCTTGTCTTTCAATAATTCAAGCACTTTTTAAGTACCTTTTTTTTCCCAAAGATTTTCAGGGGTGTTCCAGGACTTAAATTTCACTTCAAGCACCTTGTACGAACCCTGTATGTATAAATAATATTTTGTGAACCGATAACTCTGAGCGAACGCTACTGGATGAACGTTTGCTCGTAATATTCTCGGTGTGTCTCACCCTGAGGATCGACCTCTTTGCTGATCTTCAGCGCGTCAGAGTTGGCGAGGTCGGTGTTGGCAGGCGTGACGGCCAGGATCAGGCAGTTCTCTCTGGAGATGAACTGCAGCAGCATGTCTCTGATCACACACACGGAGAAGAGCCGTCAGTGTTTCAATCGGGTCCTGTAGGCCATCAAACCCACAGCTCTTACCTGATCTGGAACTCGATGTCCGTAGGCTGGTCTCCCACCGCCACCTTCGTCATGCCGGGGAGATCGATCAGCGTCAGATTCAACACTGAGAGAGAGAGAGGAACGAGTTTGATTCGGTTATAAACATCTTTATGTTGATTCAGAGCAGTTCAAAAACTGTGTTGATTTTGCAAAGTGAGATTAATACGGTTCCTTATCATCCTATAAATACACAGTCACACATAACGCATGGAAATGTGACGTTTAACTGCAGCAACAACAGAGAGAGATTGTTTATTGTGGAAGAGTGATCTGAAGGTACCGTTCGGCGAGTACACGCGCAGGTTAATGGGCACCGGAGAGATTCCCTTATTAGATCCGGTGATTCGCTCCGTCTCGGCCTCGATCTCCAGCCGAACCTCGTCAAAGTCCACGAACTTACGGCCCTTACAGTGCAGGAACTCTGCGTATTCTAGAGGAACAGAGATCAATGTAGAATCATTAATACATACATATGTGTGTGTGTGTGTGTGTGTATGTGTATGTTTTTTTTATTCATTTTAATTTTAGTTAAAGGTAAAAGATTATGAGAAGATAACTACACGAGTCTCTCCATCATGCCGGGAGCAGCAGCTCATTTGCATTTAAAGGGACACACACAAATGCACGTTTTTGCTCACCCTCAAAAAAGTGACAATTTTAACATGCTATATCTGTGGGGTATTTTGAGCTAAAACTTCACACACACACACACACTCTGGGGACATCAGAGACTTATTTTACATCTTGTGAAAAGGGGCATTATACCACCCCTTTAAGTTTTTTTGTGATTTTTGATTTCTAATTATACACTAGCGTATGGAATAATTAGTGTTTTTATTGTTAAAAAAAGAAGAAAAAGACATCACTTTGGCTCACCAGGGCTAAAAAATGCAGTAAAAACAGTGAAATATTATTACTATTTAAAACAAGTATTTTCTATGTGAATATATTGTAAAATGTAATTTATTCCCGTGATGCAAAGCTGAATTTTCAGCATCATCATCATGCATTATTGCAATATTGTGATATAGTTTTTGGCCACCCTGAAGGTAATTCTCAGGTTTAAAGCTCTCGGCACCTGAAGTAAATTAACACAGGTAATCATTTCGACAGTTTGAAAGGCGTGAACACAGCTTTAAGTGTGAGAGATTCGATGTTCAGAAGGTGTAATGCGTGTTATACCTGCTTTACTGTTGACTAGCTGGAGGATCAGAGGCCTGCGAGTGACGATGCCGGATCCTCGTGGCAGGAAGTCTCTGAAGGACAGAGAAACAGAGATGAATGAACATTACTAACATTCAAAACATTAACTTTTTGTTTGCTTGTGGTATAACGCCATGCCAGCTTCTGTGGCATTAAAATGCAATCAAATATACAGAAAACACCCAAAAGAAGATTTTTTTAGATACTCTGTGGAAAAAAACTGCATTAAAAATGGTCCTTTCTCAGTGAAGGGTTAATTTGTTTATGAAATGACACAGAATGACAGTATAATTCTCTGGTTCATCAAAGTACACTGAAAACACACACCCTCAAAGAAAAGAGGAAATCTTGTTTCACTTCCCAGACCAAAGTCTCCATGCATATAGAAGCTTACACATGTGTGTGTGTGTGTGTGTGTGTGTGTGTTGCTCTTCCTGTTGCTAGAGCAGGAATCCTGAAGATGTCAAGTCCGCACACGCTGAAATCGGTCTCAATCACACAGTTAGATGTGGTTTAGTGAACCATTCAGAAACAGAAATCAACACATTTGAGCCTCTGAAGGATGAAGACGCTCATGGTCTGCAGTGATACACAGATAATATCTTCATTCACTCACACTCAGTCCTTCCAAACCCATATGCTGTCATTCTCACTATTAAATGGGACATATGGACTAGTGTTGTGACGCTTTTGTGGTGAATTTCGGAGTATGACATGGTGGTCACTATGAATTATTGTTGTTGTATGGAAAAGATCTGCATGAAATGTCTTAAAACATCCAAATAAAAATGGGTCTGTAACAACATAAAGGTCAGTAAATGGTCCCCATTCACTTCCATAGCATTTCATTCCATACAGTGGAACTCAATAGGGTCCATCAACTGTTTGGTTACACATATTCTTCTAAATATATATTTTTTTGTGTTCCAGCAGAAGGAGGAAATTCATACAGGTTTGGAATAACATTTGAGTGAACTATCCCTTTAAGGCCAATTCACACCAACAACGATGTCTTTAAATACAACGATATCGTAATGTCGATAACGTTTTATATTAAGCCTCGCTGAAGTTTACGTTTTCTGCTGCTTTAAATTATCGAGCTGGATTCTGATTGGCTGTCAATTTTATATTGTTTATCAGCTGGAATATATATCATATGATATCGTTCCTCCGTGCTGTGTGAACGGGCCTTTTATGTTAATTTTTGTGTTATTTATCACTTTTAGAGCACAGCAACACTCTGAAATAGTAAATTTTTTGACTAGCAGTGACATTCTGATCACTGAACGCTTCAACAGATCATTTTTGAGTTTACCGTAATGTTTTAACGTTTACGTTTTATTTATATTAAGCGCTCCTGAAGTTTATTGTGTTCTGCAGCTTTAAATGCTCGAGATCTGGATTCTGATTGGCTG
Organism: Rutilus rutilus; assembly: GCA_021464565.1. Classification (NCBI taxonomy): domain Eukaryota; kingdom Metazoa; phylum Chordata; class Actinopteri; order Cypriniformes; family Leuciscidae; genus Rutilus; species Rutilus rutilus. The sequence continues at coordinate 5,953,931 of JAJAQA010000002.1, read as the reverse complement.
TCAATACTTGTTTGTTTATCAGCAAAAAACAAAACAAAAAAAAACGTTAATATCGTTCCTCTGTGCTGTTACTGGTCTAAATTTGATAGGTCTTGGTGTGTGAACGGGCCTTTAATGTTATTTTTTTGTGTTAACTATCACTTTAAGAGCACAGCAACACTCTGAAATGGTGAATTCTTTTACTAGCATGACATTCTGATCACTGACCGCTTCAACGGATCATTTGAGTTTAATGTTTTAACGTTTTATTTATTTTAAGCACTCGCTGAAGTTTATTGTGTTCTGCCGCTTTAAATGCTCGAGATCTGGATTCTGATTGGCTGTCAATACTTGTTTGTTTATCAGCAAAAAAAAAAAAAAAAAAAAAGAAAAGCGTTGAAAAAGTGGTTCCAACGATATCGTTCCTCTGTGCTGTTACCGGTCTATATTTGATAAAGTTATAGTTCTTGGTGTGTGAACGGGCCTTTAATGTTATTTTTTTGTGTTAACTATCACTTTAAGAGCACAGCAACACTCTGAAATGGTGAATTCTTTTACTAGCATGACATTCTGATCACTGACCGCTTCAACGGATCATTTGAGTTTAATGTTTTAACGTTTTATTTATTTTAAGCACTCGCTGAAGTTTATTGTGTTCTGCCGCTTTAAATGCTCGAGATCTGGATTCTGATTGGCTGTCAATACTTGTTTGTTTATCAGCAAAAAAAAAAAAAAGAAAAAAGAAAAGCGTTGAAAAAGTGGTTCCAACGATATCGTTCCTCTGTGCTGTTACCGGTCTATATTTGATAAAGTTATAGTTCTTGGTGTGTGAACAGGCCTTTAATGTTAGTTTTTGAGTTAACTATCACTTTTAGAGCACAGCAACACTCTGAAATGGTTAATTTTTGACTAGCAGTGACATTCTGATCACTGACCGCTTCAACGGATCAGTTGAGTTTTAATGGTGGGGCACACACTTTCAAGTTAAAGAACATTTTTCTCTCAAATTGAATAAGTATTTGTCCTATTTCAGTGTTGTTTACACAAAAGACTGAGTTTTATCATGTCGAAGCCGCACGGTCACCTGCCCACGAAGTTCTCCAGCACCGAGCTCTTCCCGGCGCTCTGGCCGCCCACCACCGCGATCTGCGGCAGCTCCAGGTTACAGCTCTGGCCGATGGAGCTGAAGGCGTCCTGCAGTTTATTAATCAGGGGAATCAAGTCCTCCATCCCGCGGTTCCCCATGACGAGCTTCGGTCAAACACCACAAACCCCAGAGAAACTCGACCGATCACTTCATAACTCGCTGACTCAAAAATAAACCGCTTTTAACACTAACAATGCCAACTCAATATGTCAAACTCCAGTTGTCAGACAGAGAGAAAAACGTAGGCAGGCAGAAAGTTTTCCTATCCGGTCAGCAGACCACCATAAACTTCTGAAGAACAGACTACGCGTGCAAACCGCGCGTTCCTATTGGCCACTGCTGATGTCAATCAAACACTAGACAGAGAGGGTAAATAACGGGTGGGGCGTTAGAGGCATTAAAAGATGCAAGAAATAAAAAAGCGAAACGGATGTATAGACTTTTTGAATCCTTGTCTTTTTGGAATTTTTTGTAAGTTATCCCCTGTATAATTTATTTTTATTTTATTCGTTTTTTTATGGTTTTATTCTGTTTCCTTTGATGCTATTTTGAATTTAATAGATAATAGTTGAATACATTGTGATCCTCTGTATGTGTATGTTGTTATTGTTCTGTTATGCAATAAAATAAAATAAATAAAAAACACATAAACAATAACACACACACACACACACACAAAAAAGGGTGGGGCGTTCGAACAGCTATGATATCAGTTTAATCTGTTTCCATTACATACATAAAATACTTTAGTAATACTCTAGAGGTGATATTAGTGACAATTGTACAGCTGTAGCCTATGTGTGTGTCAGGTAATTTAGGCTACGCGTGTGACAGTCAAGCACTTCATTACTGTCTCACACGGAAATGTCAAGGTAATATTTCTCCCCAAATCAAAAGAAAAATAAATAATGTTAAAGTGCTAAATAAAGCTAAGACTATTTATATGTTTTGCATCGTGATAATAGTTTCATCAGAACTGGACCTTCCTTAAGCTCCGCCTTATTTTCATAGTTCTTTTAACCGTTATTTTTATGTGATCTTTCGCTCTTCTTATGTAAGCCTGTTTAAAGTGGAATGTATAAAATATATATATATTGTGTAAAATAATTATAAACTATAATATACAGAACAGTAATGTCACAATGCAAACATTGTTTATGGTCCTAGCTTTATTTACTTGGTGAAATACAAGACAATTTGGCAGATTTAGTGAGTCAAAAAATGTAAAAAGTCAAGTCAAGTCACCTTCATTTATATAGCGCTTTTATCAATATAGATTAAAAGATCAACTCTTTGGGAAGGAGGGGGGATTAAAGGGACACTTCACCCATTTGCATTAAGCTTTGTATTGTTAGAAACCCAGTCATATATTATAATAAACGTGGATTTTTCATTAATTTTTCCCTGAGATGGGAGAAATAAGGATTTAAGTGTTTTACTTCCTGCTTATTATGACGTAAAAATCATCATTTTGCGTCATAATAAGCAGGAAGTCACATTTCATTGAAAAGTGTAGAGACTACAAACACTAGCTCCTCATTATTCCAGGGGGCGGGACCCGCTCACGCTACAGGCCTATTACAGATCAGTGGGTGGGACTTCACTTTCTGAAACTAAAAGCAATATCCTCCATCTTGTTTGGAAGCTAAGCTAACAGGCACTGTGGAGCAAGCTGTGAAGATATGACAATAGCGGAGGGTAACGTTACTCAATATGATGTAGAAGAAGAGGATTTCGGAAGTCTGCTGCTCGAATCGGGTGTTTGTGGCTACCTTTACAAGCCGCATAGCGAAGAGCAGCCGAGGCAGAAGACCTGCCTGTCGCGGACGAGAAGCCCAGACTGGCTCGAGCTGGGGGCGGACTGGTGGCGCCGGTGATCTCACTATGCAACTACGAACCGCTACGAACACAGAGATAGAGTCCGTCTGCTGCAAAGAATTTAAACGATGCCAATTTCTCCTGGACGAAATCTCTGAATCAGACGAGGACACGGACGTTTGTGTTGTGAACCATCCTAGTTTCGCACCGCATCTGACTGAACATCCCGGTAACGTAACCATGCAATAATTCACCACTTCGAAAGAAATACAAATGAGGAGTAATTCATTAATGAGTTCGCCAACTAACTAACGTTAGACATTTTGTGTGAAATGAATTTCAAGCTCCGGTGGTAGATAGCCTTATGGACGGATGAGTAATTCATATGCTGTTCTGGATTAGTGGGAGTGGCTTGTGCAGCTGTGCAATGTGGTGCATTGTGGGAGTTGTTGTCTTTCATACAAATGCGTCCTGAAGTTACTTTCTTTCTTTCCTCGGTCAAGAAGGCACCAAATTCAAAATTTATTTTACATTTCGACTACATATATGACCCACTTTCAATAAAGATCAATGTTCCCATGGGTGAAATGCTCCTTTAATAGTGCTGGTCACTTTGTCACCTCCTCCTGGCTGGCTTGCCAAAATATGTAAAAAAATTAAAAATAATTAAGAATGAGGCAGTGCTTGTTCTTGGGGCAACACATTTTTATTTCTATGAGAAATTTGAAAAACCCAGGTTAGATCGGGAAAACTCGTAGCGTGTAAACCTGAATTCACATACTAGCGTCTTCGTCCAATCCTCTGCCTAGTGTAACGCTTAGGGTGCTCTCTACTGGTGAAGCTGAATTTAACAAGAATTACACTCTTTAAAAATATATCCCAACAGTATTATCATTATTAAATGTCACAATAGATTCAACTCAGTCACCAAAATCTTGTTTAGCTCTTCCTGTCCTATAGCTGTAAAGCACTGCAATTCTTGAGGGGCGATAGTTGAGGCTGAACCATTAAATGCTGTCAAAGGTTTTACGTTTACAACTGTATTTTTGATGCTTTCGATTTTTTCAGTGAAGAAATTTATAAAATCCTTACTAATAAACTGTGATGTAATATTCAGTTCGGGTGATGTCTGTTTATTTGTTCATCTAGCCGCTGTACTAAACAAAAACACTGGATTGTTTAGATAATTTTCTTATGAATTTTCGGAGATGCTCGGCCCTGGCCGCATTTTAGAGCCTTTTCGTAGCGTTTATAGACCTCTAAATGAGTTTTTTTCCATTTGCGCTCAAGGTTATGAGTTTCTCTCTTGAGAGTAATACTGTTGTACCATGGTGCAGTACTTTTCTCTCCAACCTTTTTTAATCTGAGGGGTGAAACAGTTTATAATGTACTAGAGAATATAATGATCATACTGCTAGTTATTTCAACAAGTTCATTTGTGTGTTTGGGTACACTGAGCAGCTGAGACAGATCAGGTTATTTGTGAATCTATATTTAGTGGTTGGGATAATTGTTCTACCTGGTCGATAACGCAGAGCAATATGGCAAATATGAGCAGTACGCAACAGTAAGGTTCTCTCAAAGTAAAGTTAATAGAATGTTCATTCAATGTTATCTGGCCTTTAACAATGTTCTAAAAAGGTTAGCACAAAATCATTATTTAGAATCTAAAATCACTTTTAGAATTTAAAATCACTGTTATATATACATTGCAATATCGTACCTTAACTGTAATATGCAATTACTTTCCACTGCACTCACTCGGATAGCTTCTGTCCAAACTTTATTTGCACTACTTTAAATCCATTGTTATACTGCTCATTAGCCTAACTTATACATATATCTATTTGTAAAATTCTGTTTATAGTAATATCCATCTGTATATTATGCTCACATTCTGTTTATAGTAACAGCCATCTGTATATATATTCATAGTACATATCTATCTGTAAAATTATGTTTATAGTAACAGCCATCTGTATATTATATTCAGTACATATCTATCTGTAAACATTCTGTTTATAGTAATAGCCATCTGTATATTATTATATTCAGTACATATCTAGCTGTAAATTCTGTTCACAGTAATAGTTATCTGTATATTATATTCATAGGACAATCTATCTGTAAATTTTTGTTTATAATAGTATTCAACTCTATATTTATTCAGTACATATCCATGTTCTGCACTTATGGAACCACTGTATATCCTGCACTTGCTGCTATTGCACTTCTGGTTAGACCTAAACTGCATTTCGTTGCCTTGTACCTGTACTTGTGTAATGACAATAAAGTTGAATCTAATCTAATCTAATCTAATCTAATCTAATTATTTATACATCGTTCATGGAACTTTTTTCTGAAACGTTCTAGTTGGACGTTCATTCATATTTTTTAAATGCTTGTTTCTGAATGTTTAGAGAACTTTCAAAAGCAACATTCAAATAATGATAAATGGAATGATATATGATAAAATGGAATGTTTCCTTAACATTCACATAACCAAGAAAAAATGAATCAGAGAACATTCAGAAATAACGTGTACATAACTTAATGGAACTTTGAGTGTGACAGAGACATTTTACACTTAAAATAAACTGAAACTTTTTGTGTCTGTTTTGACCTTGTATGAACAATGTTGTGCGAGTTAGTGTAAATACCCTTTGCCAACAGGATGGGATGAGTGTAGATTCTGTTTTTTTTTTTATGTAAACTACAGGTAATATGAACTTAATCTTGTAGCCAGACATCTAGAGATTTATAGTGGACATTTACATAAAGACACAGAGGAGGAGTCTGAGAATATGACAGATATATAAAGAGTGTTTGTGTCAGACCGAACAACACAAACAGTGAGTTACTGTTTTATTCTTCATTTTCCATTTATACAATTTTCAGAAAATTAACTAAATAGACATTGTATGAAAATGTTTCTGTTATTTTTGTCTAGATCAGTGGTTTCCAAACCTGTCCTGGAGTACCCCCAACACTGCACGTTTTCTTTGTCTCCCTAATCAAACACACCTGATTCAACTCATCAGCTCATTAACAGCTCATTATCACATGGGTTAATGAGCTGATGAGTTGAATCAGGTGTGTCAGACTGTTAAATCAGACCTCTGCTGTGATCTACTGAGGAGAGTCTGAGAAGATGGCAGTAAGTTCATCAACAACTCTACATTTCTAGAGAGGGTTTTCAGTGTGATGTTCATCTCTTTCTCTCTGTCTCGTTTAGTTGATGATGTTCTTGGCGGTTATTCTCTCTGTTGTTCTGATGTGTGGGTGCAGTCAGGATGGAGACATGCCGGCCGACTGTTCTGATATCTATAAAGCAGGACAAAAGCTCAGTGGGATTTACTCCATCTATCCAGCAGGAGACGTTCCTGTCTGGGTTTACTGTCACATGGTCTCAGATGGGAAATATGAAGACAAGGGAGGATGGACGGTATGAGTGTGACTTTAGATCATCAAACACACATCAGAACATACATTATGAATCATATATTCTATATAAACCCATCACAGGTGATTCAGAGGAGAATGGACGGCAGTGTGAATTTCTATCGGCCGTGGAATCAGTACAAGAGAGGATTCGGGACTGTGGAGAGCGAATACTGGCTGGGTAAGATCTCACAGCGTGTGTCCGTTTGTGTGAATGATCATGTGTTTGGTTGAACATGTTCTTCGTGTGTGTGCGAACAGGGCTGGAGAACATGTACCAGCTGACACGTAACAGAAAGTACATGCTGAGAGTGGATCTGGAGGACTTCACTGGAAGGAAAGGTTCGGCTCTGTACTCGTCCTTCTCTGTGGGTCCTGAATCTGACGGGTATCAGCTGCATGTTTCAGGGTTCAAGGATAGAGGAGCAGGTAGGACACTTTCATTCATACTCATTTCTTTACAATTATCAGTTGAGTAATTGTATACTACTTGTTCATTTATATATATATATATATATATATATATATACTTGTTCTTGAAATTTACATTGTCATGAAGTCTTTCCCTTATTCTATTCTGCAGAAGTAATTCTATCCCATTGACTGTTGCTCAAAAACAAAAATGTTCATTTATAACAAAGAATGGGACCTTTTCACACATTGTTAATGCCTTTATTGATGCTCCTCATCTCTGCAGGCGACTCTTTGATCCACCACAACGATCAGAAGTTCTCCACCTTTGACAAGGACCAAGACTCCAATGCAAGTAACTGTGCCAAACAGTATCTCGGGGCATTTTGGTACAAATATTGTCATCTTACCAACCCCAATGGTGTGTACTTATGGGGAGAAGATGATACTTCAATTTATCATTTTGCCATTGGTGTTGCTTGGCAAAGCTGGAAAAACAATTTCGACGTCAGTATGAAAACCTTCATAATGAAGATCAAAGCCGTGCCGTAGAAACATTAGTCAGTGTTTCCAGGAGCAAGTGTCTGATTGTTGTCACTATGACAATGTGGAGGTTTAAAGTTTTTCTTGTCTCTGTCAACTGTAATGGAGTTAATTATGAATAATAAAAAAAAAAAACTAGCTGTGAATGTTGGTGTTGTGCACTAAACTCTTCCTGTCAATGATTTTTCTTAATTTTTGGTCAGTTTTTCAGATTTACTATGCAAACAACTTCATACATTTAAAATAAACTGCAGCATTGAATGAGTTCTGCCTGTGTGCTGATGTCTTAATTTCCACCAAAAATTTAATAAAACAGTAGGCTACTAAATTAATGAATCTAACAGATACAAAATGTTTAGTATTAATTTAATATAAACTGTACCTTTATACAAGGGAATGAATAGCTCTCTTGTTTAGGATGGGCCGTCCTTCTAAAAGGCAAAACTTATGGGTAGCAGGTGGATCATAAAGCACCTTTCAATTGTTCATGTTGGTTCCTGTTGCTCAAACATGCTGCCTAACTCAAGAATGAACTTCATTGGTTCTCGCACATCAAGCGTCCATGCTTTAGCTTCCGTTTACCACAACTGATGTGTTGAATGTTTGTGAAATAAAGCCTAAATTAAATCAGTTCATTTTGCTATTGAGTCTCTTCAGTAAATTTGGACTAAACCGCTAAATTCCAATGAAATCATTTTGCTATCTCTGAACTTTTTGAAGTGGTAGTTGCGGGACAGAAATCTTTCAGATTTAAGATCTTCATTCGTGTTTTCTGAAGATGCACGAGTAAATGATGACAGAATTCAAATATTTCTGTGAACTAACCTTAAAGTAAAACAGGGCAGAAAATGTATTGGGGATTTAAGCTCTTTACATCTGGCAATCCCAAGCAGGAAAGATAATGGAGGCTTGCAATGCAAGATAATGTAAATGTCTAAACTAAACCGTTTTCAGGCAAATATCTCTCAAGTATTTATTTTATTTTTTTAGGAGAAGAAAAAATGATGACGATTAAAATACGGTTAAACAGTCTACATATTAGTATAACCATAAGTATTTATGGGTAAAATATGTGTCACATGACTAACCACTTGGGGAAATATTTTTATAAAGCTCTAGTTTTGCTAGACATAAATGGCATCATGGTGTTGACAAAATGCCCAAACCATATATTTATTAATGTGGATGAAGCCTTAGTGAATCATTCATGTATTCATTTTTGTAAAGACTGGTGTGCGGCAATACATATTTTACTCTTGTGCAGCTCATGATAGTATTTTTGAGTGACTTGGTTCACAGTAAATGCTGTTCCCCACAAAAAAAAAAAAAAAAAAAAAAAAAAAAAAACGCATCTGCACACTTTCTGTAGTAGTTTACCAACAATAACAATTATTGTTATTCATGATCATAATATATGACAAAATAATTGTAATATGATTTTTGGATAAATCGTACAGCCCTACAAACCAGCACAGCAAAACTCGAGCTCTTACATTTAAAAAAAAAAAATCACAATCAAAATGATCATGTATGGAAGAAAGCCCATTTCCACCACAGAAGAAAGAAATTCATCCTTTGGTAAAACAATTATAACATACTAAGTCATGATTATAAGATCAAGTCAAAATAAAAAAAAAAAAGACATAAAAAGTCAAAAATTATGATTTGCTAAGAAGTATAGATGAAAAGTCGGAATTTTGACTTGATGAAAGTCAATTATGTCAATTGAAATAATTACTTTAAAAGTCAATTATGAGATAATCAAGATGAACCAAGTCATAATTATAACAAAATTATGGCATCAAAATAGACAAAGAAAATGTCATAATTTTGACTTTTTAATCTATTAAATATGATTTAGGGCTATAATTATTCATTAATGTGAGTTAACTTTATCTTGTGTGTTAATTTGTGTTAACTGACTTTATCTTCGACTTCATAATTGTGACTTATGTCTAGAATTTTGACTTAATATGTAATAATTTAAATCTTTTCTCATTATCATAATGCAGTATGCCATAATTATGACATTTTGAAACAGGCTTTACTCAGATTCTGTAGCATATACTCAGTCTTTCTCATACGCACCCATACTAGAAATGCAAACTCAACATATTTAATGGTGCGTTCTGGTTATTTATTCTGGTTATTATTTGGAAATTGAGTTATTCTCGTGTCTTGCTTTGACTTATCCTCAAATAAAACATCATGAGTGAGTGGACAAGACCGAGAAAATATGCTGGTATACACAAAATGTATTTTATACATGATGTTAAAGTTAACATGACAGTGTTGTAAGAGGAAGTCTGTGTTTTCTTCTGAGCTGGCTTCTGTGAAGGTTAACCTTGATGGACCAACTGTGTGTAACATAGCATTAACAAACATGTCGTCCTTTTCAAAGGACTGTTCAAATTAAATTCAACAGGTGAACATCCTCAATGGTTTGGTGTTCAGCAGATCTGATGTTTGATGGGTAAATAGACCGACATCACTCGACACTGTCTGTATTTATTTATTTTTTATATCCACTGGTGTAACTGTTGGTGTGTTTCTCTAAAAACAGATTTGATCACTGTGAGCTGTTTTTGACACCCAAAAAATAAACAGAAGAATAATTTTTGTTTTGAAACATTCACACGCAAAGCTGGAGGTCATGTGATCTGTAATTAGCTCTTTGGCTTTTCGCTACTTCCAAGACTTTCCATGTTATTATTAAAGTAACATACTGTAAAAAAGGAGAGCTGTTAATTAATGGTAGGAGGTTGTAAATTAACAGTACATGGCAACCACAGCTGCCGGTATTTTAACGTTATTTTTTTTTTTGCGGTGAAAAACCAAAACCAATGGAGATCAAATATAACTTATACAACCGCATACAATGAGAAATAACTATTATTTCTTCAGAATTTACAGTGAATCCATCCCTCGATTTTAACCTGACTGAGCATCTACAAAAACGCCATTAAAAAAAAAAAAAAAAAAAAAATTTCTAAAGATGGAAAGTTCTTCTTTTCACTTTTCTTTCTTGTATTTGGTGTCATAATCAGAGTAATAGTGTTGAAAAGAACATCGTAGGCCTGCCTGTGTTTTCTCGTCATTTGTCTTAACGGTTATCGCTGTCCTGTTTCCCTCTCAAAATACACATGACGTACAAATTAAAATGTAGGGGTGAAAATAAAAACACAGCAAGATAACTGCTACACAACAGAGTGAAATATGTGAAAACATTTGTATAGCACTTTTCACAATGCATATAGTTTCAAAGCAGCATTACAAAAAATGCATGTGTCCACATCAAAGTTTAGAGTAATTTGTTATCAGAGGTGACTGTGTCCAAGTAATGTCCATGTTACACTTTTTAAGAACGAGGTGGTGCTCGTCCTTGGTGCAACACATTTATTTCTGTGGGAAATATGAAAAACACAGGTTAGATTGGGAACACTCTCCGTATAGCGTGTGCACCTGAACTCACTCATCAAGTACTGAACCTATTTCCGCTGTACTAGCGTCAGCGACCAATCCTCTGCCTAGTGTAACGCTTATGGTGCCCTCTACTGGTGAAGCTGAGTTTAACAAGAATAACACTCTTTCCCTGCCAGCGTTTAAAAAAAAAAAGAAAGTTGTCAGCCACCGCCAGTGTTTTTGATCATTTTCATGAAACTTTCATGACCCCCAGAACATTTTGTTGTATGAATATCTGAACATGCAAATCCATTGAAAGAACAGAGCCTCTGCTTTAAAAAAAAAAAAAAAAAAAAAAAAAAAAAACGTTTTATTCTAGTTTATGCATTCTGTATTATCAACACTTGAACGTGGGTAAGTTTCATAAAAAAAGCAACATTTTGAGCAAAAAGCTGAGAAAATCACATTTTTGTCAAAGACCACATCCAGAACACATTCAGAGCGATGATCAAAACACAGATGGAGTCGATCGAGTCCATCAACACCCCTAATGCTTCACAGTACTCCTGGGTCAACATTTCATTCAGTAATATTAGTGTAAGCTCCAATCACCGGCCCAAAGATGGTGTCCGGTGTCTTGGTTCGAAGGGAATTCAGCGTGTATGTCTTTTCGGGCGCTTCTGGAAAAATCACTTTAATTTATTCAACAGTTGATTTCCAATTTTAATTCTGACTCCATGAATAATTTAATCTGACTCCAAATTTAAGTGACTCTTTGTTTTTTCAAATTCTCTATCTTAACAGCTGATCCTCGGATTAGTTGTGATTTAATTTAGACCAAGGATTATTCTGGGCATCTCATAATTTCAAATATTCGTTCATTACGGACCTAGTGTCACTTTGAGACGTCACGTCGCGACTGCGCGCTCACGCTCACAAACTAGCCAGTCCTGAAATAGTCAGAGGATGCCGTGCAAATATTTTACCCAATGCAGCCACTCACTGCTGACTCATAGGTGTAATTTTTTATAATATTTGCAGCGTACAACATGCTAAATCAGGGAATAGTCAGGAATCGGAAGGTCTTCCTAAGATGTGCCCCATGGTCCATTCAAAGTGCCTTCAGTTTGATCTATCCTGGAAAAAAGATTTGCGGAAACACCAGACTACACTTTTAATCTACTGGAAATAATGATTTCAGAAGAATGCAGAATAAATCAAGGTTAACATTTATTTTTGCCAGGCAGAATTAAGCATCAAATAAAAAGAATTAAAAAGAATACATAATACACAACTGATCAGCATATAATAGAGACAACATTCAAAATGCAATATCAAAAATAGTTTCAAAGAGTCAGCATACCTGGCAATAGAGACACACAGCAACAGTGTGGGAAGTTTTGTTTACAGATGCTTGCTTGAGTGGTTTGCCAATTCCCTTTAAATACCCAAGTGGAATAAAAGAACAATAAACATCTAGCACCCAAATATTTATTCAGCTTTTGCTGGACCCTTTCTCGTGCCCCAAGTGGTCACGCCTGAGTTTGGGGGATAAACACAAATGGTTATCTATTATCTTTATTGGGGCATCTCCCACATCAGAAGAACAGGCATTGTTTTCTTTTTTCTGACTGTTCTGCTGCTGCGGGAATGAAACTTCTTTACCATTCGCACCAGAAGTATTTATTTTGACCTCTTATAAAACAACTGGAGACAGTAGGTGTGTGTGTTTTGCATGACTGAATGAGACCTGGAGGGGAGAAGATAGTGTGAGGAGTCAGGAACTCAGCATGGGGGGAAGAGACGAGATTGGAGAAGTTGTGTTGTGCTCTCTGTCCCATAGATCTCTTCTTCAGATTAGTGAGTTTTATTGTTTTATTGCAGGTTAGAATTCTTGAATTCAGTCTTAGTAAAATCCATACAATCCTTACATTAGGCAGTTTTGACTTTAACGTTTTATGATCACGTTATTTTTCGTGTGCATATACTTACATATGAGATCGCTTGTTTCTGCTCCTTCAGTAGATCAGGAGATTCAGTACTCTATCAGAAGATGCCTAATAGCGCCCCCTACCGTATAACAGTGAAAACACAGAAAGCCAGAAATTTCGGTCAATGGCGGGGAAAGAGTTTAAAAATACATCGCAACAGTATTATAAGCAAATGTCACAGTAGTTTCCTTATTTTCAGAACTCGGTCAATACCCACTTCCCAGTTCAAAATGTAAAGGGGACAATATTTATCTGTCTCAGGGCTACACTCTCCTCCAAAAAATGAAATGTCTCCTGACATTTCGTGAACAAGTAAAAGTGTTTCTTTAGAACACCTCAGCCATCCAAGGCCTCCAGTAAACCTTAGTCTCTTGTTACCTTACACTTTGTACCAAGGATGTTTAACCTAATGCATCATAACTTGCGAAGCATTAGTACTGCTAGCCCCACCTCGGTAGTCCTTGCCCATTTCCCGACGTGGTTCTGTATCAGCGAGAGAAGTGGCCCTCCTCTCCACATGTAAAACAATTCTCACCCATTTCCTATTCCTTGCACTTTTTGCAGCCTTTCACTCTCCTGTTTAGTCCAAGAGGGCGAGGGCTTGCTTCCATTACAGCCAGAAACATCTGCTGCATTTCCATGCAAAGCTCTTCCAACATCTGCAGCACATTCAAGCTGTCAGGTTTAGTCTCGTTCCCCTTTACTGTTTGATCGGCACTGAGAGTCTCTCTGAGAGTCTCCTGTACTTTGGGAGTTTTACCAGCAGTGGACCTTTTCCATTTCTCTTGTCTCTTACTTTCATCCTTCTGTAGAAGTGAATCTGTTATGCTCACATCACTCTGAGGTAGGGTAGGATTTGGCACAAAATCATTATTTATACATCGGTCATGGAACTTTTTTCTGAAACGTTCTAGTTGGACGTTCATTAATATTTTTTAAATGCTTGTTTCAGAATGTTTAGAGAACTTTCAAAAGCAACATTCACATAATGATAAATGGAATGATATATGATAAAATGGAATGTTTCCTTAACATTCACATAACCAAGAAAAAATGAATCAGAGAACATTCAGAAATAACGTGTACATAACTTAATGGAACTTTGAGTGTGACAGAGACATTTTACACTTAAAATAAACTGAAACTTTTTGTGGCTGTTTTGACCTTGTGTGAACAAATGTTGTGTGAGTTAGTGTAAATACCCTTTGCCAACAGGATGGGTTATTTACATAGAGTGTAGATTCTGTTTTTTTAGAATGTAAACTACCGGTAATATGAACTTAATCTTGTAGCCAGACATCTAGAGATTTATAGTGGACATTTACATAAAGACACAGAGGAGGAGTCTGAGAATATGACAGATATAATATAAAGAGTGTTTGTGTCAGACCGAACAACACAAACAGTGAGTTACTGTTTTATTCTTCATTTTCCATTTATACAATTTTCAGAAAATTAACTAAATAGACATTGTATGAAAATGTTTCTGTTATTTTTGTCTAGATCAGTGGTTTCCAAACCTGTCCTGAGGGTTGTTCCATAAAAGACGCTTAGAAAAGCGGGGATTAAACTCCAAAACCGGACTTGAATGAGCCTAACAAATAAATTGGGGCTAAAGTGGTTCCATAAAAGGTAATTGAAGTTCATGCAATCTCACTCATTTGATCCAGGTTTATCTAGTCTAGATAATTGCGTGTGTACGCATTTCTGAAGCAGCCCTAGAGGTCGATCGTGGATCTAATCGATCCACCATCAAACAGCGTATATTTTGTGCTGTTTTATGCGTTTGTGACATGTTTTTTTTTTTTTTTTTTTCTCAGTGCAAAACTTACATTTTACAGTTATATTCTCCATCTGTAAATGTTAGAAAGTCATGCAAATATATCCATTTTGCTGCTAATCTTCATATTGAACGAGCGCTGCTGCGCGCATGCGCGCCATATAGGAGCGCAATAATTCTGACTAAAATATACATTTTGCTTGGAAAATTAATATGCGATATTTTATAACACCAGAAATATCTTCTAATTATAATAATTTATCTTTAGGATGTTGGATAAGTTGCGGTGAACTTCTAGCTCATTACACTCATATATTTTATACTTATAAAAAAAAAAAATTTGAACAGAAGTAGCCTAATTCAGGGAAGATTCTTTTAAGAAACTATATACTAAAATATAGTTTTGGGTATAGGACCTAATCTACTTAATAAAGATGACATATACTTATTTAGAATGCTGAGAATTACAGCTTTTAATGCAATAATTTTTTGGAGAAAGCAAGAATCCCCAGTTTTAAATAAGTGGTTAGATTTAGTTTCTAAAGTACACTATGGAGAGGATAACATGAAATTAAGAGCAAATGTATACATTTTGAAAAGATATGTGCAACTCTAAAATCAAAGAATATTCCATAAAATAAAGGAATATATATTAGCCTACATTAACTACATTTTTATATAACCCTCCCTCCCTTTTATTTCTAGTTATTTGTTATTTTATTTATTGACTTTTGACTTTATTGAATATTTGATATTTAAATAATATTACTTGTATATAAATATGTGAATGTTAAATTTTTATTAATATTTATTTATTGGTTTTTGTTTTTTTCCCCTTAAATCATATGTAAAAGTGTCTAACTATGTACTCTTTGGTTATTGTTCTAATCATGTGTTTTTTAGGCTATGTGTTGGTGGGTATTATCACAAAAGAAAAAAAGTAGAAGGAAAAATAAGGAATATTTATTGGGGGAAAATATGATGTCTTTAAAGGAACTGTCCATTTGTATAATTGTGTTAAATGTATTTGAATTGAAAGACATAATAAAGTACATAATATATATATATATATATATATATATATATATATATATATATATATATATATATATATATATATATATGTTATTTGGACATTAGATGTGCCTTATTTAGAATTTTAAACCTACAAGTGTATTTTTATGATAGCAATAACTGTAAAGGGACTATTGCAATGGGGTAAATCAAATGTAGGCTAATATACTGTCAGTTACTAAGCTCAGATTCATCTTACCAGTTAAAATGTAGTCTGTGCTTTTGTAATTATTTATTTTTAATTTTGTGATTTTAACTTCTGCTTTAAAAAGCTTTGTGTTCTAATGTTCTTCTAATAATCATAAACATGTACTACAGCTGCCAAACAAAACCAGAGAGAAATGTATTCATAAATCTTTAAAACAATCTAATTAAATCTTGGGCACAAAACATTCAGCCAGTAAAAAAAGAAAACCTGTAGTATTATATTGTTTTGTATTTATCTATCTATATATCTATATCTATATATATACACAGTATATATACAGTGTATATATATATACAGCATATATATATATATATATATATGTGTGTGTGTATATATATAGTCTAATGTATCATTGTAGCCTTATTTAAGTTGATTTTCTGTATACTGTATATTTATTTTTGGACTAATAGTGGTTAATAAAGTCCAATAATGGTATGAGAGAGTGTCAGTGGTAATATCATTGTGTTCTTGTCGGTCAGTGTTAGAGGATCTGTGTAACAGCTGAGGCTTAGCCTGACAGTTAGCCTGCCCTGGACCAGGCTAGTTTCCCAGCATAAGTTGCCAGGGTAACTGAGTTTGAACTATTTTAAGTTTGCTTTATGAAACAGAATCCACCGACAATAAGTCTGACTAAGCAAAATAAGCCTGGCTTGTATTCTAATCTTGTTTTATGGAACAACCCTCAGGAGTACCCCCAACACTGCACGGTTTCTTTGTCTCCCTAATCAAACACACCTGATTCAACTCATCAGCTCATTAACAGCTCATTATCACATGGGTTAATGAGCTGATGAGTCGAATCAGGTGTGTCAGACTGTTAAATCAGACCTCTGCTGTGATCTACTGAGGAGAGTCTGAGAAGATGGCAGTAAGTTCATCAACAACTCTACATTTCTAGAGAGGGTTTTCAGTGTGATGTTCATCTCTTTCTCTCTGTCTCGTGTAGTTGATGGTGTTCTTGGCGGTTCTTCTCTCTGTTGTTCTGGTGAGCGGGTGCAGTCAGGATGGAGACATGCCGGCCGACTGTTCTGACCTTTATAACGCAGGACAAAAGCTCAGTGGGAATTACACCATCTATCCAGCTGGAGACGTTCCTGTCTGGGTTTACTGTGACATGGTCTCAGATGGGAAAGATGAAGACAACGGAGGATGGACGGTATGAATGTGACTTTAGATCATCAAACACACATCAGAACATACATTATGAATCATATATTCTATATAAACCCATCACAGGTGATTCAGAGGAGAATGGACGGCAGTGTGAATTTCTATCGGCCGTGGAATCAGTACAAGAGAGGATTCGGGAATGTGGAGCGCGAATACTGGCTGGGTAAGATCTCACAGCGTGTGTCTGTTTGTGTGGATGATCATGTGTTTGTCTGAACATGTTGTTCGTGTGTGTGCGAGCAGGACTGGAGAACATGTACCAGCTGACACGTAACAGGAATTACATGCTGAGAGTGGATCTGGAGGACTTTGAAGGAAGGAAGGGTTTTGCTCTGTACTCGTCCTTCTCTGTGGGTCCTGAATCTGGCGGGTATAAACTGCATGTTTCAGGGTTCAAGGATGGAGGAGCAGGTAGGACACTTTCATTCATACTCATTTCTTTACAATTATCAGTTGAGTAATTGTACATTTGTTCATACACTTCATGCTCCTCATCTCTGCAGGCGACTCTTTGATCCACCACAACGATCAGAAGTTCTCCACCTTTGACAAGGACCAAGACTCCTATGCAAGTAACTGTGCCAAACAGTATCTCGGGGCATTTTGGTACAGATATTGTCATCTTACCAACCCCAATGGTGTGTACTTATGGGGAGAAGATGATAATGCAATTTATCATTTTGCTATTGGTGTTGCTTGGCAAAGCTGGAACAACAATTTCGATGTCAGTATGAAAACCTTCATAATGAAGATCAAAGCCGTGCCCTAGAAACATTAGTGTTTCCAGGAGTAAGCATATGTTGTCACTCTCTGACAATGTGAAGGTTTAAAGTTCTTTTCTCTGTCAACTGTAATGGAGTAAATCATGAACAATACTAGCTGTGAATGTTGGCGTTGTGCACTAAACTCTTCCTGTCAATGATTTTTCTTCATTTTGATTTCATTTTCTTCACTTCATACATTTAAAATAAACTGCAGCATTGAATGAGTTATGCCTGTATGCTGATGTCTTAATTTCCACCAAAAAAGATACATGCACGAAAACAGCAGGTTTTTGCTTCCACTCAAACACTTACATGGTATAATAAATTATCTGTAGGGTATTTTGAGCTGAAACTTCAGACACATTCTGGGGACACCTGAGACTTCATTATATTTATATATATATTTTTTTTTTATTGCAAATTAACAAAACAGTAACATATACAAGGTAAGAAATCAGTGACATAAATACAGAAGCGAGAGAAGAACAAAGACAGAATAACAAAGAAAGAGAAAAAAAAAAGCTCAATATCATTGTTGATATTTATAATCAATAATATATCAATATTAGTGGTGTTAAAAAATAACAATAGTAATAGTGTTAGTTTTAGTGATTTATTAAAAAAAAAAATACAAAAAAAAAAATACAAAAAAATAGTAAATAGTGATGATAGTATTAGTAACAGTAATAATAATAACAACAATACATTAAGATCAGTCCATAAGCTATTGTATATTTGCTCTAAACTCTAGGACAGGGGCTGATCCACAACTGCCAGTGAGCACAACCAGCATATCCCCCCGACATAGACACCTCTCATTGATCCGACAATCCAATCCCCCCCCCACCCCACCCCACCCCCACCAGCGACACCCGGCCACAGCAGTTAAACCTCTATGCTCCATTGAGTCTTCCTCCAAGAAGTATGCTGGGGCACCATAACAGGCACCTCCATACCAAGCTCCCTTAGTCTGGTTGTGACCTGACATAACCAAATGTTATTAGTGGTTGGCCCTCTTGTCCCCCTTTTTTTTTTTTTTTTCTCCAAGGCTTGGACCATGGTGTGCACTGGTTAGCTACCCAGCCAGAGACACCATATCCAACCCAGGTATCAATCCAAATTATTTTACATGAGGGAGGGATTTGGCCAGAGGCAGTGAAAGGGAAGGGTCAATCAAACCACTGAGACTACAATGACCATGACAACAGGGCATGCCAATCGGACCCACCAACAGCACCTAGAACAGACGCCCAACCCAGATCGTTTATATTATTTATATATATATATATATATATATATATATATAATAATTTAATATTTATACTTAACATTTTGTTATTTATATAATAAAGAGAGGACTGAATAATAATTATACTATAATATTACCAATATCACTATTCTTAATACCACCATCACAAATGAGAATTAGTCCAAAGAAGATTAGTCCAGTGATTGATATTTATACAGTTTTTGGACTTCCAGTTTTGCAAAATGACTTTCTTGGCGATAGTTAGAGAAACGAGGAGTGGATTTTTGTATTTAATTGGGAGATGATCAACTTCAGTATAGTTATTGAGTAAACAAAGTGACGGAGAGGGATTCCACAACCCATGATAACGGAGAGTTTTGTGGTCACTGATATCCAAAATGAATAAACTGATTGACAGGTCCATAGGGCATGAAGATAGTCATCTGTGCTCCCCATTGTGCACTGTGAACAAATGTCTGTGTCCCTCAAGCCCATTATAAACATCTTTTTTTCAGTGATGTGAATCCTGTGTATAATCTTAAACCGTATGTGCTGGAGGTTAGTATTGTTAGTCATTGAAAATGTATTGTTACAGATTTCCTTCCAGAGGTCGGTGTTGGGGGATAAGGCTAAATCATTTTCCCATTTGTTCATGGGTATTATAATTGTTGTATCATTATTTAATATAAGTTTATGTAGTTTGGATATCAGTTTGTTGGTGTTAGTAATTTGTTAAGTGGGTTATTAATTATGTTGATCTTGGATTTAATTTGTTGGTATTGTAGAAATTGTTCTCCCCCAAGACCGTACCTCTGGACTAGTGTTTGGAATGATACAAATGTATTATTTTCAAATAAGTGATGGAGATGCGTAATTCCTTTTTGTTTCCAGGATGGAAAATGTATAGGTTTATTGCATAATTGGAAGTCAGGGTTGAACCAGATGGGGGCGTGTCTACATGATGTTAGTGATGAGTTATTAATTTGATTTACTTTCCACCAGGCTGTCAGAGTTGATGCAATTGTAATATTATTAAAATAGTGCTTTTTTTTAATTGATTTTGGTAGGAAGGCGAGATCTGAAACTGAAGTATTTTTACATTGATTTTGTTCTAATTCCATCCATGAATAATTGTGATTTTTATTATTGATCCATTTATACAAATATTGTAGCTGGTTTGCTAAAAAGTAATATTGAAAATTTGGAGCTTCTCGGCCACTTTGTGATTTTGTCTTTTGTAATTTTTCTAGTGATATTTTAGATGTTTTGTTTTTCCAATAGAAGTGAGAGATTAATGAATCAAGTGATTTGAACCATTTATCGCTGGGAGTTGTTGGAAGCATTGAGAACAGATAGTTGACTTGTGGTAAAGTTTTCATTTTAACTGTAGCAATGCGCCCGACAAGTGATAGTGGTAGGTTAGTCCAGCGTTTTAAATCATCTCCTATTTTTTTTAAAAGTGGAGTATAGTTAAGATTGAACAACTCTGACAGCCTGGAGGAAATGTTGACACCCAAGTATGTAATATTGCCGGTGCGGAGTGGAAGAGAAGAATCATGAGCTGTGGAATCCCAGGCGTCCTCAGAGAGTGGTAGTATTGTTGATTTATTCCAGTTTATTGTATAATCAGAAATTTTTGAAAAATTATTAATCATTTTAAAGGTGATTTAGAAGGGTTTTGCAAACATAACAATAAATCATCTGCATAAAGACAGATTTTATGTTGTGTATTGATGTTTTGTATTCCTCTGATATTATTGTTTTGTCGTATTGCTGCTGCAAGTGGTTCTATAAATATGGCAAATAAAGAGGGAGAAAGTGGGCATCCTTGTCTGGTCCCTCTGGAAAGTGTGAAATTTTGTGATGTGATCCCATTATTGTGGCCCTAGGTGAAGAATATAATATTTTTATCCAATGGGTGAATGACTCTCCAAAGCCAAATCTGTGTAGAGTGTAAAAAAGAAATGTCCAGTTAACTTTATCAAACGCTTTTTCAGCATCAAGTGATACAATTATAGTTTTTGTTGGGCAATATTAATTAAGTTGAATAATCTGCGTACATTATCTGAGGCATTCCTTTGTTTAATAAAACCTGTTTGATCATGGTGAATTAACATCGGGATAACTGTTTCTATTCTAGTAGCTAATACTTTGGTAATGATTTTTAAATCTGTGTTTATTAATGAGAGAGGTCGGTAACTAGGAGGGTGCATTGGATCTTTGTTTGGTTTTAGCAGAAGTGTCATAGCCGCCGTGTTCATATGTGTTGGTATTGTCGATGTGGTTTTAATTTCTTTGATAACTTTGACGAATAATGGAGATAGAATTGGCCAGAAGTGTCTATAAAATTCAGCTGGTAGTCCATCAGGTCCGGGTGATTTGTTATTTGGCATTTTGTCTAATGCTTTATAGAGCTAATCATTAGTGAACGGTGCATCTAATGCATTTGCCTGCTCTTTTGACATTGTTGGTAGTTTTAATTTTAAAAAAAAAAAAATGTTCTATTTCTTTTTCATCTGGATTGTGATCTGATGAATATAAATTTTGATAGAAATTTCAGAATACATTATTAATTTCTTGTGGGTTCTGGGTTATTCTGTCTGATTCATTGTATATGGATGGAATGATTGCTTTTTCTTGTTTACGCTTTAGTTGATTTGCTAAATATTTGCCCATTTTGTTAGAATATTGATATTGTTTATATTTGAGTTGTTGGATAATAAACTGTGTTTTTTTGGTTTATGATGCTATCGAGTTCAGCTTTAAGACAGTTTAGTTCGCATTGTATTTCCTCACTAGGATCGGTAGTATAGGTATCTGTGAGAAGTTTAATTCTCTGTTCTAAGTTATTTTCCAGCTCTTGTTTTTTTTTTTTCTGTATGTTGAATATGATATTATTTTTCCTGTAATTACTGCTTTGCCTGTTTCCCATAATAATGATGGAGAAATCCCTGGAGAGTCATTCATTTCCAGAAAGAAAGCCCATTCTTTCTTAATGAAACAGTCAAAGTCGGGGTCGTGGAGTAATGAGGTATTGAAACGCCATCTACTGGGGGGTTTAATAGAAAGTTTAGTGTTTAATGTGATAGAGATGGGAGCGTGATCGCTGATTATGATTGGATGAATTAAAGTTTCTGTTACATGTTGGGTTAATGAATTACTGATGAGAAAAAGATCAATTCGTGAAAAGGATTGGTGAACAGAAGAAGAATAGGTATATTCTCTGAGTGAAGGGTTATTCATTCTCCAACTATCGCGAAGTCCAAAAGTAGTCATATATTGTTTTATTGTTTCAGTAGACTGCCCAGTTCTTGTGGAATTGGTTGAATTTGATCGGTCCATTTGTGGGTTGATAACAGTATTGAAGTAATAATAATATTATTTGTGTCAGGTATTAGTGAGAAGAAATTATGAAAGAAGCTTGGGTCATCAGTATTTGGTCCATAAATGTTAGCCAGTGTGTGTTGTATTATTAATGGATATATTGATAATAATAAATCTCCCTTCTGGGTCAATAGCAGATGTGTTAAGAGTAAGTGGGATGTTTTTATTTATTAATATTGAAACTCCTCGTTGTTTACTATTGTATGTCGATGAGAATGTTGTTAAATTTACTAAATTTTTGATTTTCAAGTTCCGATTTTGTTAGGTGTGTTTCTTGTATAAAAGATATATCTGCCCCCAATTTCGTCAGATGATTAATTATTATGACTTTATTATATAAAGCGGTCATATAGGGATTGTCAAAGTTTTTTTTTTTTTTTTTTTTCGTCACCTTACTGAATTTTTCGTCAACGATACCAGGGACACCGAAGCACCGGGGAACATGAAACTTGGTGGGCATGTAGCCCCACTAGACTTCTAAGGAAAAATTTCGTTTGGTCCCCGGGGGCCACTTCCCCCCCCGCGCTGGGGCCCCCTTAAATTTTTCGTCAACGATACCAGGGACACCGAAACACCGGGGAACATGAAATTTGGTGGGCATGTAGCCCCACTAGACTTCTAAGGAAAAATTTCGTTTGGTCCCCGGGGGCCACTCCCCCCCCGCGCTGGGCCCCCCCCCAAACCCCAAAAAATTCAGTTTTTCCTAAATAACTACCTGAACCGTGGCACCGAGGATGAAGACATTTTTATGGTATGTTGGTCTACTAGACTTTTACGGAAAAATTTTGTTTGGTCCCCGGGGGCCACTTCCCCCCCCGCGCTGGGGCCCCCTTAAATTTTTCGTCAACGATACCAGGGACACCGAAACACCGGGGAACATGAAATTTGGTGAGCATGTAGCCCCACTAGACTTTTACGGAAAAATTTCGTTTGGTCCCCGCGCTGGGCCCCCCCAAACCCAAAAAATGCAGTTTTTCCTAAATAACTACCTGAACCGTGGCACCGAGGATGAAGAAATTTGCAAAGTATGTTGGTCTTAAGGGCCACATCAACCTAGCCCCCGGGGGCCACTCCCCCGCGCTGGGCCCCCCCAAACCCCAAAAAATTCAGTTTTTCCTAAATAACTACCTGAACCGTGGCACCGAGGATGAAGAAATTTTTATGGTATGTTGCTCTTAAGGGCCCACATCACCCTAGCCCATAATCACTCATTTGTGATTTGTGCCCCTCCCATAAAAAATGAAAATGCAATATTATTCTGCTTTAATCGCCCCTATCTTCAGTGGAGATGTTCAGAACTGCACCATATTTCATGTGTATGATTAACTTGACATCCTCTGGGGGTATGCTCTGCTAAGTTTTGTAGAATTCCATCCATGGGGGGGTATAAAATAAATTCATTTATGTGCACATTTAGTGACTGTACACTCATCGGCCTGTAGATGGTGCTGTTGAGCGAAGGGTTGCTGGTTTAGGATGATACTGTCACACACACACATGCAGGAATACAAACAAACGCAAGCATGCACACACACTGACATCCACACGCACAGACACACACCCATACACACACATACAAATCCACATGCACAGACACACACACGCGCACACATGTACGCACACATACATACACGCACAGACACACACACACACACACACAGACAGACACACACAAACACACACACATACACACACACACACACACACACACACACACACACACACACACACACACACACACACACACACACACACACACAGACAGACATGCACATACAGGTCCGTAGCCAGACTATTGAAAGGGGGGGTTCTTTTTTTCAAAAAGTGGACCTTTTTGCAGTTTTTCTCGTCCTTTTGTATTTTGTTTTTCTATTTAAATTGTGTCCAATTTCCTGTGCCCTGGGCATCAAGACTCAAGGCCCCGGCGCAGTTAGGGGGGTTGGGGGGCATGGTCCCCTGAGAAAATTTGGATTTCTCTGATCTACATATGTGCAATTTAGGACTTTTGAATGCCAAAAAATTATAAGAAATAGGCTAGCTTTAAAACCTTATCATTAGATTATTTGTCAATACCTCTCTTCATCTTCATATTTCTTTTTCTCTCAGTCTTCTTATCCTGGCCTATTTCTTCCCCTCCTAAAGCTGAACTTAGTCTTTTCATTTTCGTCTGTGTCAGTGACGAAAGTAGGCTCAACTGATATTTATACGTTTTAGGAATAATTTTCTTAGACAAGTTAATTTACTCAAGGCTAAAGCTGTAGCCTAAGTCAGTATTGACATTAGGAACCTTCTGCAAGCTTTGGAATTTGAAAACGTCTGTTTTTAAATGTTAAAAGTAATTTTAAATCATAGAAATTATAGTCTACGTTTACCGCAGTTGGTGGAATTGGCAGACGTTCCCTTAAGCATTGTGCGCTGTGGAAACGCGTCAAAGCATTCTCAGGTATAATTATGCAGCATTAATGCATGAATGATTTTGAATGAATATTTTCATCATGTCGATATACAATGGTCACATAATATTAAAACTAATCTTGCTATTGATATCTTTGTTAGACCCGACCCTATAGAACAAAATGTCCGGCTAATATCGAACCTAAAACGAATTTACCGCGCTCAACCAGCGGGAGTGCATTTCACGAATTAGTAATCGCTGGAATTCAGCGGGGAGGGAGGAAAGTCTGCGTGAACCCGCAGATGCACTTTATGCAGTGAAGACTGTAAAGTGTTTGATAACTTTATTAAATTTCTGTGTATTTCCTCCTACCTGTCAGTGCCCCTTAGATGGCATGTGCCCCTGAGCAAGTGACCAGTTGCCCTAATGGTTAATCCGGCCCTCACCTGCCATGTCTATCGGCTCGCTTTCGGGTTATAGCCTACTTTCCGCGACTGCGCAACTGGGTTATAGGTTGCCAGGTTGAGGTGACAAATGGGTTGAAATTGTAGTATATGGTGTGTGGATTGTGTGAATATAATGCATTTAATACAAGATCTGGGAACTGGTCAACATTAGACAAACTTGGTCCGATTATACATTAAAGGTGTTTGGGCCATGCAAATGACGGGAGTTTCCCGGGAGAAATAACAACCCGGGAGGGGTCCGGGAGATAGGGCTAAAAAACGGGAGAAACCCGGGAAAAACGGGAGTGTTGACAGGTATCCGCGGCACACACACACAAGTCCAGCTACAATAATCATATTAATTTGAAACGGCAACCCAGTATATTTGTCACAAGCATTGATTAAAACAATGATGACAATAATCACATAAAAAATAAATAAATAAAAAACGACTTAAATTCTGGACCTTTGGCAGAGAGGGGGGGTTCGTTCGAACCACCCGAACCCCCCCTGCCTACGGGCTTGACATACTATTACTTTTTTTAGGTATATACATAAACACGCAATACAGCCAAATTACTCCACGTCATTTATTTTTGTGGAAAGCCAGTGCAGGCCAGAGCGGCGGTCATATTTTGTACCGCGATGCGGTACATCTAGTTTTAGTCCTTTGACTGGGTCCGGAAGCCACGCACATTCCACGATACCATTTTAAGTGTTTGCATGATTGTTGATTAAATGTCTAAAAAGAGATAATGATGATAGTAGTAGCCTAATAATAACAAAGAAAAAAAAGAGATAGATTATACATATAAATGTGTACAGAATACATATAAACAAGTATAGTATGACATAGTGAAACATAATAAACAAAAGTATTAGGATCGGTGGATTAAGATCCAGAGAATGGTTAGAAAGTCTAGAATGGTTTTCTTTTATGACTGTCTCCATCTGTTTGTTGAGTGATTCAGCATTAATTTGGAGGGATTTATTCGACTGTTCTAGCGTTTCAATATGTGTGTATGCGAATTCCAGACTTGCTCGAAGTTCTTTTACTTCTTCATGTACTGAAACCAGTAAGTACATGCGAGTACACTGACCTCAATTTCTGTAGTTTGTAAATCGCTGGTGTCGGTAGATGATGATGATGTCTTCTTTCGTTTGTTTGTTTGTTTGTTTTCGGTGTTTGCTGCGTTGTATTCATTTTGTAGCGGTTGTAGTAGTGATCGATGTATATCTCTAAGTCCGTTAGTTTTTCCAGTGAAAATGGGGAAATGTTCTCGTGATGAATATTGCTGGTACAGTTGCTGGTACAGTTGGTACAGTAAGTGCAGTTGATACAGTTGGTACAGCAGCTCTCTCTCAGTGAGCGTGTGCCGCCATGATGAATCTCACTCTCTCGCGACTCTCGCCCTCAACAGAGCGAAAGCTCTTCATTATATTTTGTAAAAAGGGGCATAGTAGGTCCCCTTTAAATTCTAATTGCTGAACATGCAGATGCACTTTTGGCAGAGATAGAGGTCTGCACAGGCTTTAAATTGAAGCCCGAACCCGGCACGTACCTGAGATCACTTAACCTGACCCGAACCCACCCAACCGGTACAGTTACATTTTCAGACAGAACCCGAAGTCCATTTCTCAAAGCTAACACCGTTTTGCAACATGCTGTATTTTAGGACTGCATGCAACGACCAGTAAACCAATAACAGTTTCTTCAAGACACAGTGGCCACCTCAGCAGCAAAAGAGATAAAGCACTTGCCAATTATGAAACTTTACAAGGTGAACCAGTGTAACAAGTCACAATAATTCCTCAGGAACTCAAACTTTGAACTTTGAAAGTGTTGCAAAACTATTTACACAAATAAGATCATAATTCTTCCACAGTGCAGCTCTCCATAGGGCCTGTGGGCTCGGTCCGGGTACACACCTCTATTTCCTTGTGCAATTCAGCCTGAGGGTGGCGCTCTAATGTTGATTGACTGGCTCAAAGAACACACAGGTATGAAATGTTATCTTAGATTTACCTTAATATGGTAATTATTGTTTAAAATCTTGATTTAGAGTTAAGGAATTCGGATGAGGGAAAACAAGCCATGTCCATTCTCACGACAAACAGACATTTACTGGCTGTTCACACAGCCTATAGACACAAAGGTCTTTATACAACGGTGTAATATGACTTTATAGAATAGCATAATCCATACGGCTGTCTGATATTAGTTATTGTTACGTCCCTCGTTAATTAGATGTTATTTGTCTAGGAATATTATTAGACGTAACAAAAGTATTGCATGTGTGTGTCAAATGCAGTACCGGGAATTGCAATTGAAAAGGAACAGACAACAATACATAACTGAGTTGAAAGATTTTTAATTCCTCAACTGCAATATCGTGAAGTAGTAATGAAAGTATAAAGTAATGAAAAGTAATAAAGTAGTGGATGTTTACAAAATTGTACAACGTAACCAGAACAATCAAAAGTACAGACAAACTGAGGGAGAGGAAAGAGCAAAAGAGTGGTGCTTAAATCAAAAACTGAATATAACAAAAAGCCCCTTTAACTAAAGTTTAAATGATTAAACTAACTATCAACAAAAGAGGTAGAAATAAACATCTTCAGCGTACAAGACGCTATAACTAAACTATACTAACTAAAACAAAAACATACATAATTAGCACCACTCCTAACACTAGTGCGTCTAATACATCTCAGTACTACGTGTGCAAATGTAGGTCGCGACCATAGACTGTAAAAAAATATGGACGTAGTGTCCGTGACGTCACCCGTAGGTTTCTGAAGAGCATTTTTGAAGCCTAAAGTGGGCGGAGCCGGCCGTCGCCATCTTGGCCTTGCGTCACTCCCGGATAACAGAAAATAGACAAACAGGCGGGGCGTGAGTGGAGCTGAGGAGCCTGGCTATCTGAAATCACCTAGCTCGACGTAACGTTAGCTGATGATGTAAAGCCAATTAAACGTTCCTATTTTTGCCCTTCGAAATATTATAATAGTTAAAAGACATGGCTACAAGTGAGACTGTGTATTACTTCGAGAGTGTTTGTGTGTGACAGTGATTTATGTGCATACATGTCCGTCACTCTTTCATGGTCCGTCAGCGCGGCATTGCTCGAGTTCGTAGAGAGCTTATTCAGTCCATTTTAAATTCGGATTTTGGCCGTCTCTCAAAGGGGTAAACCATAGATATATTGCCTTTGAAGTGCAAGCAAATGCGCTAAAAAAATCCACGCTCATTCATGTCATTGCATGGACGGAGAAAGCGCCGACGCCTGCATGATTTCATCTGACGGTACATAAGCATATTATAATCCATCTGTTCCGTGAGAGCAGAACGAACGAGTATTTATTGACGTTTTAAATTTGAAAACCCCAAAAAGCAACGAAATTGTCAGACATCCATTAGTGCATGTTCACGGAGGAAAACAACTGAAATACAGCGCTGGTTGTTCTCTCGAACGATAACGACGGAATCCAAAGACGTGGGCTTTGTACCCAAGTATTAAATTGTATGAAATAATCCCGAAAAAAAGCACAAACACTGCAGAGATGGCAAGTTCAGCAGCAACATTTGCTGAGGTGAAGTGACGGCTAGTAACAGCAGACAAACGGCTAGCACTGACAGCGGCAATCCATCTGTCACTCAAGTGGCCACTGGCCACACCCTTAAATTTAAATATTAATCAACTAAACGGACGAGTTATAAAATAATTCACCCCCCTCACAGTTGTTATGAAGGGCAAAATTAGCTGTATAGACCAAAGCCACATAGAGATCCAGGCTGTAAACATATTTTTTTCTGCTGTAAAGTTGGTTATTTTAACATGAGGGAGATACAGATTTGACTCACTTCTGCAGCCAGGCCAAGCGGCCAGTTAATGAATTGCAGTTTAACTCACTTCCGTGTTGGTTTCAAGAGAGAGACGGGGAGGTTGCCGCTTGGTCGCGACCTGCTTACCTGACTCACAACCTCTCCCGCCAGTCTACACAATGGTGAACAATGAACTCAGATGAAGATTTCATGACAGCAACAAACATTAAGCAGGCATTGCGAGCACGTAAGTTACCAAGGGCAACACAAAACATAAGCACATAAGTTACCAAGAGTAACACAAAACACATTAGCGTAAGTTACCAAGAGTAACACAAAACACATTCGCGTAAGTTACCAAGGGCAACACAAAGCACACTCGAGCACAAACAAAGAGAACTGATCTAACTGCAAGATCATAAAAGCAGTAAACCCCAAACAATGATCAGTCTCTCGGACAAGAGAACCGTCCTCACAGAGTGTGCAAACTCTCTCAACCCAGAGTCTGTCTCGACTGCCGCCATTGAAGTTAGAGCCATTCATAAACTGCACGGCGACATGCGATTGGTGGCGCGATCCCAGACGTCAGCATCCTACGTCAGCAGATTGACAGGCGGACTCTCCAATCGAGCTTCACACCTGAAACAAATAAAGTACACAGACATACACGACACGCATATGCAGCAACATACGCACAAACAAAAATTACGTAGCGCGGCGTACGTAACAGTTATGATAATAATGTTCAGGTTTTTTCCATTTTTATTTATAGTATTTTTCAACTGTGCTTTTCAAGCAGTTTCGGAATGTCATTTGTTATGTACCTTTTATATTCCTTGTCAGCAAGCATGACAGTAATAAATGAAACAGAATAGTATGAACTGACACTTCATTTATCCAAGTTCTTTCACCATGAACAAAAAAAGAGCTGGTCTTGGGCATTAAACTCTGGTGTTAAAAAAAGGCCCAACTCCGGCCCTGCTGAAAACATATATGGAGAAAGTCAGAAATGTGGCCATATTTTATCCATCCTGGACCGCGGCAAAGCTCTGCCTATTTGCCGCCTACTCACCAAACACATGATCATTCTGGGATGTATTGGGAGAAAGCTCACCAAAACCTCAGTTGTTCTAACTAACACTTTTTAGTTAACTTTACTAAATGTCTTAACTTAGTTGTAAAAATCTAGTAATCTGTACTATTTACATATTATGCATTGGTTACTCAGAAAACCCAAGTTAAGATTGATTGGTTTGAGTGTCATTTTTTTTGAGGCTGGGCAATTCTTGATAGACTTTTCACTCATGTCCTCCACTTCTGCAGTTTTCTTTCTCGGTTTGCATGCACTATTTTCCCAAAGTCATCTTGAATGTTGAATTGTCAACAACTGAATAATTTGAGAGAACATCACATAAGCTGACATTCATAAATTGATGTTGAACTCACCATTATGGTGACCAGTGTTCCCGTTGGTTGGGCACTTGGAACTTCACTTACAGTATATTATTGTAATTATCTTCCTATTGATGCAGCAACGCAACAAGAAATCAGTTATTTGGTTTCAAAGGAAGGAAAGTAAAAAAAATAGGTTGATTTTAAAAGGTGACCTAGCGTCTGACTTGAATCAACTATAGTTAATGATTTAGTCAGAAGTTAGATCACCTTTTAAAAGCAACCTATTTATTACTTCCCTTCATGTCGTCTAATGATTTTTTTTATTATTTTTTTTTGCCAACAATTATGTCATACAATCCTTGTGAAACTTTAATTGGGTTGATATAATCCCTTTATATTTGTGACAATATCTTGGAATTGATCATGTTTGAGTCACACACAGACTTCAACATTCAGCATGCAAATAAATCTAAATATCAAGTACTCTCTACTGTTCTTTTTTTGTTACTAGAACTCTTGTGTAAGGGAACTATACTAATTAAGCATTTGTCAGTACAACATACTATTCATACTATATATACTATATATTCACACTATCAAATGGAGTATACTTTAAAAGGCTATGCTTTCGGCTATATTAGCGTCCACACAGGTGGACTGTTTGTTTTAAGTACATGATGCTGTTTTGTCATCTACCAACTGAAATGCTTGTGCTCTTTAAAGCAGGATGGATTCTGATTGGCTGTCAATATTTCTATCATTCATCAGCTGGAAAAAAAATCTATTAAAAAAGTAATTCCAACAATATAAATTCTCAGTGCTTTTGTCATTATACACTGCTCAAAAAAATTAAAGGAACACTTTGAAAACACATCAGATCTCAATGGGGAAAAATATCATGCTGGATATCTATACTAATATGGACTGGGTAATGTGTTATGAACGAAAGGATGCCACATCGTTTGATGGAAATGAAAATGATCAACCTACAGAGGATTGAATTCAAAGACACCCCGGAAATCTGAGTGAAAAAAATGATGCAGCAGGCTTGTCAATTTTGCTGAAATTTCATTGCAGCAACTCAAAATGGTACTCAGTAGTTTGTATGGCCCCCACGTGCTTGTATGCATGCCTGACACCGTCGGGGCATACTCCTAATGAGACGACGGATGGTGTCCTGGGGTATTTCCTCCCAGATCTGGACCAGCGCATCACTGAGCTCCTGGACAGTCTGAGGTGCAACCAGGTGATGTCAGATGGACCGAAACACAATGTCCCAGAGGTGTTCTATTGGATGTAGGTCAGGTGAGCGTGGTGGCCCTTCAATGGTATCATTCCTTCATCCTCCAGGAACTGCCTGCATGCTCTCGCCACATGAGGCCGGGCATTGTTGTGCACCAGGAGGAACCCAGGACCCACTGCACCAGCATAGGGTCTGACAATGGATCCAAGGATTTCATCCCGATACCTAATGGCAGTCAGGGTGCCATTGTCTAGCCTGCAGAGGTCTATGCGTCCCTCCATGGATATGCCTCCTCAGACCCTCACTGACCCACCACCAAACCGGTCATGCTGAACGATGTTACAGGCAGCATAACATTCTCCACGGCTTCTCCAGACCCTTTCCTGTCTGTCACGTGCTCAGGGTGAACCTGCTCTCATTTGTGAAAACCACAGGGCACCAGTGGCGGACCTGCCAATTCTGGTGTTCAATGGGAAATGCCAATCGAGCTCCCTGGTGCTGGGCAGTGAGCACAGGGCCCACTAGAGGACGTCGGGCCCTCAGACCACCCTCATGAAGTCTGTTTCTGATTGTTTGGTCAGAGACATTCACACCAGTGGCCTGCTGGAGGTCATTTTGTAGGGCTCTGGCAGTGCTCATCATGTTCCTCCTCGCACAAAGGAGCAGATACCGGTCCTGCTGATGGGTTAAGGACCTTCTACGGCCCTGTCCTGCTCTCCTAGAGTAGCTGTCTGTCTTCCTGGAATCTCCTCCATGCTCTTGAGACTGTGCTGGGAGACACAGCAAACCTTCTGGCAATGGCACGTATTGATGAGTCATCCTGAAGGAGCTGGACTGCCTGCGCAACCTCTGTAGGGTCCAGGTATCGCCTCATGCTACCAGTAGTGACACTGACCCTAGCCAAATGCAAAACTGGAGAAAAACAGTCCGAAAAGATGAGTAGGGAAAAAATGTCAGTGGCCTCCACCTGTAAAACCATTCCTGTTTTGGGGGTTGTCTCACTGTTGCCCATCTAGTGCACCTGCTGTTAATTTCATTAACACTAAAGCAGCTGAAACTGATTACCAACCCCCTCTGTTACTTAACTGACCAGGGGCCGTATTCACAAAGCATTTTATCTTACCACTAGGAGTACTCCTAAATCGCACTAAAATATTTTAGCTAGGAGTTTTCTCTTAAAAGTTATTCACAACGCCTTTCAGACCTACTCTTAGTAAAGAAAAATGACAACTCCTAAACTAAGAGTGAGTCTTCGTTGCTATGGATGACGTCATTACTCATGCACGAGCTTCCTCGCAATGATCACGGTGATTGGTTGTTAGATGACAGGACCATCACGCGGAACATAACACAGACGCACTCACGCACCAAATCATGGAATTACGACATCTAAATATGTCTGTGTCCTACATTACACAAAATAATAATAGTAATGTAATCGAAATGCATATATAATGACATGTTTGTGCAGGCCCCAGTGAAGTGTAATTCTAAAAAGGCAGAGAGAGAGAGAGAGAGAGAGAGAGAGAGAGAGAGAGAGAGAGAGAGAGAGAGAGAGAGAGAGAGAGAGAGAGAGAGAGAGAAAAGTCGTGAATTAAATGAAATTAAATCAAGGTAGCCTAATACCCTAATGCAAACCGCCACTTGTCTAATAATGAAAAACGACACTTGCATTAACACTTGCTTGGTTAATTGACATCCTATTAGCCAAAATAGACTACTTAAAGCAATTAAATGTTGCTCCTATTGAAGTAATGTTATAGTTGAATGACGGTGGATTATGAACTCGCCAAAACGGAAAGGGAAGCCCAACTGGACGCAGGATCAGTTACTGCTGCTGGCCCAGTTGGTGCTGGAAAAAAAAAAAAACATAATAAAAGGGAAATTCTGCACTGGGATATCAAGCAAAACTAAGCGTGAGACATGGGAGAGGATTTGTTTGCAGATCAATGCAGCATTCCCGCTTGTGTCGCGGACCACGGACGACTGCGAGAGGCGGTGGTATGCGCTACAATCGCAGTCGAGGGTTGAGATTGCAGCCTTTAAACGGGCAAGTATGGCAACAGGTAGGCCTATAGTATTAAATATATAATATCATTATTGTTTCATGTAATTCTAAAAACTTCCTGCTTGTCATGAATGTAATGAATTATTAAACAAATGTCATAAACAATATGCTTACATTAAAGTGTGCTTTTAAGCATTATGTAGGCAATGCTTTTGAGTTGGTGAAACTTTCCATGTATGTGTTAAGGAGGAGGATCAGCACCTAAGCCACTGAGCCACATTGCATCGGTGGTGTATAGTGTCATTGGGTCAGACACCAGCATAATGGGCCTTGAGGGTGCAACTGATCCGGCAATGCAGCTGCTAATGGAAATAGAGGGGTAGGCTATGTTTATACAATGATTGCAATACTTGTACATTTTTGGTGATATTTAATGAAGGACATACAATATCATTATGTGCAAACCACCCACACACACAAAAAACTGTGTTCACAAATTATAAGATGTTTTAACAGGCTACAATTTATGGTACAGGCCAAATGGAAACCCAGGTCCTTCAGATGCAAGTCATTTTCCTCTTCCAGCACCTCTTCCTCTTCCAGCACCTCTTCCTCTTACTGCACCTCTTCCAGCACCTCTTCCTCTTCCAGCACCTCTTCCTCGTCCAGCACTTCTTCCTCTTACTGCACCTCTTCCAGCACCTCTTCCTCTTCCAGCACCTCTTCCTCTTACTGCACCTCTTCCTCTTACTGCACCTCTTCCAGCACCTCTTCCTCTTCCAGCACCTCTTCCTCTTCCAGCACCTCTTCCTCGTCCAGCACTTCTTCCTCTTACTGCACCTCTTCCAGCACCTCTTCCTCTTCCAGCACCTCTTCCTCTTACTGCACCTCTTCCTCTTACTGCACCTCTTCCAGCACCTCTTCCTCTTCCAGCACCTCTTCCTCGTCCAGCACCTCTTCCTCTTACTGCACCTCTTCCTCTTACTGCACCTCTTCCAGCACCTCTTCCTCTTACTGCACCTCTTCCAGCTTCCTCTTCCACAATCCCATTACCTGCCTCTCCCCTCAGTCCTGCTGCTGGTGCAAGGCCATCACCCCTGGAAGAAAAGAAGATGAAAATGGAAATGTGTGTGTTAAAAAGGCAGAAAAGGGTCCTTGATGCAAAAGAGAGGCTAATACAATTAAAGTCTGAATATTACACTCTAAAGATTGCAAAAATGCAAAGGGAATAAACACACTTATATTGAGCAAAAATGTGTCTTTACTCATTTGTGCATATGTGATTATTTACCCAAAGTGTGTATAGACAAAGTGATCCCTGAATGCCAGTCCACATTGTTCCACTTCATCAACAAATTGTCTGTGTTCATTGTCATCATCATCATCATCATCGTCATCGTCATCGTCAAACTCATCACCATCTCCTGTCTGTGGTATGTTCCTTTGCCGGCACAGGTTGTGAAGAAGCGCACACACAGTGATCACTTTACTCGTCTTCTCTGGACTAAGGCGGATTTCACTATGTAAAACGTGGAATTGTCGCTTTAGCTGTCCAATCCCCCTTTCCACCACACTGCGTGTCTTCTTATGTGCTCTGAAACATACACCAAGGAACAGTAAACATTATTGATTTAACCAACAACACCAAGAGCCACCACTATAATTTGTAATAAGCTTTGACATTGTGGTCATGCTTTTGAATTATGGCACCTAAATAAAATAGCCAACATGTGCACTTACCTATTGTAATTTAACTGTGGTCCCACTTGTGGACGGAGGTAAGGTGTAAGGAGCCACGACTTACAGGGATAGCCACTGTCCCCCACCAAGTGACATCCAGCTGGTACATGATGTCACTCAAACAGTTGCCTCAGACCACTCTCCATCAATATCCTCGAGTCATGAGTGGATCCGGGCCACTTTGCAACAACATCGAGAATTGTGAAGTTTGCATCGAACACAATCTGGGTATTGATGGAGTGGGTTTTCTTTCTATTCACAAACACGTCCTCATCCTGACGTGGTGCA
The DNA here is from genome assembly GCA_021464565.1 of Rutilus rutilus. Classification (NCBI taxonomy): domain Eukaryota; kingdom Metazoa; phylum Chordata; class Actinopteri; order Cypriniformes; family Leuciscidae; genus Rutilus; species Rutilus rutilus. The sequence goes on along the minus strand of JAJAQA010000002.1, from coordinate 5,918,229 downwards.
ATTAGTTTAATATGTGTCCCGTCTATAGCACCGACCACTCCGGGCACACCGGCAATATCCATAAAGCTGGCTTTGTTTCTTTGGAGTTGGCGAATGTCCAAAGGAAAACTTATGAACTGTCGAATAATATGGGGTCTACAGAGTGCATTGATGGTTTGGTGGATGCATCTGCTTACTGATGGCTGGGATATCGCTAGATCGTCGGCATTACACAATTGCATTTTCCCCGTTGCCAGGTAGCGAAGTGTTGTCAAACATTTCAATTCGGCACTGATTGGGTTGTTGCGATTAGTTGGCGTTGTTATTGCATCCCTCACAAGATCCACAACAATCAGTATTCCCTCACGGTTAAGGCGGTATCTTTGTAATAACTCTGTGTCATTGAGTGTCTCCAACACACTGCGTCGCGCTGCCATTTTAAGATCCTTTGTGAATAGGTCTTAGTGAGTAAGGAGTCCTCTCGACTTCTTTTAAGCTGTCCCAGACTTAGGTGCTACTTTTAGGGATAAAATGCTTCGTGAATTACTCTTAGTGAAAAAAATTAGGAGTCCTAAAGTTAGGAGTGACACGCCCATTATTTTTAGGAGTTGCTCCTAAATTCGCCAGTTAGGAGCTACTTTTAGCCTTAAAATTCTTTGTGAATACGGCCCCAGATCAATATCCCAGGGCCCGTATTCATAAAGAATCTTAATGCAAAGAGTAGCTTCTAGTGACAAAATTCTACGAAAATTCTTAGAAATGTGGGCGTTTACTCTTAAAATTAAAGAAAAACTCCTAGTAAAGAAAAAAGTAATTCAGAAAGCATCTTAACCCTTAAAAGAGGTCTTAAGGTCAAAATTGTTAGGAGCACGGACGAGGACTTTTAAGAGGCTTAAGAGTTTCTTTAGCAGAGGAGAAAATGTCAGAAAGACGAAGAGGGAGAAGAAATGTGTTGCAGACAATGGATGACAGTGAGTTAATAAGACGCTATAGATTAGATCGTGCAGGGATCATGTTTGTGACTGATCTTTTTAGAGACACGCTAATATCTCCGACACAGCGCAGAAATGGCATAGCGCCAGAAATGAAAGTAATCACTACATTACGATATTTGGCAACTGGGAAAATTCCATGTTTGATACATTAAAACCAATATTCAAACCACCGCTTAAATAGACATAGTGCTGCAGCAATCAGTGTGAACGGCGGTGTGAACGCACAGTAAGCAATCAAATACCTTATAGGAAATCAACAGCATGGTAAATAAAAAAAGGATTTATATACACATATATAATGTGTGTGTGTGTGTGTGTGTGTGTGAGAGAACGATCAAATAGGAAAAAATACGCATGTAAGTTCAAAGTGGAGGCTTAGAATAGACCCTATACTTAAAATCACTTTTTTTTTTCCTTCTTGGACAACCAACCAATCACAGTCTTCAAAAGATTGTGTCATACATAGCAACGGGGTCAACCACGCCTCCTCACTAAGATAAAAGTTTTTGTATTTTCCTTACTCAGAGTTGCTCTCAGATCGGTCCCGAATCGCTCTTAAGCTAAGACTCCTACGTAAAAGTTTTTAAGCTAAATTAAGAGTTTTCTGAGAGGATTCTTAGAATCTTTATGAATACGGGCCCAGGAGTTTAACTGACTTGTTGCTATTCACTGATTAAAAAGTGTTCCCTTTATTTTTTTGAGCAGTGTAGTTGTAATGTGAACTCTGCTATTCTTTTATATTTATATTCTGCATCTTTATCATTATCATTATTGTTATCGTCATTGGTGTGAATGGGCCTTCAGCATTACAACTGGAGTATACAGTACTTTGGGTTTTAAACTTTCACATTTGTTATATAGTAATAATAACTTGTGTTTGCTCCTGGAAATACTGTTGTTTCTAGAATACACTTTTGATCTTCATGCTGAAGGACTTCATACTAACATCATCATTCCCTTTCCAGCTGTACCAAGAAACACCAATGGTGAAATGAGTACCATCTTCTCCCCATATACACACCATTGGGGTTTTTTCTGTGACAGTCTTTGTACCAAAATGCCCCGAGATGCCTTTTGGCACTGTTAACATTAAGGAGGTCTTGATCTTTGTCAAAGGTGGAGAACTTGTGATTGCTGTGGTGGGTCAAAGAGTCGCCTGCAGAGAGGAAGAGCAGAGAGGAAGAGCTTTGTAAACAGGATTAACATAATATATATATGAGGGTTTTCATTGTTGGGGAGTATCCAACTACATGTAGCGATGCCACTAACTTAACTACATTTTTCAATAGCTTGGGAGTAGCTCAGTTGCTTTTAAAACAGTGTAGCTTTTCCAGCTGCTAACTACTTTTTCCAGCAAGTAGCGGTGTAGCGACCAAAAGCTACATTACGTTTTATCGTGTGTACATTATCGTGTGTTACCGCCATCTATTGTTATATCACACATCGTGCCGCTTTACAGTTCAACCTGTATTTTTGTCTACTCCTGTGTATCCAATTTAAGTTGCATATATTTGGTTATGCACGTTCTTGCATTGATGTGACATTTGTAGCAATTTTAGTGTGAGTCTGTGAGATATAGGCTACATTTGAGTATTGTATCTTTGTATATAGTTTACAAAATAAAACAATACTCTTTGAAGTCAATTGTATTGCATTGCATTGTTTTAAACCCTAAAAAAATTTATTTTATTCTTCAAATATTCTTCATTAAAGGGGTGGTTCAGGATTTTCGACATCGGACCTCATTTTCAAGTGAGCCTGGTTGTTATTCATCAGTGGAGACAGTTTTCAAAAAAGTTCATCCAGTCCTTACTTTTGGATAGTTCGCCTATGCTAGGCTAGCGCGAGTCAACGGTGCACGTTAGCCTGCCATTAAAAACAGTTTTACCCACTCCACAGTACACCAAAAGCAATAAAATTATAACGCCAGACTATCGATGTAAATGTCTATTGAGAGAATAATGTTAGAAATCAAAGTACTCTTGCATCTCAATTATAGCATTACATTTACAGGAACTAGTTTCCCAGCAGCGGCGGAATTTTACTTTGCTCCGGTTATTAGTACTGCGCCGAAAAGTAAACAACGGTTCGTTGAATAAAACACATTCCTCGTCTTCATTGTCTCCAAAGTCTGAAACATTGTCATAGCTTTCAAACGTGGCCATAGTCCTATGTAGATACTCTGTAACTTTAGTGATGAGTGTCAGCGGCAGGTAAATACACTTGCGTGATTGTTATGTGGACCGGCTCTTTCGGTTTCCTAGGTAACCAAATATAACTCCGCCGCTGCTGTAGACTGCTTATAAATATAGGGAACAAATTATAACTAATGCAATGTGATGAAAGGGTAGTTTGATTTCTAACAATATTCTCTCAACAGACATTTACATCGATAGCCTGCTAAGAAATTAGACATTTGTATTCTATATACAGAAATAATGATTAATTCATTATGGTTCTTTACAAGGAAATAAAAACACCAACATCCTGGTTTAGCACTGTCTCTCAAAACAAACAAGATGTTTATTAATGTGCTTAGATCCATCTCAATGTATCAGAAAGAAAAGCTAAAAAGTGGTTACATTTTCATGAACGTTATTGTAAAATAAATAGAGCATTTCCAGAAAAGTTGGGACATTTTGCGAAAAAAGAAGAAAAAAAAAAGAAAAAAAAAGAAAAAAAAAAGAAACTGTGATTTGTTCATTCTCTTATTTAACTGACTAAAGTACAAAGAAAGGATTTCCAGTGTTTCCACTGACTAGCCTAATTGTATTTTGTAAATATAAAAACATTGTTAATTCCAGTCAACATGTACAATACTCAACAGCTCCCACAACTCCAAACTCACAGTCAATTAATCCACATCTATGATTCCACAGAATTCCTCATTTAGTGTTTCTGTTGTGGAAATAAACACTTCTGCATACATACAGACATAACGCATTCAGTACAGAGCTCCTTTGGATAGTGAATCTGAAAATATTGACTAAAAACAAAGAAAAATGACTGATATTGACACCGCTTGTGTGAGAGGGTACAGAGAAACCCACAACTCTAGTTTAAAAGAGTACAGAGTCATGTTTCATCATTCATAACTTCTGCACAGAACACTGGACAAAGATGAAACTTCTAGTACACGTGTTGAGTGCACACTGTCAAAAGGCTATGTGTTCGGCTGTACACATACTCTAAGTGTCAAAACTGAAGTATACTTTTGGCTTTTAACACTGTGATGTTAGTATATACTTTTGATCTTCATGCTGATGGATTTCATACTGATAGCATAATTCTCTTTCCAGGTTCTCCAAGCAATACCAATGGCGAAATGAGTGGCATCTTCCCCCCATAAATACACACCATTGGGGTTTGTATAGTGACAGGTTGCGTACCAAAATGCCCCGAGATACTGTTTGGCACAGCTCTTTTCATAGACATCTTGATCTTTGTCAAAGGTGGAGAACTTCTGATTATTATGGGGGGTCAAAGAGTCGCCTGCAGAGAGGAAGAGCACCATTATGAGGATTAACATGATATATAAAGAGACACATTCCTACTTGTTTACCCAGATACATTTCATAATAAACAAGGGATTTCCCACTTTTACCCAGATAATGTATGTTATCATAGCAACATGCCGGACATCTCACTCTGTTAACTGAATTATTCCAGAAAATTATTGTGCAGTTCTCTTAACATTTACCAATTTCAGCCACATTTAAAGAATGAGACATACAGTATATTTACAAACTGAATGAACAATCTGAATCCAAATTGAGGACATGAAAAATTATTTATTGGAAATTACCAAAACATTTGAAAGTGCATGATAATGTACACATTTACTCTTATGAATGAAAGTGTCCTACCTGCTCCTCCATTCTTAAACCCTGAAACTTGTAGTTTATATCCAGCACATTCACAATCCACAGAGAAGGACGAGTACAGAGCAAAACCCTTCCTTCCTTCAAAGTCCTCCATATCCACTCTCAGCATGTACTTTCTGTTACGTGTCAGCTGGTACATGTTCTCCAGCCCTGTTCACACACACACGAAGAACATGTTCAACCAAACACATGATCATCCACACAAACGGACACACGCTGTGAGATCTTACCCAGCCAGTATTCGCTCTCCACATTCCCGAATCCTCTCTTGTACTCTTTCCACGGCCGATAGAAATTCACACTGCCGTCCATTCTCCTCTGAATCACCTGTGATGGGTTTATATAGAATATATGATTCATAATGTATGTTCTGATGTGTGTTTGATGATCTAAAGTCACATTCGTACCGTCCATCCTCCTTTGTCTTCATCTTTCCCATCTGAGACCATGTCACAGTAAACCCAGACCGGAACGTCTCCTGCTGGATAGATGGTGTAAATCCCACTGACTTTTTCTCCTGAGTTGTAGACATCAGAACAGTCGAATGGCATGAATTTACAGTCACGGCCCAAAACAACAGGGAGAAGAACCGCCAAAAGCACCTTCATCTACACGAGAGAGAGTGTTACATAAGTCCACTGAGGCGAGCATAGTGCAAACCCAAGTGCAGTTTATTTACATCAAAACATGAACAAAATACAAAGTAAACAATGACCTGACTTGAACAACATGAACTTAACAAACTTGACTATAAACCTAGCAGACTCCCCAACAGCAGTTATACGGACAATACTTAACAAGAGACAATGGAAACATGAGGGCTATTTATACAAAAAGACTAATGACTTAGTAAGACACACATGAATGCAAAGAACAATTAACCAAAGAGAACATAGGACACATGACTAGAACAACCAATCAGAACATGACACAGACAAGGGAAGCGCATGGCAAATAGGAAACGTGACTACATTTCAAAATAAAAGACATGAAAACCTAAGCATGAGCCTAAACCCAAAACCAACATGACAAAGAGAAAGAAATTAACATCACACTGAAAATGAAGCAAATATGAAATAAGTATTTAGTGGTTTAGGGTAACAGGGACACAATGAAGGAAGCAGATGAACTTACTGCCATCTTCTCAGTCTCTCCTCAGTAGATCACAGCAGATTGGTTTTATCTAAATAAAATAAATATAAAAGTGCATATTAGGTCTATTTTTATATTTTATTTTCTGAAAATTGTACAAATGTTCAATGAGGTAAATGAAGAACAAAACAGTAACTCACCGTTTGTGTTGTTCAGTCTGACACAAACACTCTTTATATATCTGTCAGATTCTCAGACTCCTCCTGTGTGTCTTTATAACATCTTTATGACATAAACGTCCACTATAAAGCTCTAGATATTGTTTCAAGATTAAGTAAACATCTGTTTGAAAACTAAAGTTCATACAAAAAAATGATTATTCTATATACAGAAATAATAAGCCATTCATTATGGTTCTTTATAAGGAAATAAACCACAATAAGGAAATGAAATGTGCATTGGTATGTTATTTTGTGTTTCTGGCAGACAGAATAAATTCATTTTCAAATATCAGGATGTTAAACATATTTTTTTTAAGGAAATGTATCTAGAGCCATTTACTTAATATTTTACAATGAGAGCAACCAATTAGATCAGTAATTAATAACTGATCGCTCGTCAGTCATTGGTGGTGAAATATCAGGACTTGACCATTTCAGCTGTACATTAAATTTATACATGGCATTTTTATTTTGAGAAGGAAACATGGATCTAAGACAGCAATTACTCATAACCATTAACATACTTGCTGTTATTCATTAACATAATTTCCTTAAAGATTCAAAGTCTAATGAGGAAAAAGCAGTTCAATATTTTTTTGAAAACACATCCTGGTTTATTATCTCTCAAAGCAAACAAGATGTTTATTAAGGTGCAAAGTATACGAAAGAAAAGGAAAAAGGTTACATTTTTTAATGTTATTTTTTAAATAAATATGATTTTAATGGGTTCTAAGTAGTGCTGGGCAACGATCAATCGAATCCTAAATAAAAGTTTTTGTTTACATAATATATGTGTGTGTACTATGAATAATTATTTTGTACATATAAATACACGCACATGCATGTATATATTTAAGAAAATTTTGTTATATATATATATATATATATATATATATATATATATATATATATATACAGTACATGCATATGTGTGTATTTATATATACAAAATAATTAGGCCATACACAGTACACACACATATATTATGTAAACACAAACTTTTATTTTGGATGCGATTAATTGTTGCCCAGCACTAGTTCTAAGTAAAAACTTTGTGGAAGTTCAGGATTATAGGTAATAAAAAGAGGTTTCCCCATTTCCCAAACAAGACTACTCTCTAAACTCCTCAGAGTTAATGCAAACAGATTAGATATTTGTATTTTTATTTTATATACAGAAATAATTAGTAATTCATTATGGCTCTTTATAAGGAAATAAGCCCAAATAAGGGCATTAAATGTGCATTATTATGTTATTATGTATTTCTGACAGACAGAAAAAAATAATTTACAAATATCAGGATTTTAAACATATGTTTTTAAGGAAATGTATCTATAGCCAAGTCTCATATTCCCATAGGGCTTCACAGGCAATATGTTTTATAATTTTAAATAAATGTTACAATGAGAGCAACCAATTAGATCAGTAATTAATAACTAATAATAGTTCATCAGTCATTGGTGGTGAAATATCAGGACTTGACCTTTGCAGGTGTACATTAAATTTATACATGTCATTTTTATTTTGAGATGGAAACATTGATCTAAGACAGCAATTACTCATAACCATAAACATACTTACTGTTATTCATTAACATAATTTTCCTAAAGATTCAAAGTCTAACGAGGAACAAGCAGTTCAATTTAAAAACAAAAAAACACACATCCTGGTTTAAAACTTCTGGTCAGGTGTAAATGGATTTTTCCTTAAGAGTCAACTGTCTTTCTAAACTGCTGACTTGAAAGCCCAACTTTCTTTTTTTTTGTGAAAAGCAACACAGTCTTTTCTTGTGTCCCATATTTCCATATGCAAAACAAACAACTACTGATTTTTCTTCTTCTCTCCAAACATTGTTTTGCAATGTGACATGGATAGCGAAGTACAACACCGTCTGAATTTACTTTTGTGAGTTTCCTTGGTCTGTGATGGAAACTACTAGATAATCTATAATGGCTTCTTGCATGCATGCGTGAACTACATAGGGCCAGATTCACTAACAGCTTTTTTAACGCCAACGCAAACCCTCTTTTGGCGTTAAAAAAACTACTGCCAGTAGTGATGAAAAATTAGCACTGAAAAGGTGTGGACACAGTTATTTTTGCGGCTTACCTTATGCATTTGTGAGGAGTTTCCCTTTCAGAAGCAAAATTTATGGGAGGAGAGAATTTAAATAAAACATGCAAGGTGATTTACTAAGGTTTACGCTCGTGTTTGTGCTATTATTTACCGCCCCAAAAAAGCCCGTCTTAAACCAGACGCTATCTGGTGGATTGCGTTGGCCATTATTTGCGCATCGCCAGTAGATCACGAGCAGAACCTTCCACTCCCATCTGCGCTTTTTTGGAATTGCGCTTTTCCCTGTTCAGTAAATCTGGCCATTAGTGTGATAAATGCAGACTTAGGTAAGATTTACACGACAGCAATGTACTAAAAACGGAAAAGTTTTCCTTTTTACAGACGACATCGTTGTCAAAATGATCTCCATTCACACGTATCCATGAAAATGACAAAAAACGCTGTATTATGCTGAATGGTTTTCAGTTGAAAACGGTGTCATGTAAACGGCACTTAAATTTGAGGTTTTGCTGAGTCACATTTGGCACAGGCTACTTCTGAAACCACTCTTCTTCCGATCCAGACATTGTAATTTCTTGCCTCAATTGCACTTCTGTACCTTTGAGAAATTGTTGGGCAATATTATTTTAATGACATGACACTGTCATTGATGCTGAGATAAGAGTTCGCCAACATAGGTTTGTAAGACTTGAGAAATTAGATAAATGCCAGGCAGTCTACTTGAGGCCCTGAGAGGACAAAGGACCTCTCTGGAAATTAACATTTGAACTCCCCCTTGTGCACTATCGAGACGAAAGTCTCACCTCTGAGTCATCCTAATCAACATTTCTTTCCCTCTCCCCTCACCCTCTCTCTCTCATGCTCAGATCACCTGAATTCACCCAAGAAAATATATAGTTTAATGTGAATGATTATCACTGAGTATTATACATGTTTGGTATCATTTGAAATGTCTCAGTGTGACTGGTACAAATGTCTCATTTCCAAATAAGTAAAACAAAAGGTAATAAGGTTTTTAAGAGTTTAGAGATAACTGGCACACAAAGGAAGGTGGTCTCCTGGCAAATGGTCTCCTACCCCCAAAAGGTGTAACCTCTGAATGCAAATTTCCATTGTCAGCACATGTTTTCATGTGAAAGAAGTTCTGTCTATATAATGGAATGCAGCAAAGGGTTCTGGGCCTTTTTGTAACTCAAGTTGGCCCATGATGCTAAGAGTAAACTCTTAGCATCATGTATCTTAATGTTGGGTTTGCATCTCTTCTCTTTATTCCGGAGCATTTGATGTTTTGTATTGATTATCTTTGAATTGATTATAAAATTGGCATGATACATTTACCTGACATTATAAATTGTTACATTTCGTCGCTGTCCGATGAAAACCGCGTATGTCCATTTTGCTGATTTTGAGATTTTTCGACGGATAGAATGTCCAGGTTCATTTCCTTATACAGTATGCTTCACATATCTAAATGACCAATGAAAAGTTGTGAAATCATGTCATCTGATTTTCACGTATATCCATTTGGTGTCAAAGCTGTCAATCACGCTGCGTATCTCCCACCCTGTGGAGGCCAGTGATACGCGGGTTGATCCAAAATGAGCGGGTGCCTGCGGTCACCCGCGGTTACGAGTCATCCAAAAATATTTTTAATGATATTCGGATCGCGGTCGGTCGGGTCGTTTGAAATAAAGATGCCAATTAAACCTTTGTAATTTATATAGTACTAGACACAATTTTCTATGAAATACATAGGCCTACACTTTATTGGCTGAATAACTGGCGTGAAGATGATGCACAAGCTCAGTCTGCAGGTAGAGATGGAGGCGGCAAGAGAAAAGGTGAAGACTGGGGAGTGGAAGCTCCGCAAATACACAAATAGAAAGAGCAAAGTGTGGGAGACATTTGCCGAAATAATGAAAGATGATGACCAAAGTGCTGGCTTTGTCATGTGTACTTCTTGCGATGCTATTTACACATTTGATAGCCACAAAACTGTCACGACCAACCAGGCACGGCACCAGGATTCCAGTTTTGGATGGGCCAGACCAATTGTGGGTGGGCCTTAAATTAAAAACGTTAAATAAAAATAAATAAAAATACGTTATCCAATCACTGCTTAACCTAATAAAAAAATATTGACTAATATAGCCTACTGTTATATTATCTGTGCGTATACATAATATAGATTTTAATAGCTTGATGCTCTTTAAATATTTTGTTGCATTGATAAAAGTTTCGGTGCATAGGACAGACCTATCCGCGATTGCTCTCCATGGTTCTGACCAAAGAAGAGCGCTTTGGAATCTCCATTACGCATCATACCTGGGCTGCATTTTCCCAGCCGAAGTCTTCCCACGAAGACTCTTAAGGTATAACTTAATTAAAGGTATACTACCACTAAAGGTATATCATTGCTAGGCGTCTTCAGGGCTATCATCCACTCGCGAGGCAGATGCGCTGAAAGGCAGAGGCGCTGGCGCCCTCCTAGCAACGGTGCTGTTTTTGGTAAAACATGATTTTGACGACTTCATTAAGTTTTGTTTTATAGAAAACTCTTTTTAAAAGATTTTCGTTTTGTATAAATTGTATCTTAATTTTGATCAATGTTTTATCAATCAATTGCCCGTATTTAATATATAAGAAGCAAATATATAGCAGACAATGTAATAAGGCGCCGGCACGATCACTTGCATTGCATGTGAACTGGAGGGCGCCGAAACTCAGCTTGTGCCTCACAGATTTGAGAAATATAGGCTATATATTACAGAAAGCTTGAAATGTCTACTTTTAAACGAAAATATTCAAACCAAAATAAATAGGCTACTCTCTGATTATGTAATCCATATGAAATGTGCATTTCTCTCTGGCGTTTATGACGAGTCCGCATCGTCAACTTCATCATTGCAGCGACACAGAAAACACCTGTTGTGGAAAAATTCAGTATTTCTTATAATCATTCGGTTCCAAACTGTTTAATCATATGTTTCTGTGAGGTTTTCTAGCAGCTGAGGAGGGACAGGGAAGCGAGAGGCAATTTAGGTCGTAGATGAAGGCCTTTGGGTGTCTCAGGGACAAAGAACAGTGTGGCCTGGGCCAGGGGGGGTAGAAACCAGTCCGAACCAGCAGGAGATAGGGGGTATCTTTCTGGAAGTTTACAAGAAAGCTGGAAGGAGGAGTTTTTTCCAAGAAACTGTATAAGATCTGTATGTTTTATTATGTCTAGTAGGTATTCTATTTCAAAGCTGGGTGGCTGCGGCTTTTGTGAATGGAAACCTCATTGAAATAAACCTTTTCTCTTTATTACAGTTTTGCCTCTTGAATGTTTCTTACACCTCTGATGCTGGTTGATATTAACTTCTCAAAATTGCCATTACAACTTGGTGTCAGAGTGGGGTCCTGTGCGGATCTTCTTCTCCTGGTCCTGAAGAACGGTTTTGACGGAAGTGTAGGCCTACAATCCCGGCGGCATCAGGCAGCCGTCTCATACCCCGACGGTTTGAGATAGTGACTCAACAGGTTAAGGGAAAGAGAGAGACAATTCCGGCGTTTCAGGACCAGGGGAGGAACTCCCACCAGGATCAGAAAGAATCCGCGGCAATTACAGAAAAGAGAAAGCATCTCTGGGTAAGAAACGGCAAAATTGTTTTATTGATGTTAAGTGTGATTTGATAATTGTGTGTGAACGTGAACCATGTCTGGCTGAATTTGCTTTGGGTACGAGCGAGAGGTGATTCAGGGAAATCACAACTTTTTTGGGGTAAGGGCTGAGGAATTCGGATCAGTTTCTACCTCACTTAGCTCGTTGGTGGACGGAAGGGCCACAGGTGATACAGGGGGATCACAGATTCAGGAGAATCACAGGTGCTGGTTAATTAGTTTTGCTCAAAGTCTCTGTAACCCAAAGAAATCTTGCAAAAGTGGACGGAAGAGCAACGCCAGATTAATTAGGTGAATCAGAATCAATCGAGCGCTGGAAGGTGCTCATGAGAAGATTTTGAGTAAAACATAATTACAAAAGCACGGCATATTTGCCGAAACCCGACCGGTTTTGGGTGAGATAAAATCGGGTCTGTTGAAGACGTTTGACAGATACTAAGACACGTGTCGAAAGAGTAAAATCCTGAAGGGAAATTCAGCCAAAATGGGGTCATCTAACAGTAAATTAGATCATTTTTATACACCAATTTTCTGTCAAATGAGAAATAATTATGGTGGTAAGTGTATGGCTGACATACAGAAACTGATCAAATATCACGATTTTCCCGAAGCGGGGACCTTGAGTAAAATAAGACTAAATATAGTAAAAGAGTCAGTAGAAAAGAACGAGGGAAAACAGAGTAGCTGCTGTGTGTGTGTTAAACATGAGTGCAAAGAATGTGGACAGACAATAATGTGTTGGGTGGAAGAAGCTGACAGGCGAGAATGAGAGCAAATACAAAAAGAATTGGCATGTAATGTTGAGAATGTTGTGTGTGTAAAAACAGTTCCACTGGAACAGAATGCTACTAATGAACCGAATGTATGTGCTTTTCCACATGTGACTGAGATGGCAACGGCTCCGCCGTCTGCCTACAATACAGCTCACTACCCAGTAGCAGAGATACCGGCCCTCAGGCTCGATCTGGACCGCTTTCCACCAGCCCCGAGAACAGCCCAAGAAGCACGACTTGCAGAAGCACGAGCAGCGCAGGCAGAGACAGATGCAAGAGAAGCGCGAGAGGGGGCAGAGGCCGCAGAGCGAGTGGCACACAGACTAACAGCGCAGTTTCATGCACAGTTACACGGGCGTTTGAGTGCAACGCTGTGGCACGCTACTCACGCTGAAGAGGACAGAAAGGAGAAGAAAAAACCCCTCACAATGGTGGTTATGCAACAACGACGACCTAAACAACCCAACAAACCTGCATCTTCCTGCTCAAACCCTGCTGGTCGAAAAGGACAGAAAGGAAGAGCTGCTGGAGGAAAATGGAGCTGTTATGTTTGTGCCACAAATGCCCACTCGCTCCGAGACTGTACAAAATGTAGAGTGTGCAAGAAGGACGGACACTGGAGCAGAGCGTGTCCCACCATGAAGTCGGATTGAACCGAGGGGGGCTGGAGAGCGGGACGGAAAGAGTCCGGTTCTGGCCAATCTCTGGCTACAGCAAAGGGAAGTGAAAATATTTTTACTAACACACACACACACGACGCACACACAAACACATACACTGATTTTCTTTCTGCTACCTGCAATGAAAAAACTGCTTGCAAATCTTTTTGTGTGTCTGATGAAACTTTGAGAAAAGCTATGACTGATACTTTGAGCAGTGTTGTGAATGACGAATGTATGAGATTGTACAAAAGTACAGGGTTTCCTGAAATGCCAATTTACCCGTTATTAGTCAAAGGGGTAATTATTGAATTTTTGGTCGATTCTGGTATCAGTCTGTCCACGTTACGACCATGTGATTTACCATGTTTTCTACGGGAAAGTGTAAATTAAATTTGTCCCTCTGTGCTGATTCTTATGGAATTAGCATTGAGGAGGCACCACAAATTACTTGTTCTAAATTTGAGCCGTGGGCTTGTGTCTGGCAGGTAACAGATATTGATTGGGCAGAAAAGATTTTGAAATTGGCAAAAGATCGTACAGACCCAGTCAATACAGAGTTTATGACAAATGACAAAATGCATTGTACATCACATGTCGTAACAGAGCGAGATTCAGATTTTGAAAAGATGTGGTTTAATTCTGTGAAGAATGGAAGTGTGAAATTTGACCAGATTTTCTGGACAGAAAGTGTGTGTGCGCATTGGCTGCAGTGTGACAGTCAGAAAGTTTGTTATCTAAATGACAGAGAACACTGCCTGCCACTTATCTGTCTCCAAGGCCATAAGCCAGCAGTGGAAAGATGCAGGCCTTTTTGTGAGAGAGTGTCTATCGGCCACAGACTGGGTGAGAGTTGACACACACACAGCAGAGAGTCAGAGTATGGGGGCATTTAAATCAAAATGTGACTTTGAGGTTGGGGGTTCAGAGAAATGTGACTGCTATTGGGAAAATGTGACCGGACAGGGAGAGGGGGATATTTCTGCCTCAGAAATTGATATTTCTTTGGCACAAATATCACCAAACTTGTGTGAAAAAAAAACAAATATGATGTGGGGCTGATAAAGGATGTGAGCCAGTTGTAATCACACCAAAATCTGATTTCAGACCATGTAAGGCACAATATCCACTGAAACGTGAAGCAATAGAGGGTATAAAACCAGTGTTTGACGCTCTGTTGAAAGAGGGTGTAATTAGGCCTTGTGATGGTTCACAAGTTAGAACCGAAATTAACCGTACTCCTTTCTTATGTTGATGACCTTTTGATCTGTTCAGAAGGTGAGTCTATTTGCAGGGCTGACACTGTGACTCTCCTGAAGCATCTTGAAAGGGAGGGGCACAAGGTCAGCCTTTCAAAGCTGCAGTTTGTGAAACAGGAAGTGACATTCCTGGGGCATGTTATCAAACCAAACAGCAAAGCACTGTCACAGAAAAGGGTGCAGGGCATAAAAGAAGCCCCAAAGCCTGTAACAAAAAACAGTTGCTGTCATTTTTGGGGATGTGTGCTTACTGTCGTACATTCATTCCCAATTATGCCATTTTAGAACAGCCTTTACGAGCCCTGACAACAGGGAAAGGGTTGAAGTCATGTGACAGACTTGTTTGGACAAGTGAAGCTGAGACAGCATTTGATAACATGAAAGCACAATGAGATATCTCGATTGTTAGGCCTTCTGGTTGTAGACCATCCATTGTTTAGATGGTTGATGAAAAGCATGACCTTATGACTTCTGTTCTCCTGTAGACGCATGGTGACCGATGAGACACGTAGCCTATTTTCAACAAAACTCGACCCCGTGGCAGCGGGATTGCCACACTGTCTCCGGGCGGTGGTGGTAGCTGAACTGGCCATAATGGCCTCAAGAGAGTTTGTAGGCTATGCTGATCTGACTTTAGGGGTCTCACATTTGGTGTCTTTGATTTTGCAGGAGCAGAGAATGTCACATTTGTCTACAGCTCGATTGAGGTATCATAAAATTTAGTTTGACATGCGAAATGTCACTGTTAAAAGGTGTGCACACCGCGTCCAGATTTGTTGGACGTTCCGCTTGATAATTGTGACAATGTCCTTTTTGTGGATGGATCTGCGTCATAAGATCCACAAACAGGACAGAATAACGTAGGTTATGCGGTGACGACTGAATTTGAAACTGTAAGATCTGGCAAATTACCATGTCATTACTCTGCACAGGCAGCTGAACTAGTCGCTTTGACTGAAGCATGTAAACTGATGACTGACAAGTGTGTAACGATTTACACAGACTCGCGTTATGCTTTTGGGGTCACGCATGACTTTGGTGCTCTGTGGAAGCACAGAAAATTTTTAAGTCAGACGGACGACCAATACTGAACGCTACGTTAGTATCTGACCTTTTGGAGGCCATTATGCTACCAGACAAGATTGCGATTTGTAAATGCGCAGCGCATACTAATGATAAAAGTTTCGTATCAACAGGCAACGCCAGAGCTGATATGGCTGCGAAGGCAATGGCAACAAACCAGTCTGGAGCTGATACCATTGGCGCCACTTGCGTACAACTTGACAATAACCTTAACAACGACATTTCTCCTTGTTTACAGAGCATGCAGTCTTTTTCCACAGGAGCTGAGAAAAACAAATGGAAGGCTGCAGCCTTGTTGATGGTGTATGGAGATCTGTTGGTGGACAGCCGTGTCTGCCCAGCCATTTTTTTCTTACATTAGGCTAAATTAATGCATTGGTGGGACCATGCATTAAAAGAGGGGATGATTATGCAAATGAGAGAATTGTGGTTTACCAAAGGTTTCACAATATATGCTGAGAATTTTTGCAAAAGATAAAGATTTGTGATTTGCACCGCATATAACATTGCACGGGGCATTAAAACACCACTGGCAAGTCAGCCAGCCCCAGGGGGGCCATTTGAATATTTAATGATTGATTTCATTGAACTAACCCCGTGCGGAAAACAGAAATATTGTTTGGTATATAGTCGTGGATATGTGGTCACGATGGAACACATTGTGCCTAAGACGCTGCCAGCGGGGGCGCTGTTGAGCGTGAAAACCAGACGGTAAAGAACAAATTGGCAAAATGCTGTGAAGAAACAGGACTCTCGTGGGTGAACGCACTCCCCACTGTGTTAATGTACATGAGAATGAAAAAGAGAGTCAAAACAAATTTGAGCCCATTTGAAATCCTCTTTGGTAGACCACCATTCATGGGTATAACGGGGGGAAGAAGGAGGCTTCCATCAATAGATGTGTGTGAGAATGAAATGTTGAATTACTGCAAAGAGATGTTGTGTTTGTGATCTAACAGTTCTGTGCAGGTGAAAGAAATACCAGGGGCAAAGTAGCAGAGACGTTCCTGCACAAAATCAGACCGGGTGATTACGTGGTGATCCGCGACCTCAGGAGAAAGAGCTGGAGGGCGAAACGGTGGCTAGGACCATTCCTAGTCTTGCTGATCACGCATACGGCGGTGAAGTTCGGAGAACGAGCCACGTGCGTGAATGCCAATCACTGCAGGAGAGTTCCACCCATATCAGGAGAGCAGCAGGAGGAGGAACCCCGACGACAAACAACGACGACAAACAACAACAACAACGGCGAAACCTCTCGTGCTGCCAGGGCCACCCGAGATCGAACGGGCCTCTGGAGAGGAGCTGGCCTGGATGAGAGACGAGGGGACAAGCAAAGGTCAGACTGAGACAATTGAAAACTGTGTGGTCAGACTGCAGAAGTAAAACCAACCACGAAGAAATCAACTTTAAGTGTCCATTCGATAAACCGTATCAAAGTTCACCGGCGGCAGTTTGGGTTTGTGGTAATATCATATCACCGTTTGCAAAAAGGACTGGTCAGGGTGCTGTTATCAAGCTTTAATGAATGTGGGAACTTCTGTGTATCTGCCAAACAAGGTGGTTGAAGTTAAAAAACGAAAATGTTTAGAAAACCCCTTAGAATATGTTGAATGATTTTCTGTGCAGTTTATGAAAATTTATGTGCTGCCAATGATAATGATGAAGATTATGATTTGGCTATTGCAATTGAATCCGCCACTGGTGTAAAAGAATACAGAGAACTGCTTATCAGTGGCTCTGTTTACATTCCTGATTGGGACACACTGCTTCAAGGGTGTGCAGTAAGTTGGAGCCGTTTGCAAGCTCAATGATCAAACTATAGTAAAGGTGTGTGCTGCTGTAGTTGTGGCTGACACATGAACCCACCAGATGACAGAGTTTTAATTATGGTCAGCGGGGCCATTTAGTCCGTAATTGTGATAACGTGAAAGTGGCGTGTATTAATGTGGGTTTGAAAGTAGAACAATATTTAAATGACGATATTAAAGTTTTCGTCTGAGAAAGAACTAAGAATGTGAACGCAGTGCTAAAGTAAGTGAAAAGAATGTGCAAGTAAATAAGGGAGAAAAGAAGGTTAAAAGAAGGTTGAAAGATTTAAGTCTTAAGGGAATCCTTTTGAAGGAAAGTGAATTGATGAATACAGGTTGATGTAAAATTACAGATGACTCCAACAAATGAGTTGGAAAATATTTTAAAAGTACCGGTAACTAAAAGGATGATAGTGTTTTGAACGAAATGCTTTGATAAGGTTTTAGATGATATAGAATGTATTAGAATGTATCACAAGCAGAGAGGGCAGCCTCAAAAGTTAGTGTGAATCCTAATTGCAGATTGATAAACTCCTAGAAAAATACATTGAAGTAATTGAGAACTTGACAACTAAAATTGAGATGAAATGTGATCAAATAAGTAAAAGCAGTATTACTGGATTAATAGTTGATAAATGTAAAATATGTAGAAAGGCATCTGATTAAACAAAAAGTTTGTTAGTGATTTGAACGTGGAGGAATAGTGTTGACCATGAACGAACTAAGAGCTGATGTTTTGCTTTCAAAAGATAAGCTTGTGATTGGCTGAGACAGTTTGCTTATCGGAATCTGGTGTGTGCTGTGGCTGAGACGTCCAGTGCGACAGAGACACGATCTGAGAGGAAATTTGTAATGTCTAAATTCCCTGATGTGGGCAAAAGACAAATATAAAAATTATGTTTATTTGAAAATAGATGTAAATTCTGGCAAAGATGCCTTACTGCTGGGCTAGAGTTAAAAGTTTAAGTGGTAGATAAAGTTTGAGTATAGAAGTTTATGAGAGTACAGTGTGCCAGTCCTAAATGCCTAAGAGTCTCTCTCATTCAATGTCAGCTAAAAGCTGTTAACTGAGCCTGTGCGATTTAGGGATTGAGAGATGAGTAACATAATATTTTGGTTTGTGAAACAGTAAAGAAATGTGGAGCTTGTAAAATGTTGGGGGTATCATGTTTTAATATTCCTGATTACAGTGACAACATAACCAATATCATCGAGCACATGAGAAAAGCTGTGAAAGAGCCGCCTAAAACTACTGATAGTGAGTGGGTGGTGTGGCTGATGTCTGCATGGTCAGGGTGGTTTTATAGAATAATTCAAACTGTCTTGCCAATTGTGGGTATGGGATTACTGATTCTGTTTTGTTTCCCATGCATTATGAAGTGCCTTTCCAGCTTAGTGCAGAGATTGATCAGGGCAGGGACGGTTAGCACGTCAGTCCAAGCAGTGAAACTGACTCTGTACCCAATAACTGAGGGAGAGCAATGTGATGATTATGACAGCGATGACGTGTGTACAGACATGAGTTAAATGTGTTTTCTTTCTTTTTGTTTGCCTTCCTGGGACCAGGAAAGGGATTTACTAAACTTTGATTGTTTAGGTGTTGATGTCAATGATTGACTGTTCTATTCACTGTTTTTATTATTATTATTGTTTTCATTATTTTTATTCCTTTTTCCATTATAAGAATGATGATATGTTCAGAAGGTTAAAAACAGCGGTCATCCGTGGATACAGGGAACTGCTTATCAGTGGCTCTGTTTACGTTCCTGTCTAGAGGATTTTCATAACAAGTTACGAGGTGACGTACAAGTGGAAGGGTTTGAACTGAGGGATTTTTATGTTTACTGTTTCTTTGCATCTTTTTTATGAATTGATATGTTTTTTTCCATACTAATGTGATCTATACTATTTCTTGTTTATACTGGGGCGACTGAGGGTCCGATCTAAGTGTCGGGGATGCAATAACAGTGCTTATTCATCTAGCCCGGTTTCAGAATAAACCTTTACTTGCTTGCTATAAAATTAAGGGCCTATCCTTACAAAAACAGCCTAAGCTTTTCATTCTAAATTTTAATGAAGGTTCAAGTAGAATGATCAGGTATATAAAAGTCAGACATGAAGAGTATAACTGTGATGTAAAGACTTGAATCAATTCTGTTCTTGAAATGTAATGATGTAATGATGTAATGATGTTTGATCAAGAAATTAGAAGACAAGGATGAATTTTCCTTTAATACGTTTATCAGAGAATGATAAAGAGGAGGAATTTGTTGTGGAAAAATTCAGTATTTCTTATAATCATTCGGTTCCAAACTGTTTAATCATATGTTTCTGTGAGGTTTTCTAGCAGCTGAGGAGGGACAGGGAAGCGAGAGGCAATTTAGGTCGTAGATGAAGGCCTTTGGGTGTCTCAGGGACAAAGAACAGTGTGGCCTGGGCCAGGGGGGGTAGAAACCAGTCCGAACCAGCAGGAGATAGGGGGTATCTTTCTGGAAGTTTACAAGAAAGCTGGAAGGAGGAGTTTTTTCCAAGAAACTGTATAAGATCTGTATGTTTTATTATGTCTAGTAGGTATTCTATTTCAAAGCTGGGTGGCTGCGGCTTTTGTGAATGGAAACCTCATTGAAATAAACCTTTTCTCTTTATTACAGTTTTGCCTCTTGAATGTTTCTTACACCTCTGATGCTGGTTGATATTAACTTCTCAAAATTGCCATTACACACCAGTTTATTACTAAACAATTAAATGTCTCCTTGCTAATTTAGACACATTCATAATCATTACTTTAAACGGTTCTTTGTGGCAAGCTTTATGCGTGCGGTCATAACGCGTATTATCCTGTAGGCTATAGCCTATTTAAGTAATTAAATTAATATAAAGGGGTGATTTGTCCACGAATGGCTTAAATGAACAACTACTAGTCGACTAGAAAAAAAAAAAAAATTAGTCGGAGGCAGCCCTTATTCGCAGCCTTATACACACGTCTATGGCCCAATGACGCTACGATGAGCATTTACTACTTTTAAAAAATGCGGGTCAGGAAACGGGTCGGATACAATATTTTCTTTTTCTTTTTTTGCGGTCCGAGTTGCGGGCGGGTTAATTGAAAACGTCGGTCGGGTGTGGGTTGTTTATACATTGACCCGCGCATCACTGGTGGAGGCATCTCGCCGGTCTCGTGAAGTTTCATCTTAAGCGTCTCTGGAAGCTCAGCATTGGATAGCCGAATAACACTGTGAGGTAAAGTATCAGCAAACGTTTGTTTTTGACAACTGTTCTCAAGTTTATTATATATTCGCAATATATTCACAACTGTTATTGTGTTATTGGGAGTGGAGAGAAGTGACAAAATTACGGTAGAACTGTGCAAACAAAGTATCTGTCTAGCATTGCCATGTCAGTGTATTGATTCATTGTCCCTTCATAGTTTGCAAGAGACATTTAATAAACTGAGCGTAGCCTATTCATCTGTCAATATAAAAAGCGACTTGGCCATTCTAATTAATGATCGGAAGAACGCGTATCGACCACCGTTACTGTAAAATATGCACGTATGTCCATTTAAACTCGATTAAATCATTACACTGGCAAGAATATGGTTACATTTAAAGATGCCGTACCAAGTATGACAACACTATGTTCAACTGCTTTTGAAATTACGGTGTTTTTTTCACTTCCTGAAAAGTAGCCATTTTGGACATACTTGAGTTTCAACGGGCAGCGACGATTTGATTATTCTAACTGACTTTGACATTATTTTCATTAAAGAGTTAAAAGGAATGGTCAAACATTCGCTCACATTTAATGATGCACAGATATCATTAAAACCTTTTCATTTATAGAGTCAGATGAAATAACGAGAGAATACATATTCAAATGTATTGCATTTAATAAAAATATACTCTGCCTCGAGAAAAGACAGTAACACGTAAAGACCTTCTGCTCTGGTCGGATGCCGGCTTTGGGCCGATCGAGTGCGAGCTTACAGGTTTTACTACACTAACATTCACAGAAAAATAAATAAATGAGACCCAAATGGTCACACTGTAGAGCCATGAAATGCTACAGTGTTGTGGAATGTATGTATCAAAACCTAATAAAACATTAATTGGCCCATTGTCAGTTATTTTGTAGTTATTTTTCAACCTGTAACAACCAATAAACCCCAAATCCAGCATAGAGGGGTTCAGTGAATGTAGTATTGAATGTGTGTGACTGTTTCCACCTGGTAGTAAGATGTGCTGTCAGTGATTCGATCTCAGCTGTTCAGCCTATATGCATTACCATTTCCACCTGCTATTGACGTGCTTTTCAAACGCATCTTCTGTGACCACTTTTGTTGAGATTTCATCGAGACATTCCCCTCTTATTTCGTCACACTCTTTATTTTTCCAGGAGCACAGAGTGCACAAATGATCCAACGTGAGCCATCTGAACACAAGAAGAGAGAACATTTATAACACAACACAGCAAATTATTAGACATGTCTGTGTGTGAGAGCTACATTTGTGTCCTGCCTGTCCTCTAAGATCCATAAAAGTAATAAATACATAGTGTTAGAAAAATCTTTGCTGCAAGAAACAGCTACGATTGCTTTGGAAATGTTAAGTAATTGTTTTGTTAGTAAAGAATCAAGAATCAATGTATCTAATAACTTACCTTGATTAATTATGAAATTTGTAGATGTTCCTTTCACCTCCTCTGCATTTTCATGAAACACTTTTTTATTAGATTTTCTTTTTGAAAACACCAGTATTAATAACAGCAATGATAGTAACCTTTTCACAAATAAGGAAAAAATTAAAAACCATTAAGACAAACTGAATTCTATATTAAACAATTTCTTGCAACTATGGAACTTGTGGCCGGTTAACAGACTTTTGCTTGTCTTCCTCTGCCAATAGGATAGTACAAACTTTTCAGTCACATTTTTAAAAACATAAATGTTTCTCAATTTCACATCCGTACCTTCAAAATAATCAACTCCACTCAGGAGCTTCTCAAAGACATAACAGTGTCACTGAGATGATAATTTAACACTTTAACATACGACAGGTATCCCTCAGTGAGCGGCTCATCAGTGTACGAAAAATACAGAAGTCAGTCTCAAAGCCTAAAAGTTTATTGCAGCAGTGAAAAAAAGTATTCAAAACACCTTAAATCCAACTGATCTAAACTAAATCTCTTTAGCCAGTTTTTTAAAAAACGTTCTTCACCACTAATGTAAATTAATCAATTAGTTTTTGGGTGAAATTCAAATCTCTATGTGACCTGACCAAGCTCGGTTAGTTTTACTCCTGATCTCATAACCTCATTGGAGTATCATAAGGTAAGATGAAAGTTTTTGTGATGCTGTCGTGCAGCTAAATATTTTATACACTTTTGGACATTTACTTAAATTTTTATTTTATTTTTTAACAATTGCTAACAAGCGTTTATGTAAAGTACTTTTTCTAAATTCTTAAAGCAACACACCTACACAATTAGCCAAATAGTTAATTTTCTACCCAAAACCATATTTTGTTAAATAAATATAAACTCTACATTTAAAAATGCTAAAAAACTTGTTATATGCTAACTCCAAGACACAGCAAACCCGATTCAAAATTGAATCATTCTGTCAAAACTCTAGCACTAGTGTTCTATCCAACATGAACATATAGTCAATCATAACGCAATGACTGTCAAAATACTAACAGTTGATGGCATTATAAAAACTGCATTACTTGTCATGTTTCAGTTCTACCAGCAGACAATATGAAATACATTGTTTTTAATAATTTAGTTTATTTTTACTGTAAGCCAGTGTTGAATGTATGCATTCTTGGCAACATACTATCTAAAAGTGAATGAGTCATTACTTTATAGAATGTACAGTAGAAAAAAAAAATAGAAAGTAACAGAATTGCTCAGGGAGGAAGCTTTTTTCATAAAAAAAGTATAAAAGGTAATTGGGACATTTTCTCACACAATTCTTTTTTCTTACAATTGTGAGTTTTCATCTCACAATTATGTTTTTTTTTTTTTTTTTTCTCAGAATTGTGAGATGTAAATTTAGGAATTGAGAGGGAAAATAATCATAATTGTGAGATAGAAAGTCACAGTTACCTAGTTACTTTCCTATTCCATGGCAGAAATAAGCTTCCATAGGTTCCACATGTGTAAGTTGGAAAAAACAGAGATGCCCAATCCAGCAAACATTCTTCCTCCTCTCCTCTCCTCTCCCCTACCTCTTCTTTTCCCTTGTCCTGGTCCAACTACTCTTCTCCTTCAACTATTCCTCTCCCTCGCCCAGACATTGTTTTTTTCTCTCTCTGCTTCTCTGTGTTGTTCTGCATCCACACTGCACAAAACCAATACAAATAGTCCTTTTTTTGTTGTTGTTTACTGCGCATGCTCATGTAATGGAAAGACCTTCAAGACCTGACTATGCCTTCCCCTGAGATTCGGTTCAACTATTTCTCAATAATTCAGTGATCTCCTACTTAAAAAAAGCTAATCCGCAATTTCAGTATTTTTTATATATTTTTAAAGCATTTTAGAAACGTGTTAACCAACTGCATTTTGTGTGAAAACAACATGAATTGTGTAAATGGTATGGTCACAACAAACAGATGTTGTGCTAATTGTGTTTAGAGTTTTTAAAACTTGACTACAGATTGAACAAAAGGATGTTAGAAATTGATTAAAAAAAAACAACCTCTGATGCCCATTCAGTCCAAGAATGTTAAACGTTTTAAAAAGCATTCCAACTCCAAGAATAGCAAAGTTCACAACAATATTATCATTGGAATCACTTTCAGAGTACTTTTTTTCAGCTGATGAATGGTAAATACATTGACAGCCAATCAAAATCCTTGCTATTTTAAAATGTTTGTTGCAATTATGACATAACTGCAGAGTATTGTTCGTTGATTGTCGTACAAGCTAGTTATCATTATAGTTATCCTTTTTGGAGTGAACAAGCATTTAATCATGAGTTCTGTCTGTTCTCATATAACTCTGTCCTTATAATTCTGTCAATCATGTTCATCTCCAAGTATCTATGTTAGCATTGTTTTGGCTGTTAACATAGGGATGTTGTTTAATGTAGGGATATGTATGTTGGGTGTGCTTCTCTAAGTTTTAATCTGACACAGAGACACTGAAGAGTTCAAATAAACCCTAAATCCAGCATAGAGGGGTTCAGTGAATGTGGTGTAGAATGTGTGTAAGTGTGTGAGTGTGTGTGTGTTAGAGACGCTGTAGAAGGACAGAGTGCCAGCCGACACGTCCAGATAGACACCTACTCTATTAGAAAAGGGTGGAGGGGCTGGTATGGCAGTCCGCTTTTTAATGTGCCAGGCAGAGAATTTGTAATCAGAGCAGATTAGACTCCAGGAATTGTCATTGGATCCAAACCCAAAGACACTTCCTCCTTTCCAGTTGACTCCTTTACATGACACTGATATATCTGCATTATATCCGCTCCATTCAGCCTCCCAGTAACAGCGTCCATTCAACCTCTCCCCACACAGAACCTGTTCGCATTTCTTAAATCTCTCTGGATGATCCGGATACGGCTGATGACCATAAACATATGTAACTTTCCTGTTCTTATCAGACAGAATGAGACGAGAGTGTGCTGTGTTTGGATCCAGTGTGAGATCACAGGCATCTGAACACAAGAAAAAAGAAACATCTATAACACAACAGCACAGCAATCACTCAGAGTGTGTGCGTGTATGAAGACATACACTTTCGTAGTCCTGCTGTCATCCTGAATTCTCCTCCCTGATCCACACTATAAACACACAAACACACATTAATGTAGATATGTACATGCACACCCATGTTCAATATGTCAGTATTAGTCTTTGGCATACTTGAGTATCTGCAGTGAGCAGTTTGGATCCCTCAGTTTTTCAGAGAGCAGTTTGACTCCTGACTCTGGGTGATTGTAGCTCAGATCCAGCTCTCTCAGGTGTGATGGGTTTGAACTCAGAGCTGAAGACACATAACCACAGCCTTCCTCTGTCACCATACAGCCCGACAACCTATAGAAACACACATATACATACACACACACACACACACACACACAGTCAGGTAATCTAAAAAGTGCTTCCCAAACGGTGAACTGCTTATGCCTATGCCTTGTGTTACAGATTGTGTTACAAACATGGATGTGGAGGGATTTATTGTGGACATTTATAATCAGATATTATTTGCACTAAAGTGGTGAACAATCAGCTAAAAAGCCATGGACATGGAGGTGAAAGGTGATTATAGCAAACATTGTATATTATCAGCAAATGTTGCCAGCAAACTACAATGTCACATAAACAGTTATAGCTATAATAAGTTATGTATATAGGAAGAAATAAAACCCCAAAGACTACTATTTAACCAAATTCTTAAATATTATATTACACTGGATATAAATATAAAAAACAGGATGCCTTTTTATTGAAGAAAATCACTAAATCTAATATAGTCATTGCTGCAAATGTATAGAATTTGGGGGGCAGTAGAGAGCAGTATTAAGCACACACCAACTACACCAGTTTTCCCAAAATATACAGACCAGTTAAATACCTCAGTATGTGCAGCTGACAGTTTGAACTCTTAAGTCCACCAGACAGCAGCTTCACTCCTGAATCCTGCAGGTCATTGTTACTCAGGTCCAGCTCTCTCAGGACACAGTTTGAGGATTGGAGTGCTGATGACAAACTCTCACAGCACCAAGTAGTAAGATTACAACATGGTAATCTAATTTGAAAAATAAAACAAAGTGGTGTATACTAAATCATTTGCAAATTAGAAGTAAACAGACAAAAATATTTTTTCATTTGGGTTTTGCGTTTCCATTTTCTTCCTAAATTTGTATGACTCCTATATACACATAATACAAATCCACACAGAAAAAGGAACTTTTGATTGCAATTAATCAATGGGGTTATTCTGTGATAAAATACAGTTCTATACTGACTTTTCACTGAGCCAACAATCTCATATTATTCCACACTGTCCCTTCTCACATAATAAATTCATTTACACTCCAATCAATATCAAACCTTAGTACGTGCAGCTGACAGTTTGGGCTCTTCAGTCCATCAGAGATCAGCTTCACTCCTGAATCCTTCAGGTCATTGTTACTCAGATCAAGCTCTCTCAGGACACAGTTTGAGGATTGAAGAGCCGATGACAAACTCTCACAACACTGAGCAGTGAGATTACAGGACTGTAAACTGGAAAACAAAAACTGTTATCAGTGTTGGCCAGATACCCTAATATAATACCCTACTATTTCAAATGTACACAAATGTATAATTTATACTTTACAATTTTTATAATTAAAGTGCTATGGCACTTGATTTTCTTGATTTTAATGTACTTAAGTATTAAAACTAAAATATACTTATCACTTAAACATCACTCTTTATGTGACAAGATCAAGAAGGGTTTATTCAATATTTTATGTACCAACAATCTAGCATTCTGTAAAAAATGGTAAGTTCAAGTTCAACCACCTCTGAACCAGCTAAATAATATCTTCCAAAACACCTGTCAGTAAATATTAAAATTTCCCTAATATACTAATGTTCGTAGAAATTGTTGTAACTGAACTATGCAGTAAGGTAGATCTCTGGGAAGAGTATTGGGCATCCTTGGTCTACAGTTTGGCCCATGTCACCCTGTTAATTTAGAGACCAAATAAAATGACTAACCATGTATGTAAATAAATGTAAATATGACTCTTACAGTGCTCGTCTAGTGTTTTTGATCACTGGTAGCAGTCTCATCAATGCTTCATCAGATCTTCTGTATTTCTGCAGCTCAAACATCTCTTTAGTCTCTTCTGATATCAGGAGCAGAAACACCAGAGCCGACCATTGAGAAGAGGAGAGATTTGCTGAAAGATTTCCTGAGCTCAGATTAATCTGGATGTCCTCTGCAAAGTCATCTTTCAGTTCACTCAGACAGTAAAATAGGTTGATAGTTCTCTCTACCTTTTTTTCCTTCTCTATTTTCTTTTTGATATAATCAGCAACATCTTTGACATTCTGGGTTTTCAGTTCCAGTTTGGGCAACAGTTCCTTCAGGTCACTCTGATTGGACTCCAGTGAGAGACCCAGCAGGAACCGGAGGAAAAGGTCCAAGTGTCCATTCTTGCTCTGCAAAGCCTTGTTGATCGCAGCCTTATGAAAGTCAAATAATGACTTTTTGAAGATACCCCATTTCAGTTTTTCTGTCCAAGATTGAAGAAATACAAATCTACTTCCAAAACATTTGTATATGAAAAACACGTAGAGAGCAGCTAGGAACTCCTGAACACTGAGATGTACGAAGCTGTAAACACTTCTCATTGAAAAAGCCCTTTCTTTCTGAAAGATCTGAGTGCATAACCCAGAGTACACTGACCCTTCACTGACATCTAGTCCACACTCCTCTATATCTTCTTTGTAGAAAATCAGATTACCTTTCTGTAGCTGTTTAAAGGCAAGTTTCCCAAGTTTCAGAATAACCTGATCAAAAGACTTAGCTTTAGGATTAATTTCAGGATCATCACAGTATTTTTTCATCTTTTGCTTCTGAGAAAGTAAGAAGTTTGTGTACATCGCAGTGAGAGTTGTTGGTATTTTGTCATTGCCCTCTTGAGTCAGTAGAGGCTGAAGAACAGTGAGACAGATCCAGCAGAAGACAGGGATGTGGCACATGATGTATAGGCTCCTGGATTTCCTGATGTGACAGATGATGTTTCCAGCAACCCTAGGACTGTTTTTGATGAAGTATTGCTCTTTTTGCTCATCACTGAATCCTCGCACCTCTGTCACCTGATCAATGTAGTCTCTGGGTATCAGACTAGCTGCTGCTGGTCTGGATGTTATCCAGATGAGAGCAGAGGGAAACAGATGTGTCTTGATTAGGTTTGTAAATATTTTACTCACTGTTGTTTTTACATGCACATCTGTAAATGCATCACTCTCATTAAATCTCAAAGGGAAATGACATTCATCCAGCCCATCAAAGATGAACAGGACCTTACAGTCACCTTCAGGAAGAGAGGGAAGTTCTTCAGGACCACTAAAGAAGCATTCCTGAAGCAGATCCATGAGACTGCAGTTCTTTGTAATCATATTCAATTTACGGAATGGGAGAGGAAATACGAAGAGTATATTCTGATTTTCATTTCCTTCAGCCCAGTCAAGAATGAATTTATTGACAGAGACAGTTTTTCCCACCCCTGCGATTCCCATCGTCAGCACTTTTTTGTTTTGTTGACCCATATGTTCTTTGAATATGTCATTGCACTGGATCGCTGAGTCCTTCGCAGTAAATCGGCTGATATTTAGTTCAATCCGTCTCACCTCATGGTCAATCATTATTCCTCCAGTTTCATTCTCCACCACATATAGATCGGTGTAAATATCATTCAGATACTGCCGATGACCTGTCTGAGAATTACCAACCAATATCCGCTTGTAGTCCTCTTGTAATTTGTTCTTCAGTCTGAGGCTGACCTTTCTGTAATCATGAGGATCAGCTTTACTGTCCTCTGCAGTTGAGCCTATGAGAAAGAGAAAAACTTTTGGATTGAAATAAGTTTGTTTATAAATTTAGTATTTTACTAACATTTTTAAACTATTATTAATTGTTACCTGGCCTATGATATTTTTCTAAAATAAATTAACATACAAACACACTTATAATAAGTATGTGTTGTACATGTGCATTTCAGTACTGCTGTATTACTGCAGCCTATTTACCACAATTAATCATACTTGCATATTTAGTGAATGTACTGCAACACTAAATGCATTTACATGCTCATCTTACACTGATTATGCTTAATAAACAGACAATGTTTAATCTCATGCATTTGCTTTGGCTCAAGCCACATAGTATAGATCTCTTTGAGATACAACAGGCAGTGTCCCCCTGCAGGAACATGAACCTAGCTCAGGAACTGAAGAACATTTCTGTTTTCGTCCTGTTTGCACAAGGAACTATAGTTCCTGTTCGCCATTTTGTCGAGTATTTTTAACTCCTACTCCGGCACTTTCAAGTAGTCAAGAAATTGAATTATGGCCACTTTTGCAATTTATGATTGGTAAACCTGTGACACACAAACCAGTGATGAAGAAGAAGAGCCAGCAGCCACCAAGTTAACAGAACGTTAAACTCACCAGCAGCACACCAGCTCCAGACAAACAATGACACTTAAAACTGTGCTGTTACTACAGCTAACATTTACAAAAACAGCATATCTTGGTTCAGTAAAACAGCAAAACCAATGTTAGCATCTGAATTCAGGCCTTTCTGCCTAGGTCTCTCCAGTGCTGGAAAGATTTTCAAATATTAACCCTCTGGAGTCTGAGGTGTTACTGTAAGGACCCCATCGAAAATGAGATAGTTCATCTCAAGGGGCTATCCTTGAAAATAAAGAATAAATAAAGAATAAAGAATAAAGAATAAAGTGTGTTGCGGTGCTCGCTCCAATCCTCTTTCAACAGTGTTTTTCAGAAAATCACTTACTGCACCTTTAAGTAAAAGACCTACACGCAGAACACCTTGGCCCACACCACTGGCTACCATTGCTGGAGAAATGAGTGGTCCTTATAGAACTGAATCAAAAGTTATAAGTTGTCAATAATGGCCCTGGTGTATGAGAAAACCCAACACCACTGTTAAATTGCATGTGAGTAGTTTCTCATTCTTTTTTGTCAGTGTCTCAGAACGGCTCAGTTTGTAGTAAATGCTGCTTCACATGAAGCCCATTTCTGCATTGCTATTAGTTTGGATCCCTTAAAACGTATATTTGGGAAATAAATAATAATAATAATAATCATATTTAATCAGATAACTTTCAGCCAAATTTTGCATCCCTACCAACAAGCACAGCTTGTATTTCACAAACCATCTTACAAAACAAATATAGACTTTAGTACTGCTATTTAATAGACAAGCCAAAGATTTATGTGTGTGAACCTCTGTAATAGTTGCAAGCATATTTTCTCTTACATACCCAAAATGAAGACCATTTGACTAAAATATGAATAATCCCCAATAATTTACCCAAGATCTTTTTTGAAGCAGCTCCAACAGTGGCAGAAGCATTCATATTGCCCTCAGTCTGAACTGTGAAAGAGAGAGATGAAACAAAATGAAAATGCAGTAACATAAATTACACAAACACACTGGAAAGCTAGAGTTTAAGCTGAAAGACATTTATTACTTTGTTCTCTACATTTACACCATACACTTGTAAAGATTTTAGTTACCTTCATTGTGTTTGTTCTCTAACTGTTCAGCCAGAAGGTTTTGGTTCATCTTCCTAAGGATATACACTGTCGTCTTCACAGCTCCTTCTTGGCCAAAACTTGCCACCATTTTGTCCACTGTGTCTAAGACATCTGTGTTCTCCATTTCAGAAGTTGAAACACACTCATGATTCTTCAGGTACCACTGAAACTCCTTCAGATCATCTTTGACTAGTTCCTTCAGTGAGTTCACGAGCTGCTCTTTAACAGATGCCATTGTCCTTCAATGATTCACTTCTGCAGGCCAAGAAAAAAATTAATAACATGTGGATCTGTGCGCACAAATGTTATTTGGATTATAAAATGTCTGCTACAATGCATTCAGGTAATGAGTGATTGACAATGAGTGAAAAGGGAATGCTGTTCTGCAGTAAAACTAACATTTTAGAGTTACATTTTATTTGGCCAACAAGCTTGAGTGTGGAGGAAAAAGTGTAGTCAGATGTGCAATGTTGCTGTGGACAGATTTAATGATGAAGAACACAATCTAAACATTATTTCAATGAAATAAAGGCTGCAATGTGTGTACTAATGAAGAGATGACAGATACAGCCTTCAGAGCTCAGTTCAGTCTGTTTCAAGAATACCAGTCTGTCGTCAGACAGACACACAACCAGTGAAGACACTCGTCTCACAGGAATTGGGACCAGCGCTGATTGTTTTCAGCTTGACAAAATACATTTTCAGAAGAAAGATTTAAAATCGAACACAAAGAGTATTCTCGTTGCTTCATAACATTAAGGTTGAACCACTGGAGTCACATGGACTATGTTAATGATGTCTTTACTACCTTTCTGGGCCTTGAAAGTTGCAATGACGTTGCTGCCTATGTGGGGTCAGAAACCTAAAGGATTTCATCAAAATTAACTTAATTTCTGTTCCGAAGATGAACGAAGGTCTTACGGGTTTAGAACAACATGAGGGTGAGTAATTAACCCTCTGGGGTCGGCAAACACGCTGGTGCATTTTGATAGATTTTTTTCACATAGCAGCAAAATAGACTTAAAATACTCTACTGTAAAATGTCTACTTTTTTATGTGTCCACTTACAGTCAAAACAAAACATTGTGCTTTTGTAAAATAAAGAAAATAAACAGGGTGTGCTTTCTGTCTCTCTGTCTCCGTGAACTTTTTTCTGGTGCACATCTCTAAATCTAAACAAAACTCAGCGAATGCTATTCTACAGAGCCCGGGAAGTCACCTGTGGGAGAGAAAAATAATAATCTGTGGCGACGGTTTTGCAATCTGTCCACTCAGTTTATAAACCGTACTCATGAATTCTCAAACTGTTCCCTCGGTTTAACAAATCGTGCCCACGGATTAATAAACCGTACCCACGAGTTTCTAATCTGCACTCTCAGATTTGTAAACCGTGCCTTCAGTTTTTGCAATCTGTACCCACAAATTCATAAACCGTGCCCACGCTTTCGCAATGCATTCCCACGGGTTTGTAAACTGTACTCACGAATTTGTGGCTCGCCCTTATTTTAGAAGAATACGTTGTTAACGAATCTTATTGTATATTGTTTTATTGTGTATTAAAGGGATAGTTCACTTTGAAATTAATTTTTGATATGTTTTAGCTTACCTCAAGGGCATCCAAGATGTAGGTGTCTTTGTTTCCGCAGTAGTTTAAATTTTGATATTTTTAGGTCAAACCGGTCTTGTCTGTCAGTCATATAATGCATGTCGATGGTCACTGGCTCAAAACACAAGCACAGAGTCCAAATTAAAACAATTCCCCATCGTCCAAATGAAACAATTCCCCATCATAAGTACACATTGATGGCCTAAGACACGAAACGAGCGGTTTGTGTGAGAAAACGAACAGTATTTATATCGTTGTTATCTCTTGAAAACAGCACACGTCCAAATGATCTGACGGCGCGGGCGGGTATAGATATATACATAGATGTCGCCTTGGCTACTGCAGTTCATTGGAACGAAACTGTAGCCAAGCGACATCTAGTGTATATATCTATACCCGCCCGCTGGCGGGTATAGATGTATACACTAGATGTCGCCTTCGCTACTGCAGTTCATTGGAACGAAACCATAGCCAAGGCGACATCTATGTATATATCTATACCCGCCCGCGCCGTCAGATCATTTGGACGTGTGCTGTTTTCAAGAGATAACAACGATATAAATACTGTTCGTTTTCTCACACAAACCGCTCGTTTCGTGTCTTAGGCCATCAATGTGTACTTATGATGGGGAATTGTTTCATTTGGACGTGGGGAATTGTTTTAATTTGGACTCTGTGCTTGTGTTTTGAGACAGTGACCATAGACATGCATTATATGACTGACAGACAAGAACGGTTTGACCTAAAAATATCAAAATTGAAACTACTGCGGAAACAAAGACACCTACATCTTGGATGCCCTTGAGGTAAGCTAAAACATATCAAAAATTAATTTCAAAGTGAACTATCCCTTTAAGTGGAATAGAAAAACCTGTTTATAGTTACCATTATCTAGTTGGAGTGTGTTAAAGTAATCCTTTTTTTTTTGCATGTATCTGTGTATAGCTGGCCTGTATAAAGCTGGCCTGGCCTTAAATGTTTTTCCTTTAAGTTAATACAATGGTTGGTTGTTTATCTTTATTGGGATCATTTTGTTTACTTTTGAAGCTAGGTGAGTTATTTCTAAAAACCCTTAGTAAGAATTAATTTTCTTTGCCGTTTCCCCTCCTGTCCATTCTCAGTCTTGTGTTTATATCCCACTGATTATTTAAAATAAAACTTGTTCTATCTTTTTATTTTACAAACTGGTGTTGTAATTTGTGCTTGTCCTGGGACCTGGAGACGGGAATTCTCTCACTTTCTCCCTGCAACTTTTTGTTACTCTCCTTTCCTGCCCCTAGACCAGAAAGCGGTCTCGTAACAGTATCTGAAACAACAGTCAATCAACTCAAATCAGTGTTTTATGCTCAGGATAGTACGTTATCTCTTTGATTACAGACGTTTTAACTTGTAAAGTGTCCAAAGTCCTTTCAGCATTTGTTGCCCACATAGGTACACACACGCACACTCGTTTTGCATTTTTTGGATTCTCATATAAATATGAGTAAATACACAGGTTAAATAAGTCACATAAAAAGCCAAAAATAAAACAAGTGAGAAAAACAACCATCACACCTCAGACGTAAAACACATGCCTATGATCACGAGACTGAAGTGTCTTTCAGTCAGTGTTTGTTTGTTATTTAACAAAGATACTAAAAAACCATAAACCAAAATCCAGCAAAGATGGGTTCAGTGAGTGTGGTTTTAAATGTGTGTAAGTGTATGTGTATGTCTGAGACAATGTAGAAGGGCAGAGTGCAGGACTCATTAAACTTATTCCTTACCTGATGATTCCTCTGATATATCAGCCCGTCCCACTCCATTCAGCTTAACTGTGAGCAGTCAGGTCATTGTTACTCAAGCCCAGCTCTCTCAGAAGAGTTTGAAGCAACGTACAGATTCAACAATTTCACAGGACTGATTAGTGTGTTTGTTGACGGACACTCTAAATGCAGGAATAAAAACAAATATTACAAATCTAAAAACAAATATTATAAATCAACACAATGTAAACAGACAATTGTAATAGTTCAATTGAGAAACACATTGATAATTAGATCAAACAACTGTTACTAGAGAATGTCAAACGAAATCTGCTGATTCTTGGTTCTTACTAAGAAAACTTAAAGAAATTGAATGTTTGTTTATTTTATTTGCTAACTCACCTTGAAAAATGACGATATTTGTCGATGTTTCTTGCACCTCCTCTGCACTGTCATCTTGACCAGAAGCTCCTTCCACTTCTGAATTTTCATAAAGGACTTTGGGCACTGATTTCATCTGAATTTCAATTAAACCACACCCACTTGGCACCATTACATCACATGATCCAGTTAAATTACACACAGGTGAGCAAATGTCTTAGGGATTTATGAAGAGATTGTGTCCCAGTAATCCAAGGGTTTCAAACTGTTTCTAGATCCTCACCAGCACATTTTACATGTTTTCCTTATTCGACACACTGAGCTCAGGTCACGTCCACGAATAATGAGGAGTTCAATCAGCCAGGTTCAATAAGAGAAACATCTGCAATGTTCAGTGCTGAGGACGATCCAGTATCAGCGTGGAAACACATGCAGAAGTCAAAGTGTGACGTTAACTTCTTCTCCATAGAAACGACACGCCCACATCGCCGTCCTGTTTAGTGTTTCTCAGATAGTGAGCGAGTCTTCCAGCTTATCTATTCTTCTACAGCAAGAAACAAACTGAAGGTTTAATATATGACGGGCATCAAAGAGGTATGATTTCATTTTCTCTCTATTCCACTTGAGAAAGAAAAAAAATTCTCTTTTAAACAGAAGTGATTGGGTTTTTTGCTTGAATTTATACATATACAGTGCACACAAAATACTCTGTATGACTGATTCAATCTCCATTTCTTCTGTATACTCACAGTATTTAAGTCAATGTGTTTGTGCTTGTGGAATGTTAGAGTGACAACCAGAGAATCTAAAATTATGACACAAAAACCAGGGGATCATATTACAGAAAGACCTTAAATTTGTAATCCTATCTTATCTGTTTGGTAACCATTGCAATTTCGGTTAGGACCTCATTTAGGACAAAAGCTATTACAGAATGACATTTCTGAAGTGCATTACCTTATCTAAAATATGGATAGGAACAGAGTATTGCAGAAGCATACTAACTTGACAAAAAACCCTAAAAACTGTCTTAGCTTTAGGACAACCCCAATGGTGTCCTAACTTCAAAATTATTTGAAAGCCAAATGTAAAAATCACTTAAAAATAGTCCTGTCTGAGAATGGCATCACATGTATTGATGATACAAGATGAAGAAGAGAGACTTTTGATGGTGGAAAGACTTGATGGTGGTGCACTTTGATGACAAAACACTAATAAATAATTACAGACTCCCATGAAATATAATGATAGGCTTTGCCTTTTCTACCAAGCTTATCAAAACTTCTCTTTCTGCAGCACTTAATTAAAAGCACACCTATTTGGTTTCTCCATTTTAATCTCTAGCGTTTACTTCACAGCCGATTGACTGCTTGGTAACAGAACTGAGAGTTGATTACCGAACTCGATAGAGCGGTTTAAGATTTCCAAACAATATGCTGATGTAGTAAAGTTGCTATACCTCTTCCCTTTCCAATTGGTGATATTTTAAACAAGATTATGGAACAAAAAGAAAAAGATGACTTGAACAGCTAGTAAGAGACAAAGGTCTAAATGAGGCAGACAAACAGATTAATGACCATAATAATAATAATAATAATAATAATATATAAATGATCACTGCCTGTCTTGTTAGACTGATTGTTTTCTACATCGTAATGGAATTTTTCTTAGAAGCTTTAGGAATGTACATAGGCTTAAATAATTTTAACTCAAAATTTCAGTATTATTTGGCAAGTCTGTGTGTAATAAGCAGGATAAAGTCACTCACTGACTCGTTACTTCAAGAGAGCAACCATACATCTGTTGTGTGTTTTCTTTAATATATGATTTAATTTTATAATCATCATCATTTATGTAGTTGTAATTTTATTTATACCATACATATTATTCGTTTGTCATTTTTATACTTTAGTTAACTTATTTCCTTTCAATTGTTGTTAAATCTTATGATTGTGTGTTTTCAAGGGATGTTTGTCTTTAAGAGTAAGAGATAAACTGTCTCCATTTCAAGGTTTTTAATGTCATAGGATGATGTTGAAGTCTTAGGCAGCTGCTGAAAATGTGGCACACAGATAGAGGACAGTCTAAACATTAACCACAGCGGTTTTGGAGTCTCTAACTCAATCTCTCTAGCACCACCAAAGTTTAACTCATGTTTATGAAAATAATTTTAGAACCGTAAGGGCTAAAAAAACAAAAAAATGTTCCTCTGCTTCCTTGGCTCAGGTCGATCCAATTTCAACATATGACGTCATTTTCTGTCATGACATTTTCCAACTCCTTCTAGACTGTTCACAAATATCAAACCAGATCATCTTCAGACCATGCTGACAAAAAAATTTTTTTTTTTTTTTACTAAAAAAGTAAAGGCTTTACTGGTTTCAGACACCAGATGAAACAGATCTTTTTTTGACAGGATTCAGATCTGATGTTTCTGACATGGAAATCCATCGGATCTAACAAAATGCTTAGAAATGCAGTGAAATATAAATAAGCTGTAAATGGAGACTAGAAGATACACTACCGTTCAAAAGTTTGGGGTCAGTAAGATTTTTTTTATGTTTTTAAAAGAAGTATCTTCTGCTCACCAAGGCTGCATTTATTTAATAAAAAAAACAGTAATATTGTGAAATATGATGCCAATTTAAAATGACTGTTTTCTATTTTAATATATTTTAAACTGTAATTTATTCCTGTGATCAAAGCTCAATTTTCAGCATCATTACTCCAGTTTTCAGTGTCACATGATCCTTCAGAAATCACTCTAATATGATGATTTGATGCTCAAGAAACATTCATTATTATTATCAATGTTGAAAACAGTTGTGTACAATTTTTTTTCAAAATTCTTTGAAATAGAAAGTTCAAAAGAACAGCATTTATTTAAAATAGAATATTTTCTAACATTATAAATGTCTTTACTGTAACTTTTGATCAGTTTAACTCATCCTTGATGAATAAAAGTATTGATTTATTTTATTTCTTTCCCCAAAAAATTAAATTAAAATTCTTACTGACCCCAAACTTTTGAACGGTAGTGTTTAATGTTACAAAAGTTTTAGATTTCAGACAAATGCTGTTCTTTTGAACTTTCTATTCATCGTAGCATCATGAAATAAAAATGTAAATAACTGTTTTCAACATTGATAATAATCATAAATGTTTCTTGAGCATCAAATCATCATATTATGCTGATTTCTGAAGGATCATGTGACACTGAAGACTGGAGTAATGATGCTGAAAATTCAGCTTTGATCACAGGAATAAATTACACTTTACTATATATTCACATAGAAAACAGTCATTATAAATTGTCATAATATTTCACAATATTACAGTTTTTATTTATTTATTGTTTTTTATCAAATAAATGCAGCCTTGGTGAGCAGAAGATACTTCTTTTAAAAACATTAAAAGATCTTACTGACCCCAAACTTTTGAACAGTAGTGTATATGTCTAAATGCTCTACTTCTGTGTGCAATGTTATTTTTTATCTGTTTTCAATTGAAATATAGTTCAATTGCTGTCCTTAATTCACTGTTTAAATACTGGTCAAAAAGTTTGCAATTCAAGTATAGCTTTATAGCATATACACAGTATATACACTATATACACACACATTTAAAGAAAGCATATTTCTATGAAACTCGATCTTGTATTTTAATAGATGCCTATATATTCCTCTCTCCTCCTAAGGTACAGGACCATGATGGAAACATTAAATGAATTAGCCCACCTGAGAGACTCTGGGTTCGGCCAACCCTGGCCCAGACACGGACTCAAACTCCTCTACTGGTTTGCCAATGACTGTTTTTCTTTTGGCAATGACAACGTCATGCTCTCTGAATGTGACCCAGCCGATGGAGATTTCGGTTTTCACTATTTTGAGAACAGATATGACGAATATGGGGATAAACTTCTTCCAGAGATAGATTTCCCTTACTATGTGGTTGGAAATCTAAATTCAGAAGGAGCTGAAGAACTTCCTGAATACGTCTCAGAAGACAACTCTACTGACCAGCACAACAGCAACACAGACCGCATCATTGTCAGTCTCTACGATGAGGAGTGGTTTCATAGAGTTTATGTGACTCAACACCACGACCGCTCAAACTATGATCCAAACGCCACTTACCGGATCTCCAGAGGCCTTCTCATGATCATCAGGAGGATGTGTTTAAAGGACTTACTGGAGAAGATGGGTTATTATACATATTACACATATATACAGCCTGTCTTACCAACACCTGTCGTCAATTACAGACCTCAAACTACAAACACAGTCAGACCAAATTTCACCGCAGTCACTCCATCATCCAGTGATTCAGATGACAGTGAGCCTCCTGAAACACAGAGAAATTACACCAAAGCACAGATAGATGAGGACAAGAAAACAGGTTATTACACATACATACAGCCTGTCTTACTAACACCTGGTGTCGATTACAGGCCTCAAACTACAAGTACAGTTAGTCCAGATTTCACTGAGGTCACTCCATTATCCAGTGATCCAGCACACAATAAACCTTGCTCAGCACAGAGAAATTA
Organism: Rutilus rutilus; assembly: GCA_021464565.1. NCBI lineage: Eukaryota > Metazoa > Chordata > Actinopteri > Cypriniformes > Leuciscidae > Rutilus > Rutilus rutilus. The sequence continues at coordinate 5,879,170 of JAJAQA010000002.1, read as the reverse complement.
CACCAAAATCCAGTTAAATAACGACGAGAGTACAGGTTATTACACATACATACAGCCTGTCTTACCAACACCTGGTGTCGATTACAGGCCTCAAACTACAAGTACAGTTAGTCCAGAATTCATTGCAATTCCTCCATCATCCAGTGATCCAGCACACAAACAGCCTCCTTCAGCACAGAACAATGACATCAAAATCCAGTTAAATGACAACGAGAAGACAGTTTCTTTACCAACACCTGTCGTCAATTACAGACCTCAAACTACAAACAAAGTCAGTCCAGAATTCAAAGCGGTCACTCCAACATCCAGTGATCCAGCACACAATGAGCCTCCTGCAACACAGAACATCGACACCATAATCCAAATAGAAGATGACACGTCCTCACAACACCACTCAGACAATTTACACAAGAAGAAGGGATTATGCAAAAGATTCTGCACCATACTTTAAAACGGACGATCATCTGCTGCTGCACTCAAACGCTCCTGGGAAATTCATAAAATTCTTTACCACAGAATGTGCATTGCAGTGATTTTGGCTGGACTCACTGGACAATTTCATATTCCCCTTGCCTACAAAGACAGAAAAAGAAAAAAAAACTAACATTTATCGTAGATTTTTATCAAGACTAATGGGAAATTTTCACCATTGCAATCACCATTCTTTTTCACCACATAAAAAAATGTGTGAAAACTCAACATTCACAAACTGATGGTTAATAATTTTCTTCCTGGTTTTTGAGGCTCTGTGTGATCACTGGTACTTCTTGCATTCAAAAGCAGCTGGATGAAGCACAGCAGAAAAGCACAGAACTGAACTGCTGTTAACGTGACATAACAACATACAAATGTAACCGGCATTGAATTTGTCCTGTTTTTGCAAAGACGTCGGTATAGTACATGTCTACATACACTTACAATTAATCAGCAGTCACTGACAAGTATGTTAAATGTTTAACTAACAGCATCCTGAGTTCTGCTTGAGCACATTTAGCCTTTTTAAATTCAAGATACTAATATTAACAAATCAGACCTTATTGTAAAGCTTAACAGAAAATTCTCAGTTTTGAATATTTAAGTTTTATTCTAGAAAACTGCAAAGATACTCAAATGACAATCACTAAATGGATATATAACGCTCTCTATGATGAAGAAATGTAGGCAAGACAGACAAAAAAGCAACAGTTTCATAATAAACACAAGTTTGCTTGATTCTATTAAATAAAATGTGTGTATGTTTGCATAAAAATGAATCACTGCAGTAGATATTGCTGAGCGAACTGAATTCGGTGCAATGAAATGACTGTAAAACCAGGCCTGGTGTTACAGTGGTGCATGTCACAAGAACAGACTGGAGAAAGTTGTTGTATTATACAATTTTAAATACTGTATTGCTGTATGTTATTTTTATATCATTGACAACAGGAACTACTGTATAAAGCATCATCAATGTAGCGACTGAAGTATAAATCCTGTTCATCACAGTACCAGTGGACTCCTTTGTTAGATAAATATTATTAGGGTTCATACACATTTTTACAATAAAATTCCATGCCTTTTCCATAACTTTCAAGGCATATATTCATGACCTAATGCTCCTTGAAAGTCTAGAAAGGACATGGTAATACAGTTCATTTAAATGTTTTGAAAGGGAAATATATTAAAAGATGAATGTTACATGTATGTTTAAAAGAGTAATCAACTTCAAATCAAATCAAAAGGGCTCAACTTAACTCTTGCAGAGATCAACTTAATTTTTAAGTTCATGTTACTTACTTACTTAGAAATGTGTTTTATTGTGGCCAAAAAACTGCTTCACCTAACTTAAACCATTATGTTGGATCAACTTAATTACTTGCATTCATGTTGAAAATTATTAAGTTCATGTTACTTAGAAATGCGTTTTATTGTGGCCCAAAAAAAGTAATTCACCATACTCAAAACATCGCTTTGAATTAATGTAATTCTGCCAGTAGTCTTAACATAAAAATTCTAGTGGAAAACGTTAACATATTTTTTTTTGTTGAGCCAATGTTTTATTTTTTAGAGTGTATGTATGCATTGTAAAATAATAAAAACCCATGTTAAAAATGTATGGCATCTCTTAACTAAAATTAATGACTATTAATGCTCTTTGTTTGCTTGCTATTTGTTTTGATAAATGCAAGCTGCGGCGGTGCCAGAAGTTTAAACCACGCAGAGAACAAAACGTCATGTGACTGAAATCATTTTATTTTTTTTAGTAATCAAAATGTAAAATAACACAAATTATTCAGTCAAGAGCAGTGAGTGATTTTCTCTTTGTCTTCTGTTGTTTGATTAACATTAATGACAGACAGGAGCAGGGATATTTGGCTGCTGTCACTTTAAGACCTAATGCACAGATCCAATATACTGATACATGCGTTTTCTTTTCTCTTTTAGAGAGCATGCGTGTACCGAATGGTTTAAAATCTGATTGGTACAAATAACTGATTTTATCTGATATTCTGACTATGTGGATTAATTTACTCATATAACCTACATGGTACAATGAACAAACGTTTGTGGAAATTTCCAGCATTATACGCGCAAAACCTGCATAAAACCATGTGCAATAGAGGCAATTCCAGGCCGAAACTAAGGCCCTGATTAAACATATATTCATTTATATGGATATTTGTGAAAATAATTTCCGTGTCTTTTTCAAAACATTTTCAGGCCTGGAAATTGCAATCAAATGACTTTTCCAGGTTTTTTATGACCATACGAACCCTGGTATTCAATCGAGGCCACTGCTTATATATTAATTCCGTTAATCTTACATGAGGTACAGAGATTTCCTTACATAACTTTTAATCATGAAAGATACATTTTGTAAATTGGACATGTATACATATACGTGTGTAAACCAACATTTTTAATGTATGTATTAAAAACAGACTCTTTACCTTTATTGCTACTTAATATATGATATGATGCTTTTGACAGAGGGATTAGGGGAGGAGGTGAAAGTGATTGAATGTTAAAATCACATCATGTAAACATAACACTCTTGGTAAAAGTCTCAGACTCAGATATATTGTCCTTTTTATCCTTTTATTTTTCTAGTTTAATCCGCAAATGCTGTGTAAAAACAACTTGAATAATGCCTTTCTGTAGTCAAGGTCGGAAGGCCTGCAAGAGTCTAGGGAGTCAGATAAAATGTTCCCAGTTAAAAAATATTTGCGTACACAAGAGAAGCATATTATGGGATGTTGAGAAAGACCAATGTGAATGAAGATGAATATGATACGTGATAAAAAGGAAGTAGGGCTTATGATAATGTTTTAATCCAATCAACTTTGAAAGACTTTATTCAAGCATAAATGAATATGTATGATTTTACAGAATAAATACTGTATTTTAGAGCTCATGTTTCGTGGCTCTCTGATGTATGCTTCGGTGTAAAAGAGAATTCAGATCTTTTTTTTTGTGATAATTTTACCATTAAAGGCAGGGTCGGCAGGTTTAAAAAAAAAATAAAAAAATCCAAATTTGTTTAAACTTTCTTTATATACCAATACATAATTAAAATGTATGTACTCTGAAAAATAGAGTATAAAAATCGAGTGTCTGTAGTCCTCTCAGGGCGCAATAAACACAGCTACTTATTTCCATTCGGAACGAATAAAATGATTGGCTGGGTGACTGTCACTCTCCCTCGCTACCATGGCTACCACCCCTGCCGCTACAGGAGCTGCCCACATGCGCGCACCCGTTTGACTCGAGGAGGGGAAGAGGCACGGAATCACAATTATGGCAGAGAAAGAGCAGTCAAAATTCCCAGTACCTGCATATACAGTCAGCGAAGGCAAACAAGGCAAGAAAAGGAACTAGTAAGGTAGAAAGGTAGGCTACTTGTCTCCGGAGTGTAACGTTAGTCCTCATCAGAGCCAACAGTGCTTTCATCGTGGAAGCTCTTACATGCAAAACACCGTATATGTTATGAATCTTACACGAAATTCACCTTCATCACAGTGTAACTGATGGTAATGGGAAAACGTGTATCAATGCAACCTGTTTTTAGCTCGTTAGCAAATCAAACTCAATATATTTTAAACTTTACCAGTATCGATATGCTAGCTTGATAGTGAGTACTAACAGCCATGTTAGTTGTTTATATTCATAATGATAAAGTTAGGTATTTTATATGTGACTCTGACATGATGTCACTACATGCACTGCGCTCCTCTCCGCTCGGCGCTGGCAAACGCGTCCTCCTCCAGCTGAGCGGTCGGCGTTGCGCGTTCATGTGTTTTGGGGGCGTGGCTTTGGAAGGAGCCCAGAAGTGAGGGGGGTGGGGGGGTGGGAGTGAATGGAAATAAGTAGCTGTGTTCATTGCAGCCCTGAGAGGACTAAAGACACTCGATTTTAGACTCTCTTTTTCAGAGTACTTACATTTTAATTATGTATTGGTATATAAATAAAGTTTAAAAAATATATATATTTTTTTTTTTAGAAAAAAACTGACGACCCTGCCTTTAAGTGGCCAGACTTTAATTTTACTGGTGAATTTTGCCACTTGTTTACCCAAAAAAGGACTTAAAAGAAAATAATGCGAACAGAAGAGATTCATCCAAGGGAGAAAACACTAGTAGTGTACCCAGGAAACTCAAAGAAAAACACCCAATTATTTCAGTGGGACATACAGGTACATCAATCATCACAGGAAGCCTGCACTTGTCAAATGATTTCATGCACTCCTAGTTTTCTACTGTAAATGAACTTAAAATGCAGCGTGCATTAGCTTAAATTGACTTGGCCTGATTTCTTCATTGTTCCCTTCCTCACTGACCTTCTGTTTTGATGTAGCGTGTTAGTGCACTTTTTAGGGTGTGTGGGACATCCGACCTGACGTCTTCTGCTCAATAAACACCTGAAGCACCACCTGGAATGTGCATATGTGAAAATTAATTGATTAATTGATTGATACAACCGACACCACCATGCTTTGTGGTGTCGGTTGTATCAATCAATGCAAGCTCCATAAAGACATTGATGAGCGAGTTTGGTGTGGAGGAACTTGACTGGACTGCACAGAGTCCTGACCTCAACCCAATAACACCTTCGGGATGAACTTCAAATGGTAGCTCTACTTCAAATCTGTCTCTAATCATAAGTAACATCAGACTTTAGTTAGTTCATACACTTTTACTCAAAAAATGTAAACATTTCCAAAGCATAAGAGAAAACTGACAGGCACAAATAATAACACAACTCATACTCTGGTCTGTAATACTGTACAAACAGTGAAATGACCCAGTGATGCTAGACTAAATATCTAGACTACAGGAGCGCTGCTCAGAAATCAAATTCAGTTGTTGTATGACATATGGTTCATGTCAGATTATGTCTTTAAATCATAATTTTTATAATGATACTGTGATATACCACATGGCATGAATGATGAAAGCAACTGAAGAAATAAAGCCTTTTTGACAGACCAAGACACTATGATGATTCAGGAGCAGTTTGTTCTTTAGCATGTTTCTTCTGGTTTGTCTGAAAACTACATGCCTAAGAACTACAACTGACTTCAGCCTCAGCCTCGAAATCAACTGCAAATAAAAATCTAACATTAAATCTCTCAAGATCTCAGCAGAGGAGGATTAAACAACTCCACAAACCGCATTACCAGCTTCACTTATTACTAACCAGACTGACTTTATTTCTGTCAGACGTCTACAATAGCAGAATTATACAAATACAAAATATTATTGAGAATTAACAGAGGTTTAGAAGTTAATGATTATCGAGTTTCGCTTAAGGTCACCGTGATGGTGATCAGTGTTCGCTTTAGTTCCTGCGGTGCGAACATGCCCAAAAGTGAATACTTCCACCAACTTAAAGTAACTACGAAAACCTTCATTCGGTGGGAAAGCTCCTTACAATGATTCAGGAGCAGTTTGTTCTTTAGTGTGTTTCTTCTGGTGGGTCTGAAAACTACCTAAATAAGCGAATCTCTCGTCGCAGATGGAGCAGCGGTAAGGCTTCTCTCCTGTATGAACTCGCTCATGAGTCTTCAGGACGTCTAACCGAGCAAACGTCTTGTCACACTGAGAACACTTGAATGATCTTTCTCCTGTATGAATCCGCTGGTGATTTATTAAGGTATCACACCTACTAAAACTCTTCCCACAAACGCCACAATGATACGGTCTTTCTCCAGTGTGAACTCTCTGATGAGTTCTAAAATGATTTGTAGTTATGAAGCTCATCCCGCAGTAGGAGCACAGGTACGGTTTCTCTCCGGTGTGAGTCCTCTCATGGCAAGTCAATTGAGATTTTTGACGGAAACTTTTATCGCAGTGTGAACACTGATACGGTTTCTCCTCAGAGTGTATTTTCTGGTGTACATGCAGATTGCTTGAGTTTGTGAAGGTTTTCCCACATTCGCTGCACTGGTAAGGCCTCTCGTTGGTGTGAACGCGCACATGCTTCTTCAAATGGGATCCATGGTTGTAACTCTTCTCGCAGTGAGGGCACTTGTACGGCCTTTCACCCGTATGGATTCGCTTATGAGCATCAAGATTCGCTCTGGTGCTGAAATACTTGTCGCACTCGCTGCAGTGGAAAGTCTTTTCACCAGTGTGGATTCGCTTATGAGCATCAAGACGTTCTTTGGTGCTGAAATACTTGTCGCACTCACTGCAGTGGAAAAGCTTTTTGCTGTGTGTCTTTACATGATTTGTTAGACCTGAAGAATTTAAAAAATCCTTCCCGCACTGTTCACAATGAAACTCTTTCGTCACGTGCTGTTTTGAATGAAGTCTTTTCTCTTTTGAGGTAGGAAAGCTGATGTTGCATCTCTTGCAGGTGAATTCTTTCTGTTCTGTGTGTGTTCTCTCATGTCTCGCTAAATTTCCCTGTGAGCTCAATGTTTTCCCACAGGTTACGCAGGAAAAACTCTTGACCTTCAGCTGCTCTTTTGATGTTGAGACTGTTTCTCCATCAGAAGATGAACCAGTGTCCTCACCTGAAAGGAACAATAGGTTATATGTAAGTGAAATTTATCAGTGGATCTGAAAGTCCAAGAAGATGCTGGTAGCTAAGAAGTTCAGACAGATGGTACACCATTTAAACTTTAAAGGGAACATATCATGAAAATCGGACTTTTTTACGTGTTTAAGTGCTATAATCGGGTCCGCGGTGCATCTACCAACTAGGGCTGCTTTTTGATTATGGAAAAAATCATAATCACGATTATTTTGGTCAGTATTGAAATCACGATTATGCAACACGATTATTTCACATGACTTTGGGAACGTGTTGCATTTATTAAAAAGACACCTTTCAACAATTCTTAAAAAATCGAAATTTGAACATTTATTGTACTTTTTGAACTACTAAAATTAATAATATAACAGATAATACTTCAAATAAGTATTTAAATTTTTCCTGCAGGTCTACCACTTATGATGCGAGAAATTCCCCCACAAACATTGATTCACTTTAGCAAGTAGATTGAATGAGTTGGGAGCCGAAATCGAAATTCATTTAACCCCTTGCTCATCACCCCCAATTTTGGCAAGTGCTGCATACATGACATACCCAAAATAAAAAGGTTGCTGCTCATAAGTCATTCTGAATAGACACATAACCAACATATACTGTATTTAGAAAGCCAACCCTTGAGAGTTTACAGTTCAAGACTCAAATTAACCAGACTGTTATTAATATTGAGATATATAAGCTCAAACATAAAAACAAAAAAAACTAATATTAAGAATATATTTATTAAATGTATAAAAATATTATGTGAATTTAGGATAGCAACTTATAACCACAACTAAAGTGTAGCCACAACTGTGGTCATGCTTCGTTTCAAATCTGAGAATGATATCTCTAAAATTATGCATTTTATGAAGCCTATTGTGAGACCATGTCAGGGGAGACTTTGGAGAAGGCTAAAAGATTCTCATCAAATATTTTATTGCCCTGTAAACACCCATTTACTGTCTCTGACTAATGTCTGGCGAGGAGAACTGGCCCCATTCATGTTCTTTTCATTTAAATCGACCAACCTTTCACACCGGTATGATACTTGGTCTTCATTATTCTTTTAGCCTTATTCTTTTATTTGAATTCAGCCATTATAGCCTTTCTTCTGGCATAATGCATGGGCATTGACACCTTGTAACCACCTATACACGAAAAATCCACGCATTAACTTAAGTCTTGTTAGAAAACAAACAACAAAAAAACTATTATTGGAATTTTAAATGCAAATTCTTTTAAAAATATATATATTATGGAATAGAAAGCTCCTGCAGCAGGTGCATTAGCACAACAGGTAGCCTCAAGCTACATGACACAATTTAATTTATTAATATTACACTTTTCTTTAAAGGTCACTTTAAAATACCATCGAGTATTTGTATCATATTCCGGTCGCGGTTTAAAATGGATTCAAGTCCAAAAAAGATTTTGAAATATGTTATTTTTAGCATTTTATATGAAGCTATGGGCTATGCTAAACCCTTACCTTTATTTTTTATTTATATAAAAATACCCCAAATCGCACGAAAATCACCCACAAAACACAAATACTTCGTTTCGTGCATTTATTAGCTACTTGTTTCAGATGAAGAAATGTCACTTTCGCTTTGTTTATCACGGATGTCCAGAATCAGGAAGTGTACTCAGGACGCGTCATGCAGAAGAGGTCACGTTGAACCACGTGAGATTATTGACAGCTGTACAGCGAATCATAACGCTTTGAGGTCAGATCTGACGCAAATCAGGAAGGGGAGACACACAACAAGCTCCGTGCGCTGTTTGAGCTCTTCAGATCGCATAATTCAGTGGAAAATGAATAGAACTATTATTCTGTATGACGGAATTTTTTACTAGCATGTGATAATTATTCATTATTTCTTCAAATATGTGCACCATTGTACTTATATCCCTGGCGGATTCTGTATAGTTTATGTATTTAGACACAAATAAACCGGAGAAGACGAGAATGGGTGTTGTGTGAGTGAGAATTTCTATTCAAAATAACGTTTGTTACAGATTAATTATTTTGCACTCCTGTCATAAATTAAGAAATTAATGTCACTGCAAACCAGTTAAATCATAAACAGTGGTCAAATATCGAAGTTGGAGTCTTAAACTTTTCTTATAATGCTGAGTTTGTCCAGATCAAGTAAGAGTGTGATGTTTTGACGAGGAATGAATTTTGAACAACAATAATCCAGGATCACCAGTGATCCCTGACGGCAGGGGTGTAGCAAGCTTTTCAAAAGTGCGGGGGATGGATGTGGTTTGTTTATTAACCCCCTAGGGTCGGCTATCGCCGTGTATACTCATAATAAAAACAAAGTGTTGTGCTTTTCGCCAAATAAAGAAAAATAAACATGATGCGAGTTCTGCATCCTCTCCGTCAGTGAAGTCAATTCTGAAACGCGTCCGAAAATTAACTAACTCAGCGAATACTCAGTCAAAAAGGCATACAGACACACAGGCATGAAGCTTGCATTCTCTTCTTTTAAATGAAGTATTTTTTATAAAAAACAAATATTCACAGTTTATGTAATATGTATGTAAAGAGAGAGATGTCAGTCGTTCTCATCTCAGCTAATTAAGTTTTAATGTGACTCCGCCCACGGAGACCGCGCTATACAAACGCAAATGTGAGGCGATCCATACAAACCCCTCATTTACACTGAACACTCTCCGCGCCGCTTCGCTAAATATAGGCGCCTAGTCTATTTTTGACGGACGCGCGTCCGAGTCGCACCGGAAATACTAAATAAAAGAAAAAAAAATCCTCTCAATTTCAAAATAAACACCCTGTTCAGACTCCCAAACGTATTGCACGTATTTTGGCAATATATCCTTGGTAGGAGAAACCCCAAAATCAGAAAAACACGTCAGACAGGCAAATCACATGGTCTCACGCATCCAGTTAGCCTGGTAATACCAGACTCTGCTACTTCACTTTGCTTCGTATACAGAGTCTGGAATGGCATAATAGAGAAGTGTTTTCTCTCTTACTAGGGGGCGCTTGTCTGACGTTTAAAATCATTGGTTACCCGTAAGCCAATCACATGACGTTTGGTTATGGCGTGTGTTATGCGCATGCTCAGCCGCATCTAACTTCCACTGTAAACACATGTATGATGCGAAAACAAAACCATCGAGCGAAATACCGGAGTGAACATGGCTGTGAACGACTTTTGCAGATTATGTGAAGTAAATCTACGCATCCACGGTACAATCAGCATCCACGTCACGGCTCTCAGCCCGCCCTCTGTTCGTTGATTGGCCCGGCCGTCTGAAGGCCGGTGGAAAACTGAAAGATAAGCTGCTATCTCAGACTGACTACAGAAGCGAAATGAAATTGAGCGGAAGTAGGAAGTCTGACGTAGTCAGGCTAGCATCCAGTCGCTCCGCTTCTGATATGCTCCTGGTGCGAGTTGGCAACGCGTGGAGGACGGAATAAAACCTTGTCGCAGCCGTAATGCGCCGCAGGCATGTGCAGTGTAAATGCATGCTAGAAATAGAACGGACGCCTATTTTTCACGCGACACGCAAGCGTCTTGGAAGCGTTTCCATGCAAAATTGAATAGGAAAATCTGTTTATATGTCATTTTGACACGAATACATATTAATAAATGTCATTTTGATGTTTAAAAGTGTCTAGGTTTTGACATAAATGCAAATATAAATATAATTTTACAAAATATTATCGATTTTCAAATACTGCTGTATTGAATGAACAGCTTTTAGCAAACTCTATTGCTATACTGAGATGAGGAATATATATTGTATGTGTTTTGTCAAAAATAAAGTCATCAACTAACTAATGAATCCTTTACTTTGAAATACGTATGATAAAATGTATACTTTAGTTTTGAATGACGTTTGACTTTTGAATAGATTATAAAGTTTTTACTGTACAATAGACTGCCACATCAAATAAGCTTTTGTTTGCCAATTTTGCTCATATGTTAAATATAGTATGTTTTGTCAAAAATAAAGTCATCAAATAATACATTTTGTATACTTTAGTTTTTACAAAGAAAGATTACAGTTGAATTGTTGTAATTGTAACCTTTTTAATAAAAAATATATATTTACAAGGTAGATGTAAACAAACTATTAAAAGGTAAAAAAAAAAACATTTCTTTAAATAATTTGTATTATGTTTTATTAGTGACAAATTTGGGGAGAGGATAAATTCCAAAACTGAAAATACAGTATGAGAATTAACTGCACAATTACTAGACATGTTTACCTTGGATATTATACAATTTGCAAGCACAATTTGTGAAAAAAAAAAAAAAAATATTTCCGATGCTTCCAACTGTGAACCAATTTAGTAGTGTGTGTATATATATATATATGTATGTGTATGTGTATGCATATGTATATATGTGTATGTGTATGCATATGTATGTGTGTGTGTGTGTGTATATATATATATATATATATATATATATATATATATACATATACATATACATATACATATATATATATATATATATATATGTGTGTGTATATATATGAAGAGTTCAGGGGCCCGTTCTTCGTACGTTGCTTATTACATCCGAGATCAAATGACACATCCAAGATGATATCATCGTGCGAATCATGATCTGGCTAACTCGGTTCTTCGAACACACTTGCCGGATATGATTAGTATCGCTGGATTGAGTTATCTGAGATAATTGCGCGTTCATGCGCTGGTTAAAAGGGGATATGTATCGATAGTAGAAACATTGATTAGCAACGCTGCTATTGGCTGCTCAGCGTGGCCAAAGAGCGCGCTCAGTTTTTCTCCTCAGCAGAGCAAGAACTAATAGTAGAAGTTTATTCGGAATTTTAATGTTTAATCAAAACGCCAGGGAACACCTCAAAGTCTGCAAAAGCCAGGAGAGAGGGCTGGCAAAAAGTAGCAGACAATTTAAATCCATTAGAAGTGGCCATGTTAGATGTTTTTATCACTTATTAGCCTATATTTTTGTATTTTAATAATTGCATAATTACTTTGTGCATTGTAATGTCAGTCACCATACTAGAACATGGGAACAAATAAAAGTGAAGTACAAAAATATTCTACATAATGGTAATTTTTAGTTATATAGTCTCTTTTATAAAAGGCACTGTTAAATAAATGGTTGTCTGATTATAAAAGCAACCAAGAAAAAGGCTGAGAAAAAAAAAGAAAAGATCTTACTCTCCTACACTGTAAAATAATTTTTGCTGCATTAAATTAAGGCTGTATAGTAATTTCAACTGTTAAATCTTGAGTAATGATGAATTGCTTTGACTTGTGAAAGTGAAAACTGATAAACTTATGTATTAAGTTTACTGATAAACTCATGATAAACTGATAAACTTATGTATGCACTGGACAGTGAATAAACCCTCTCAGATAACTGTCATATGGAGGAACTAGCCTACCTGCAAGTAGGGTTGCAAAATTTCCAGAAATTTTGGAAACTTTTCAGGATTATTTGGAAACTTTCAGTTTTTGATATTCACTTTTAGAAAGTTTCTGGAAATTTACCAGAAATATTCAGCCCCTTTGCAACCCTACCTGCAAGTGCATAAATAACTTTACTTAATTTATACTTGTATTTAAAACTATTTTGCCATGAGTTATTGATCACATTTTTCCCCAGTGTAGTTCATTGTAATGACATTGTGTTTTCCTCTTTTGTGCACTTTTACATAATACACCAACACTTGTATCTGTTCCCAAGAAAGTGGTGGCTGAAATATGTGCAGTAAGTGGACATTTTCTAACTTTCCAAAGGAAAGAAAGAATAAGACTTTGTAATGTCCATTTGTTTCCATTGCACTGGACAGTGAATAAACCCTCTCAGATAACTGTCATATGGAGGAACTAGCCTACCTGCAAGTGCATAAATAACTTTACTTAATTTATACTTGTATGCTTTATGGCTGCAATACAAGTTGCAGGATTCCACATCTACAGAAAGGCCTACAGAAGAGTCTGCACACACAGAGGAGACATAGGCCTACAGGTGGGCAGTGTAGAGCCAACTTTTCCTTTTTATTTGTTGCATGAGGCATGTGTCTAATATCACTTGACCACTGGCTTTTCTTTACAAAGAACAATTGAAATAAAACTCAAGGAACTAAGCATATGGGGATATTCTGGATATCTAATTTGATTTTATCAATAAATTCCACTAGAAACAAACCTTGTTGTATTATTTTAATTTAATACTGTGAAGCTGCTTTGATACAATCTGTATTGTGAAAAGCGCTATACAAATATACTTGACTTGACTTGACTTGACATATTTGTCTTTTATTAAACATTTAATGAAAAGGTTTTTTTTTGGCAGTGTTGTGTAATATGGCAAATGCAACAATGTCACAGGCCCTGTCAGGTGTGCAACCCTCAGACTTATCAGACACTGAAATCTTCCCTTTAGTTAGCCAAAGTTCATTTCATTGTGTGCCCTTGTCCTGGCTAGAGCTGCATTGTAACTGGTTTGGGTCAGGAAATGGGGTCATAAAACACCTGTCTGCAGGCAGGAACATGTCATAATCACCTATGAAAAAATGCAGTTCTGTTAGGATCAGCATAAGTGTATGTAATACTGTGAGCTTGATATTTAATTGTGGAACTTTTCTTAACACTTTCAAATAATGTGCATAAATTTGAATCTCTGAAAATTCACATTTGTGATATGGAAGATTTTAGTCAACTGCCTTTTTTAAATTTGATATAATATTACTAATCTGGAATATTAAGAATCACAATAGTAACTGGGCTGCACATTTACATTGTGAACCCCCTTTCTGTTCACATAATCCCCTTTCATTGAGGCCTTGATGGCAGTCTATGGTCTATAGTCTATGGTACCAATCACGTTAGTGAAGCCTGAGTGACATATCTGTAATCGGCATGGTCATGATTGTATGATCTTCATAAAAAATTATGATAGCCTAAAAAAAAAAAAAAACTGCTTTACAACATTGGGTCTTAAAGTGTAAGTTGCAGGTTAACCACCACAACCAATTAATGTGTAAATTAAGTGCTCAATATGTATATATGTAAACATTTCTGTCTTAAAATGCGTTAAAATAACATTTATTAGGGTTTCTTCAAGGTAGCGCGTTTTTACAGCAACTGGGTGATGACGTCATAGAAGGAAGTTGCAACCATACTCTGCTAGACTCCTACTGTTTGTGGCTTGATTATGGAGAACGACTGGGAGACTGGGGAGGTGGGAAACTAGTGTTGTCAAAGTACCGGTACTTCGGTAGGCTACTGAAAATGTGACGGTACCAGCATTTCTGTAGTACCGGGTATATTCGGTAGCCTACCCAGTAATAGGCAGCTGCGTTTAGTCGCTTGCATGTTTATCTAAGCACGGGGCTCCAGACTAACTTTTATTACTATGAGCACTGTAGCCGATATATACCACGAGATAGTGTCTGTGTATATTAAACTGTAGAAATACTATTTAAATATTAACATTGCATGTTCTGTTTGTCTCTGTGTGAATGAATGGCGCAGACGCGCGGTGTCATTTACCTCACACACACACACTGAAGCACAAGTGATGCGCCATGCGCGCGCTGTTTTCAGTCTAGCTGCTGCCAGTCACGATATGATGACATGATGAAATTCATCTCCAGAGCCACTCTGAGTCATTTTACCGTTTCATTTGAGAAAAACGATCGTCATATCATAGCTACACACACAGAAACTCAACGGTCTTCACGGCAACCCGTCAAAATAAAAGTTCGGTTTAACTTTGCGTGCATGCTGCCTGAACCCGTTTGTTTTGCATGAATAGCTTAACTCTCATTTCCACAATATTATCATACTACTCCTATTTCAGGCAGGATCACGGTCCTCTTGAAGCCAGCACACACGATTATGTTTTCAATTTAGTTATTTCAATATAACTGCTAGCCTACTTGCCATTAGACTACAGTGACTCTAGGCTTGGAGTTCCTCTTGTGACGTCACGCACAGCCTAGTGGAAGGGAGAGGGAGTGCTAAAAACCACTAAAAAGTACCAACTTTTCATATTATATTCAGCATTTTGGTATGAAAAACATACAAAACAGTGGTGGGAGGTTCTTATCTTTATGTTTATTGCATTTTCTTCGTGAAAAATTTTACCTGCAACTTACACTTTAAGTGGCAACATTGGGTCTTAAGTGGCTTGGAAATTCCACAAAAAAAACCTAAAACTGTTTTTTAAACATAAAAGCGACAAAAAACGACAATCTCACGAATCACGAGAAAAAATATATCTCTCAGAAAGTGCACTATCGCGCTGCGCTGGACTTCCGTATCAGCTCTGCTTATGAGCCGCAGTCTAATCCTGATAACATGAAATAAGCCTGCTCCCGAGCAGGTTTAAGATTGCGCATATGTTGCTATGACAGCAAGTCCAGGATGAGCGTTGAAGAACCAAACAATCCAAGATCATGCCAAATCCCCAACAATCAAATCCAGCTAAGTGAGTTAGCGACGTACGAAGAACGGGCCCCAGATGCAAAAGCCTCTAAATGCCATCTGAAATTTTCTTCTAGAATGATCATTTTTATGAAGCTTGTATATTTAAGTTAGCTATAGGTGACACACCTGAATGAATGGCTCATTAAGTATGCAGGGGCATTGTCTCATCAGGTGTGAACTACTACATATGCATGATCGTGTTGGAGCGTTTACGCCCCATCCGCATATTGGCTTTCCAAACTAAAAGTGTTTCACAAAACTTAAATCAATGTATTGTGTTATGTGAATGATTAGGCAGGATGATTTTCACATCATTTTGAAGAAAAAACTCTAGGTGACGACATCCATTAGTCAAAAGTCTTATTGCCACATATTTAGTATGTGTTTTGTGGCCTTATTTCAGAAACTTTAGTTTTTAGTTTTTTCAATAACCATGCATAAACATTATTCTCTCAAAAATACAAACATGTACATGCATGTTGCTGACATATTATGGTAGTCCTGTTTGTGCTAAATAGAGTGTAATTACACCTTTGCCATTAATATGTTTATAAGCAACTGAAAAAAACACAAATGTCAGGGCATGTCAGAACATCTCAAGGACCCCAAAAACACCCCAGACGGTTAACAATAAAAACGATGACTACAATGACAGAAGGGTACAAAAAGGTATAACATACAAGATATAAAAAGCTTCCCATTTAAATGAGTGATACTAGAAAAGTATAAAAACACACACGGAAAATAAGTCAAAACTCAGTTGTGAAAATACACTACTGTAGACTTGCTTAAGAATCAGAATCAGAAATACTTTAATAATCTTTAATATATATATACTACTGGTCAAAAGTTTTAGATCAGTAAGATTTTTTAATGTTTTTAAAATAAGTCTTTTCTGCTTACCAAGGCTGCATTTATTTGATAAAAAAGTAATATTGTGAAATATTATGACAATTTAAAATTACTTAAAATGAATGTTTTCTATTTTAATATATTTTAAAATGTAATTTATTCCTCAGATGAAAGCTGAATTTTCAGCATTATTACTCCAGTCTTCAGTGTCACATGATCCTTCAGAAATCACTCTAATATGATGATTTGATGTAAAAAAAAAAAAAAAAAACATTAATTATTATTTTCAATGTTGAAAACAGATGTGTAAAAAATTTTCAAAATGATTTGATGAATAGAAAGTTCAAAAGAACAGCATTTATTTAAGATAGAATTTTTTCTAACATTATAAATGTCTTTACTGTAACTTTTGATCAGTTTAACTCACCCTTGATGAATAAAAGTATTGATTTATTTTATTTATTTCCCCCAAATATAAAATTAAAATTCTTACAGACCCCAAACTTTTGAATGGTAGCGTTTAATGTTACAAAAGCTTTCCATTTCAGTTAAATGCTGTTCTTTTGAACTTTCTTTTCATCATAGCATCATGAAATAAAAATGTAAAAAACTGTTTTCTCATTGATAATAATCGTTTATTGAGCATCAAACCATCATATTAAAATGATTTCTGAAGGATCATGTGACACTGAAGACTGGAGTCAGAGCCTGAATTTCATTTTGGAAAATGGGGGGGAAATCCCCCTTAGTTGATTCTTATGGGGGGGAATTTTTCATTTGAGGGGGGAGTTTAGCCTTTTTTTTATTACATTTATCTCGCCTAAATGTATGCTCACTCATTGTATTTTTACAATGGGGTAATTTTGTTCGAAAGAATTTACACAACACAAGGAAGCTTGATTTCAATCTTTGAATTAAATTGAAAAAAGTAGCACAAATAAATAGCCTACAATAGAATAAAGAGAAAAGTTTTTGCTTAGGTCTAACACTATACTACAGAGACTGAATAAAGTAATCAAATGTAAAATAACACTGGGTAGTATTTTAGTCCTGACTAAATTAAATACATAGGCTATTATTCCTGATTCCTTAAAATGAAAGCTATGTTTTGTTTGACAACCAAATTAATGACAGACACATATGGCTGCTGTCACTGTAAGAGCTAGTGCACGGATCCTGTTTTCATTATACGGTCACGTGCGATTTATGCTTATTTAAGACATAACCAACTGTGTTTAGAGGATATCACCAAGACCGAAAATTGTCAAATTTTTTTGCATGTTTTTGACTGTTAAAGCGATATAATCCACGAAAAATTACGTTTGTTACCCGCGAGCTGTTTGTGAGGCGGCTTTACTCTATGTATGTGTGCAGAGAAAAAAAAACATCTCTCAGACAGCGCCCAAGTACCGAATTGATCCTGAAAATTTAGCTTTGCATCACAGAAATAAATGATAATTTAAAGTATAATAAATTGAAAACCAATTATTTTAAATTGTAATAATATATCACAATATTAAAAAAAAAAAAATCTGTATTTTTGATCAAATAAATGCAGGCTTGATGAGCAGAAGAAACTTCTTTCAAAAACATTAAAAATAGTAATGTTTCCAATAGGGCTGTGTATTGGCAAGAATCTGGCGATACGATACGTATCACGATACATGGGTCACGATTCAATATATTGCAATATATTTCGATACTGTGCATAAGGCGATATATTGGGATTTTTTTAAAGTAGGACTATAATTTAAAAAAAAGTAATATTTAAAAAAAGACATGATGTTCATAAAAGTCAAAGAGGTTTACTTTAGGTAAACAATTCAGTACACAGAAAATCAAGGTAAACAATTCAGTACACAGAAAATCAAACTGCCAGTTTGGGATTGTGGTTCACAGGTTCTTAGTGAGCAAATTTTTATATGCTCAAGTAGGCCATAATAAAAGAAAATACATAGCCCCTGTCACAATACAAAACAACAACGTGAACTGGACTAAAATGAATGAAAGTGAACAAAATGAATGTGCGAATGAGGCGAATTAGCGTCTACCGCGCCGCGCTAAACGCCTCATTCGCGCCGCAGGACCTCCAGACGCGCGTAAACGCGTCTTTGCATTGACTTAACATTGAAATCACTCGCGCCAGACGCTCTATTAGCGTTTGGTGTGAACGCAGCATCACGGTGCGTGTCCACTACAGCAGCAAAACTCCGCTCGGTGCCGCTGGCAACGCTGTAACGTCTCCGCTTTGGGGTGTGTCTGTTACAAGTGTGTTTAATCTAAGTTTTTTTCAACACACGGACAGTATAATCATCATGCACGCGGTTACATTTAGAAATAGACAAGCTTTGTTTTCAAATGCACCAAGCAAAGATCCTTTCAATTTTAGGATATAATAACAATCCTAATAACAATCCTTCAGCCAATAACAATAAACACATCCAAAATAAAATCTTTAAAATATATATAACAACTGCAAAGCGTCTAATTTGTAAACAAAATGATTTAAGCACTAAATCCATAATAAACTCCGGCAGTATATTTTTAAACTCTAAAGACAGACATCACATCCCAAACCTCACAGCAATTGGCTGCTGACCGCGTTTTTCGCTTGATATTTGCATAAAGTCGAGAACTGCCCAACCTTTTGACGCTCTCGGACGCTCTCAACGCTTTCTCTGGTCCGCTGTCAATCCCAAAATGCACTGCTGAGCGTGAAGCTCGACTTCCATAGGAATGAATTGAAAACGCTCGCTCCTTGCCAGTGGACACGCACCGTTCGGCGAGCCTGGCGAGGACACTAGTGGTGCGTCTCAGCATAGCTATCTAGTGGTGCGTCTCAGCATAGCTATCTAGTGGTAGGTATTTAAACAACATAAACGTGAACCAGTTACCATGAATATTTTTGGACATAAAAAAAAAAAAAAAAAAAAAAAATCGATATTGCGTTTTTGAAAATCGATACAGTATCGCAAAATAAAATATCGCGATACTCATGTGTATCGATTTTTTCTTACACCCCTAGTTTCCAAACTGTTGGCCTGTAATGTAAATGCAACCAACAACAACAACCAACTGACCAACTGAATTTAGCTAGCTGCTGAACAATATCCCAATTAGCAATTAGCATTAGTCTAAAAAACGAAATATATTACCGAAAACACTCGACATGTCAACAAAACATAAACAGAACATCTTCCCAAACACATATCAAGCTTATTTAAAAACCTCGAAAGCATAAACACTCATTCAAAGCACCTGGAAAAGGGAGATGTAAATAACCATAACAATAAGTTCCCGCGGGACTTAAGGCAGAACAGCCAATCATCAGCCGGTCACACTCAAAGCCGGTGTCATGTTTGAGAGGAGGCAGCCACAGCGAGCGCTGACACAGAGCGGCCAGAGAAACGGAGGAGCGACTGTAGCAAGTTGTGCAAAACTGCAGAAAAACTGCAGAAAAAGTGCGGGTGTTGAACCCTCTCACCGGGAAAAGTGTGGGTGTTAAAACACCCACATCCTCTCGGGTGCGACGCCCCTGCCTGACGGGCAAGGGGTTAATTGTACAGCCCTACTACCAACCCAAAAAACGTGAAAAGTGACAACCCAGTAACTTTGTTTTGGTAAGCCTCTCTCTGCAATCCTGTTAAAAAATACGTAGGAAGAGGATCTTATTATAATATTTGTCACAATAATATCGAATCCGCACGTTTCCACCCACGGTGCCGCCATTTCGGAAGCGACAACAGTGTAACCAGTTCTAACGCAGTGGCAAAAGTTCAAGCAAAGCATGTAAACTGTTCTGTCGTTGCTGCAAAGACGAGCACTGAACACTATCTGACCAACATCTGTCTTATAAAGACCTCAGGAAACTGTGACAACTTGTATAATTTAAACATGATGGCTCATGATCAATGTAACTCCACAACAACTACACAAATGTATCCAATAACCATTCAGAAACGTCAAGGTGCGTCTAAAAGTGAAGCTCTTCCTGAGTCTCTCCGTAAGGCTGCACTCGCTACTGGTTATTTCTGAGATTCTGGATGAGTGAGATTGGCCTGTTTTGTTACTGCCGGAGTATCTGAAGAAGAGGTCAACACGGAGCTCCCGAGACCCGAGGACCTGGGATACGACCCGGATATTACTTCAGGTCCTGGGTCTGTTTAACATTGTGTGTAATATACCCAAATTAGGATAAGAAAAGTGTGAGCCAAGAAATAAGGTTTAAAAAAAACACAAATTGCACTAAAAAGTTCTTCAGGTTCCTCCAGGCAGCGAACGTGCAGTCTCAAGCGCATCATGACAACCTAGAGCGGGACTTATCCCGCCAAGCCACGCTTTACACTTCTCCAAACACTTCTTTACTACTCTCCCATTTTTATTATAATAAGAATGAACTGTCTTGTTTGATCTTAAAGTTTTGGTGGTCAGACTCGGCGCAGAGACCACAGAGATAATAGCAAATAAATACTGCTGACGTCAGCGGCCATGGCACTGAACGAGCAATCATTGTTAAAGTTCAAAACTTATTATGCAAGTTAACTCGAGTCGAAATGGAAATCTGCAAAGTCGCATTTGTCATCCGTCACCGTGACATCAAGTGGACTTTTGAAGCTGAAATAATGAGTGGATTAAGCTTGGAATAGGGATGGCGAAAACTAAAAATGTTCTCGACCGACCACCGAGCCTCATTAGCCGGGTGAAACCGGTTAACCGGTTACTTTAAAATATGCTATTTGAAATAACAGCCATTTCGAGCAGCGCCTGCAATTTCGCAACTCTGTCGCATCTCTCTGCCGCTCTGCCTCCCGCTCTCACACACACACACACACACTGCCCGTGCCCTTCCACTCACGTCACTTTTTAAAGTCCCGCAAACACGGCGCCGAGGAGCTTGTATGTAATCGGAGGACAAATGGCTCCTTAGTTTCAAAATGGTTTGGGTACAAGGTGATCGCGTTGAAAATAAAGGTGTTTGTCTAGCGTTAGAAGCTCATTTGAAACATTGCCGCGGCTAAGAAAATGACAGCTCCGAAGAGACGCCGCTTTAGTTTGAGGTAGTGCTAACAATAATAAAGAAAGATGATGATAGCACTGTATCACACAAGTTGCAACTTACATCTGTGTCATTCTTGTTGGTGTAATGGACCCACACACTACTTTTCTTTGCACGCTTCATCCTGTCGTCTGCCCTGGCTCTAACCTCGCGTGTTTTAGCCTGTAGCCTTTACTTTTCGCAAACCTTGTGAGCGCGCGAACCCAAACGCTGTGACCTCGCGCCAAATGTTTTTATTGGTTTATTAAGTACAAACAGGCGAGTTATGAAAAATTGAGTGTGAGGGAATTGTTCACTTCACACAAAAAGATCTTGGAATGAGATGGCTAACTGTAGTAGCGTTTAGTCCACTGTCTATAATAGCCTAATTTAGAGATCACTTTTTTTTTTTTTACAGACTACCGACAGCTTTGATCGGTTAACGTTGATACGGTCAACCATCAGTCAAACAGTCATCGGTTAACATCCCTAGCTTGGAATAACGAGAGGAATAACATGTATAGAACTTTCTTGTCGGAGGATTGTAATGCATCACAGTCAATTAAAATTTTGAATTTTTCGCAACATGTGTGGAATATGTGACAATCGGGTCCAGTCGGGGCTGTGTCTTCCCGCCGGGTTCGGGTCCAGCTTTCAAATAATAGACGGTCCAGGTCGGTTCCGGGTAGTACATTTATGGCATTTCTCGGATCTACACAGGTCCGGGTCCAGCTTTTGAAATAATAGACGGGTCCGGGTCGGTTCGGTGTAGCACATTACGGGTCTCTTCGGGTTTGGAAACGAATTTTTGGACCGTGTAGACCTCTAATCTGAAGCTCGTGTAAAGGCTCCGCCCTCTTCTGAATGGAGGCGGAGCTGCAGCTCATTTGCATTTAAAAGGATACACACAAAAACGGCACGTTCTTGCTCACACCCAAAAAGGGGCAGATTTGACAAGCTATAATAATAAATGATAATAAATGATCTGGGGGATAATGAGCTGAAATTTCAGCTATCGCTCGTTGGTGTGGACGCAAATATGGTTATAGTTATCGTTATAGTTATCATGCGGTGTGTGAATGGTCCTTTAATATTTTGGACTATATCCACAAGCTCAGAGAGGGATATTGGTTCAAACTGATCAATCAAAGCAGAGCAAGCAAAATAAATAAATAAATCTAGAAATGCTATGCAGGTCTCCGCTGTACCATCCAGAAGTGGTAAGAGGAGAGAAAACTGTATTTATCATGTTAAACAGAGCATTGGGATTTTATTATTATCATTGTAATTAGATTTTATTTTCTCACTCAAATCGTTCAGTTTTACTATCGTCTGCCATTATGTTCCCTATTATCTGACAAGATCTGCTGTCAAACCTGATCAGGAGCATCAGAGACCAACAGCCAATATGATCCTGATCCTACAGAGTCTCTACTGAATGACCAATGAATCACATTCAAGTGTCATGAAAAAGATCATGAAAGAAACACACCTGCAGGTATAAACTCGTCATCATCCTCCTCATTCTGATCTTCATCCTCCTCCTCCTCATGGCTCTGTTGTTGTTCCTCTGCTGTGGTTTCTTCTCCTCGTCTCTCTATCAGGTTCCTGCAGTCCTCCAGTCTGACGGAGCACATCTTCATCTGCTGTTCTCCAGCGTTACAGTCAGAGGTTTGATCAGCGGATCCATGATCCTGAGCGTCAGTATAACACAGTAAAGTGAGGCTGAGCTCTGAGTCCTGTGTGTCTCTGGATCTCCAGACTGAATCCTGAGCTTCTGTCCCATCAGTCACACACACTGAAACCTTCTCCAGATCCTGACAAACACATCATAGATCAACACAAATAAACAACAACCTGTTGATATTAGCCTCATTACTCAGCAGTTATCTCTAGTGGGTATACTGGTTATTTGTTTGCATATTTTGCTGCTGTCTTAACTTGAGATGTGCAGAAGAAGTGAGAAGTTAACAAAGCTTTGGTTTGATTGAGCTGAAGGATGAAATGATGAGCTGCTCAAACCTCTCTGTTGGGTTTGTCTCCTCTTTCTCTCAGCTTTGCCTCCAGTGACGCCACCTCTTTCTTCAGCTGACAGATTTCAGTGATGAAATCCTCAATATCCAGCATGGACAGATCAGTTCCTACTGATTTACAGCAGATCACATCCATCTGCGCTCTCATGGTCAACATCTGAAGACAAACACAACATCATTACTACAAGACACATTTATAATTAACTCAACAGTATTTGCATTTGATTAGGTGTTTCTTAAACTATTGAAACAATGGTTTTACCATACTTTTACTCTATTTTCTTCAAATATTAGGCTACATACCTCATTTCATCTCAAAAACAGTTTTTCTTTATCATTTTCACACAATAAATACTTAAATTAAAGTGAATGGTCAAACATTTATAATAATGTCAGTATAGCTGTTGTTGACAACAAACTTTCTTTAATTTAGTGTAAACTGGTAAAGTTCATTGCTGTCATATGACCACAATAATGTTGTTTAAAGTGGTCATAAGAGTTTTACCATCATTTACCTTTACAATTGCTTTGTATGTATGGTGTTTGATTGTTCCAGACAACTTTAATGCCACCTTTACAAAACAAAAACGTTTAAATCTAGTTTTAGAAAGGTAAATTTAGAGATGAACAAAAGTGCCCAAGACAGCAAATATATATATATATATATATACCGGTATACAAACAAGACTATTGCTTTCGAATAGGAATACTATAATAAATAATAAGATTACCTCCATTTAAGACATTACCTTCAGCTGCTGATCTTTCTTAGATTTCTGCTCGTTTCTCCTTAAAGTGTAAATCGTTTAAACTGTCAGATACTAAACATCATCAAGCACACAATAATGTAAAATCACATCATTGATGTAAAACCTATTTTTTTACAGTCTATGTGTAAAACACGATAAACACACACGGGCTGAACTACACTCGTTCGTGGTTTCACACAGCAACACATGATGACGCATTTCCGCCACCCGCTGGACTGGAGCGACTGTACAGCTCGATACTAGTCGCTTGTTTTTCAGGACTCTGGATGATTAATGCAATGTATCCTTATTGCCCCAATAAGGTGGCATCTATTTAATAATATTAATAAATATAATAATTTACACTCAATATATTATTATTGCTGTTTTACAATACTGAGGTGCATCTGCCTCTATTCGCACTAGGTACTATAGCATCTAACTACTACTTATTGCAAAGAAAATAGCTACTGCTAATTTTACATAGTTTAGATAGAATCTGTTGCTTAATGCAAAGTGAGCGCTGTCATTATTTACCCATTTTGTGATCAAAAAGGCCTTTTGCTGATAAAAATATGCACATTACAGAAAATTACTTTTAGTTTTTTAATTAATTATAATTGGCAAAAATTCTGACTATGTTAAAAGAGAAGAGACATCAATATGCATGAATGCTGATATTATATTAGGATTCATTAGCTTATACTCTGTAGTTTAAAAACAAAATATTTTAGTTGCCACATTAAAGTTAACATGACAGCATTCTGCATGTTCTTAGACAAAGTCTGTGTTTTTCCTCGGCCGGCTTTTGTGTCTTTGGGGAAATTAATCTTAACATACATTAACAAACATGTTGTGCTTTTATTTCTTAATGCATGACGTGTTCAAAGGAAAATCTACAGGTGAACATCCTCAATGGTTTGATGTACAGTAGATCTGATGTTTGATGTGTACATAGGCTGAAATTTCACAACACTGTATATGTGTGTACAAAACATTCATTTGTTTACATACTGTTGTAAAGGAAAATTTTTGTTTTTTTCTCTGAAAATAAAGTGCATAAATGTGTGCTGTTGCTGAGACCAAAAATAAAATAAAAAACAAATAATAGAATAATATCTGTTCTGAAACATTCACACGCAAAGTTGGAGGTCATGTGATCTGTAATTAGCTCTTTAGCTTTTCACTAGAACCCATCCAAGTGCAAAACCCATCGAGAGCACAACCACATACAATGAGAAGAAACTCTTATTTCTTCAGAAATGTACTGTGAATGCTTGTATGCCTCTATCTGAAGTCCAGATCTCAAAAAATAAATAATATTTTTAAAGATGGAAACCTCCTCTAATTGGGTGGTGTAATAAAAGTAATATAGTATATATATATATACACACACACACACACACACAAACAAGGACTAATGACTAACACCTGTGAATAATCAAACAATGAAAACATAACACATGAAACAAGGAGGCACATGATAGGATCACATAAGGGCAAGGGAATAACATGACAAACCAGGAAAAAGGAAAAAAAAGTGATGATAAAATTAAAAAGCAATAGCAGACTGTGGAGCATTGGGAGTCCAAAGGGTCCAAAGAGTCCAAATACCCTTATTAGCTGATAACTATGATTATGTTCAAGATGGACACATTTCTAACATAGCTCTCCTCTGAGAAAACCAAGCGATCGAGCGTTTTCAATCTCATCTGAAATGAGCAGTGTTGGGGGTAACACATTAACATGCAACACGTTCATAACGCATGCACATTTTTGATGTTATGAGTAAAGAAATGCATTACAAGTTACTTGCATTATGTAATCAGATTTTTTTAATGTTACAAGTAATGTATTACAAGTAACGTGTATTACGTAATCAGATTACTTTTTGATCTAACGAGTTAAGTATTGCATTAAAAGTGTAAGGCTGTAAGGACTGATTTTCCTGCTAAAACAAAGCTCACCATGCAATAATGCCATAAAATGCACACTGGACAGCAGATATAGCAAAGACAGAGCACAGAACTTTGTCCTGCCCAAACTTATCTCCTTGTCTCCTTGTTTGACTTCAACTCATCCCTCCTCTCCCTCCTCAAGACACTGAAAGTTCATTAAGAATGTCTATATATCACATATGATGTATCTTGTGAATATGTTTTTGTTTTTTTTCCTTTTCATGTTTGGTCTCAGTGCGATTGGTAAAATGGTCTTAATTTCATTGCAGTCATTGGTTTAATGAGAAAGACTGAGAACTTAGGAGAATCCTGTTTCTCCTCTCTGAGTGATATCTCTTTACGATATCTCCCGAAACCAGGTGCTACCCCCCTGGGGTACATGGATTGACCCAAACAACTCTAAACAATATTTGTGTAGCGTCTGGACCAATCAGACACACACAAATTATTAATTTATTTAATGAATAATCCAGCAAACTCACTCTCCCAAATAAGGCCTGTGAAACGTTCCCCAAATGAAGCTAACACACTGGCAGGACGCAGTGTCTTGTTACAGGACACACACTGAGACTGAGTTTTACGATCGAAAGGAATGTCCTGAGAGCTGTGACTCTCACTTAAATTCTTGCAGAGGAAGAGAAATACAAACCCTGTTAATCCTATATATATTCTATATATAACCACTTGAGAAATGTGTAAACATGTATCTAATTATCCCATCTCATGATTTTCCCTTTTATGTGGCGTTTGTATTCTTGTAAACTCTATTGGGTTAATGTTTAAGATTTTGCATATTATGGTTAACCAACATTATATGTGCGGCATGTTTGGTCTCTAAAAAATCCAATCTTCGTCTCCGATTTGTTAATTTACATTACATGTTGCTAACTTTGTGACGCATTAGTATTATAAGAATCTTAAAGATTCTTTTCTTAAACACCCAATGAAAGTACATATTCAAATGCCCTGCTAGAACACAAAGGGTCGTAAAAAACCTCCAGAGGTTGTGCCATCTTCACGCTTTAAAGTCACTGATCAGCTCTTAGCTCTCGCTTAGTCCCTTTCTGAAATGCTGATGTGAAGATGATGCTGAACTAGAAGCCTCTAAGGACCACCAAGCTTGTGCCAGGCTGCGGCCTTGTCTTTCCATTCACCAAAGATACTCTGGAAACCACTGGTTCTCTCTCATCAAGACCACATCAGCAAAGATCAACTGGAGCCTCAACAAATTGCATCAGGACAGTTTAATTCAAATGGGCGAGACATGCAAGTATCAAACTTAGTCTCATTATTTGATACATTAAGTATCCTTACCCCTTTAAAGAAGGGCGTGTTAGAACTAAACTGATGGTTTGCTCAAGGCTGTTGATCTGCTGAACTTCAAACAATGCTATAGCTTCTTGCTTTCCTGTATTCTGCTTCAGCTCTCTTTCCCTTGGTAAACTGTATGCATGTGTGTATGTTAGAGTAGTTTAAGTGTTTAGACTAGTTAATAAAATCTTGTTCATGTCACACGTAAAGTTGTCCGTGTCTCAAGCTCATAACTGGAGTCACTAATCATTTAGATTTTTGCTACTGCTCTTAGTAGTACTGTAAAGTAAGAAAGACATTTCCCATGCCCCGGAAATGTACATTTCTTAGAGTTAATAAACAATTAATCCGAGTGTTCACGGGACAAACAGGCTAATTGATTGTAATATTAATTTACGACAGTAAGCTAATTATATTAACTGATCCAAATATTCATAATCAATTATAACCAGTTATTATTGATTATTAATATTTCATAGAGCTAATTTGCTACATTGTATAACCCTTTTTGTTCTGGTCTGGGTATTTAAGAGTAAATGATGTCATGTATTTTTCTGAATTGGCTTTTAATCATTTACTTGAGTAATTGGCATGATACATTTTTACCTGACAAATAAATGTTACATCTTGATTTATTCTGAAGTTTCAGAAATCATTTATTTAGACCTGTATTTCAAAAGATCGGCATCGGCCTGAAAAAAACAATATCGGTCGACATCTATTGGTTAGCAAATTTTTATTCAGTGTTTTAATAAGAACCTTATTTTTTATGCATTTTTTTCGTTACAAAAAAATAGTTACTATTATTTAACATTTTAGTAAAACTTTAATTGAACAATTGAACACAGAACCACAGCAAACAAATCAAATAAATAAAGTCAAATGTCTTAACATTAGCATTTAAATCCGGCTACCGGCCTCTCTCTGTCGTTCTGTGTACCACTAACCTAGCTATCTTCGGAGCGTGTGTCCCCCTTCCTCCTTTCACTTAATGGTGTGATCCTAGTCTGTCCTCCCATGTGATTGGCCGCATGGTGTGCCCGTCCAAATAAAGTCCTGCCCCAAATAAAGATTCGGCTCTCCCTGACGAGAGTCGGCTCTTCTCGTTCACTACAAAGAATCGGCTCTTAGAGCTGGCCCGGTCGCGAACGACACATCACTAGTCTCCAGCGTCTTCCTTTACTCTGTGTCTTCTTTGGACTCCTCTACCCTGCTCACCTGCACCTTTGTATTTCAATAAATCACTGTTCACCATCCATCTTCCTCTCCTGTGTCTACGTACCGTAACATATACATTATGTAATCACATTACTTTTTTGATGTTAATGCAAATTATATTATAATAACACAAATACATTTGGTAACACTTTATTTCGATAGTCCACTTTAATAGGCCTATGTCACGAAAAAATTGAAGACCGGAAGTACGTCTTTTAGTAGGGATACGGCTCTTCCGGTTAACTTTTTACAATGGCGGAGTCCGATAGATACCGCTGGACCAAATATCTCCGCAACCTGCCTGAAGTCACATATGACGATGTGGTTCGGATGGTAAATGAAAACTCTCAAGTGGAAAAGCGTGAAAGCTGAGGAATGGCTGTCTACGTCCTGACGCAGAGCAACCCGGTACACTACAACAACAGCGGCGGGCTGTTCGTCAGTAAGGTAAACGTTTCTATGGTAACAGGGAGTTGGACCAATCAGCAGACGTTGCTGCTACGCTTAGGATTGTGGGTAGTGTAGTTTTTTTTCATAAGATCGCGGATAAAACATGTTTTTCTTAAAACAGGGTTGATTTCATACGAACTTATAGCTTCTACAGGAGCAAAAACATTCGTTTCACAACCTCATAGCTCGTGGTCAGTCTACCTCGGATGGTTTAGACATTATGGCTGATAATCTAAATCCTTATGGAGAAATACTGTTGACCGGAAGTTCTGAATCCCTACTCCGCGTTCCGGAAGCAGGAAGTGTGACATAGGCCTATACTCCATCAATGCTAATACTCTAATGAGAGTTAGTTGACATGTAGTTGAAAAGTTACTTATAGTTAGTAGAATGTCTAAAGTGGACTATCGAAATAAAGTGTAAGCATACATTTATTTACAGTCAAAAAAAGTTACTGCAGATTAAGTATTTTCAAGAACATCAGTTACAGTAATAGTATGAATTGTAGCTGAAATACAGCTACACTGTTAGACCTTACCGGGTTTTTTTACAGTAAAATACTGGCAACACTGTTGCCAGTAAAATACTGTTAATTGTACAGTTCTTTACTGTAGTCTAGTTTGTTTCTGTAAAAATGCACTAAATTCTAATTCAAATGAACTAATTACACTTGCAGAAACCGACTGCCTTAAATTGACCAACTGTCATTTAAATGTATTAACTAAAATTTATAATGCATTAATAATGTGAGCAAAGTATAACTGTGAACTTCTTTCATTTGAGACCACTAAAAAACTATTGTACATAAAAAGATTTCCACTGGACCAGCAACTACACAGTCACCGCCTGTTAAATAAAGCAACATGCAGCAAATCATCAATGTTTGTAGATCTTCTCCTGGACTGAAGCACAGGCTCTACTCTTCTGCACAATGGTGACCCAAAAAATTAATTTTACAGTAAACTACTGGCAACAGTGTTGCCAGTATACACCTGTTTTATAACTTACAGTTTATTACTGTTAAAATAAATTTTGTGGGTGTGTCTTTTTATCTTACACTGTTAACCCTTTCAACCCCACAGGAAAATCCACACTACAATGAGTAAAAGTAACATTGAGACAGTGTTGCAGTGAGATAATTAAGGGAATATGTAAGTGATTGTTGAGCATTAGTGATGAACACCTGCTGTTAACAAGCAGAATCACTGAAGAAAAGAGAAACACAAGAACAGAAAATAGAGAAACACAATAACTACGACTGACTTCCAGCCATTACACATTATTACACTTATTATTAACCAGTATGACTTTATTTCTGTCATACAGAAGTTGTTATTGAAAATGTTTGTTTGAAGTTACCATTATAGAGATCAGTGCTTGCTTTAGTTGGGATGCTGATGCTAAAACATTCATTTTTCTTTTGCTGCTTGAGCTGTGTTTTTGCAAGTCACACTTGTGCGCACACAGTTTATGAATGATTGCGGTTGTAATGCTTATGATGACAAAATCATCATATTGCCTGTTCATTCACAAAGGAATTAATTCTTATTCATTCAGAGTTTTATCCTCGATCAAAAGTGTTACATTAGCACCACTGTGAAACTACAGCAATAAATTACTATGACTCTTTTTTTCTAACACATCATGCATAAACCAAAAAAAAAACAGAGCTACACTGTCTATTAGAAACACAGAGATATCACAATTTAGCACATTAATCTCAACAATGGTGGCAATATTTCTTTTTTATTATTATTCATGCAGCAGTGCATGCTGGGAGTTTTATATTATCCTGGAACCCAGCATGCATTGCGACATGAAACTTTTCACCATTGTTGAGATTCATGTGCTGATTGTTGATGTGTGTGTCTGAGTCAAGCAGGAGTAAAATAAAATTTAATGCATAATGATTGTTATTTTTCAGAAGAGCTGATAACAGAAATATTGATTTCATTTAGTAGATACACAGATTTATGCTAAATATGACATACCCATAATTTCAATATATACAGGAATAATCTGAAAATCAGACATGTCCAAGATGATTGTGACATCATCACAAAAGAATAAAAACACCTTATAAACTTCCTCTTGACTTTTTCTTGCCATAACAAATGTGCTTGATAAACTCACTGTTACAGCAGTCAGAGAGAGATGAATGGTAAGAAGTCAAGGGACAAGAGACCAACTAAAGCAAATACTGATCTTCATCATGGTGACAACAAATTTTATTATTAACTAAATCTTTGTTAATTCTCAACAAGAACTTTTGTACATGTTTTGTATGAAAGAAATAATCGTAAACTGGTTTGTAAACTGGTTTCACACTCAGTATTGCTGGAAGTCAGTTGTAGTTTTTGTATTTCTCTTTTTTCTGTTCTTGTCTCTCTCTCCTTCAGTGATTCTGCTTATCAGGTGTTCATCAGTGTCTCAATTCACTCACTTCTTTTCATTCACTCTGTCAAGGGGACTATATTAGTGAACTAATGTAGGGAATAGTGAATGAGGGTATAGGGTGTGATTGGGAAAACAGCCTCTGAGTGTCGATTTTGAGCACTGTTCATTTACAGTATATTCCTGTAGGCTATTTTTGTTTTCTACGGTATATTACTGTTTTAATGGAAAATGGTATGATACTGTCTGAATTACGCCTTTTTTTACAGCAAGGGTTAACAGTGTAGTAATGCATGAGGTCCACTATAGTGGACAGATGATTAATCAGAATTTTCTCCCAATCTAAAAATACTTGGGAAATATAACTGTGATATGACTCATTAGATATTGCTTGATGCCACAACATTTTTTTTTTACTTGCAAGAGTCTCCTAGGCTAGAAGAAATGGGTGGATATTCCTGAGCAACTTGGGATTTCTGACTGGCTTTCGGCCATCTTGGCTTGGAGGGGAAAAAAATCGACACACAACGGCTTGCCACTTGCTGGCAGTGTACAGGATGATGCACCGGGGTCCACTGTAGAGGTTGATGTGCCATGAAAACCCATGCATACGCAAGAAAATGCTTTTTGAATAGCTGTCCACTGTGGTGACCACTATGAAACGGTTAAGGATGGACAATTTTTGCACAGTTTTTGGAAACTGTATGACTTTGCGTTTCAAGCCTGCTAACCATGTAACTTATCACCAGTTAGTATTTCAACATTGTGCAGTGCAAGAGTGACTGAAATGACAGATGCTCTTACTGATAAAAGTACAGTTGAAGATGCGAGTGACTCAACGATTTATAGCTAGATATCCTGTAAAAATAAAAGCAAAAAGCAATTTAATAAATGTCATTAAAACAGGCTAAATACCAAGAATCAAGGGTTTTGCAATATAAATTTCTTCTGTAACACAAAGGAGGGGCGTACGAATCTAACAGATATAAAGAGTGACTGAACAACACAAGGCACAACACAAACGGTGAGTTACTGTTTCATTCTTCAGCTTTTACCGCACAGAATATTAAGACATTTCTACAACAGTGTAATTCAGAAAAATGACCACAAACAACAATAATCTGATGATATTTTTGCTTTGATTTCTTTCAGATTTATAAATAAAACATTGATAATAATCTGCAGTGATCAGCTGAGAAAAGATTGAGACGATGGCGGTAAGTTCATCCGCATTTACAGCGACTGTATTACTTTTATTATAATTTCAGTGTGAATTGATCATTATAAATGAGGATTCTTGATCAGTCGTGTCTCTGCAGATGACGGTGTGTGTCGCGGCTCTGCTCTCTGTTTTCACGGCATCTGTTTGTGTTGCTGATGTTTTCAAGCCGGTCGACTGTTCTGATGTCTATACATCAGGACAAAAGCTCAGTGGGATTTACTCCATCTATCCAGCAGGAGACGTTCCTGTCTGGGTTTACTGTCACATGGTCTCAGATGGGAAATATGAAGACAACGGAGGATGGACGGTACGAGTGTGACTTTAGATCATCAAACACACATCAGAACATACATTATGAATCATATATTCTATATAAACCCATCACAGGTGTTTCAGAGGAGAATGGACGGCAGTGTGAATTTCTATCGCCCGTGGAACGAGTACAAGAGAGGATTTGGGGCAACCGAGGGCGAATACTGGCTGGGTAAGATCTCACAGCTTTAAACATTGGTATTTGGTGTCAAGAAATGGTTTTGATTGAAGTGTTGATATTCATGTCCAGTGTTTGGTTGAACATGTTCTTCATGTGTGTGTGTGTGTGTGTGTGTGTGTGTGTGTGTGTGTGTGTGTGTGTGAACAGGGCTGGAGAACATGTACCAGCTGACACGTAACAGAAAGTACATGCTGAGAGTGGATCTGGAGGACTTTGAAGGAAGGAAGGGTTCGGCTCTGTACTCGTCCTTCTCTGTGGGTCCTAAATCTGACGGGTATCAGCTGCAAGTTTCAGGGTTCAAGGATGGAGGAGCAGGTAGGACACTTTCATACTTTAACACTCGAGTGCACTTGTTCATGTATTTTCAAAAGTTTTTGGGATTTCACTGAAATATTCTTCACCTAAATATGATGATAATATATTTAATGATGCTCTTCTTCTCTACAGGCGACTCTTTATCTGGCTATAATGGACAGAAGTTCTCCACCTTTGACAAAGACCAAGACACTTCAGATAAGAACTGTGCCAAACAGTATCTCGGGGGATTTTGATACAGAGCCTGTCACAGTACAAACCCCAACGGTGTGTATTTATGGGGAGAAGATCCCACCCATTACGCCATTGGAAATGTCTGAAAACCAACAGGATGAAGATCAGACGTGTGTCTTAGACATTTGAAGAAACATTACAGTGTTTCTCAGAAAGAAAATAAATTAAGGTTAAAGGTTTCCTTGTCTCCGTTAACTGTGTAACTTAGTAAATCATGTAAGAATATTGTACGTGGCTGATGTTTTGTGCACTCGCATCAATTATTATCTTCTTTGTTTTGGGTCACTTTAAATTTAAACTGAAACGAATCAACAATAAACTTCAATAAACTCATGCAACGAACACAGTGTGTCAATGTAGATTTGTTTTTATATACAGTATGTATACAGTATTTGATTGTGTGTGTGTGTGTGTGTGTGTGTGTGTGTGTGTGTGTATTGCAGCTGCACGATTTAGCAATTTAGGTTGCTTATTTAGAAACCACACAATAATGCACAAGGATATGGACAGTGCTTAGTTTGTAAATGAATAATTCTCAGATCCAAAACAACAATTCAAAGGCGCTATATGATCGTCACTGTCTATAAAATATAAGTTTTCCCGGAACATACAATAGAGTCACAAGTGGTGTTGGCACAACTTAAAAGAGCATCATTCACAAGTTTCAGCACGGCCCTAACTGAAGCCTAGTGCAGTGGTTCCCAAACTTTTTGAAAGCATGGCACCCCTTTGTAGTGTTTTTTTTTCCACGGCACCCCAACCCAATTAAACTAAACAAACATATGTACATACATATTGTAAACTTCAAACACAAGGCTGAGAGGGTTAGCTCTGGAATTCAAAGTAAATCATTCACCAGGCCGAACTTCACTGGAGCAAAACTTAAAGTTCTTTGTTTGTCATAAAGCAGGGTTAAGGGTAAAGGGGAGAAAACTTGAACTTAGGTATTTCTTCTTTCTCAGGTGGCTCCTTTTTGCATCAATTTACTTCTGGAAAAGAGGCAGAAGAGGTGTGGGATTAGTTAAGGAGATTCACTTTACTCACGCCGTCAATTAAGCCTCTATCTTCAAGAGGGTAGTTGGGCTGGCTGGGCTTGAATGCATCCAACACTGGGTCTGTCCTCTTCCCCTGCTTCTCTCTCTACTGTGGCTTCTTTGTTCACTTTTATGTGATTACTAATTGGGCCCAACAGCCTGCAGCTGAGGCTGCCTGTCAGAGGGGAATGCTGCACACCTGTGTTAGAGCTGTCCTTGGTCCTGAACACCACTGTTTCACCCAAACCTTGTGTCCTCTGATGGTGCTCTCCATGGTGCTGCAGGTGACTGTGCTGCGTTGTGATGGACTGTTTCCTTCCGGCCACCACATACCCCCTTTTCCAGCTCCAAATTCCTATTTGGAGCGCACGCCCAAGAGCAGTCATGCCTCCTGGACATGGCATCAGCATTCGCATGAGAACTCCCAGCCCGGTGTTCTACTTTAAACTGGAAGTCCTGCAACTGAAGAAACCAGCGAGTGATTCTTGCATTTTTCCCTTTGTTTTGAGACATCCATTTTAGGGGAGCATGATCAGTTATTAAAACAAATTTTCGACCCAACAGGTAATACCTCAATTTTTCAATAGCCCATTTTACAGCAAGACACTCCTTTTCGATTGTGGCATAATTCTTCTCATGTGGCAGCAACTTACGGCTAATAAACATGACGGGGTGTTCCATGCCATCCTGCAACTGAGACAGTACTGCTCCAACCCCTACTTCAGAGGCATCTGTTTGTAGAACAAACGGTTTGTTGAAGTTTGGGGCTTGTAGGACTGGTTCACAACAGAGAGACTGCTTGAGTTCGATGAAGGCCCGTTCTGCTTCTTTGGTCCAGCTCACCTGGTTTGGGAGATACTTGCGGGTCAACTCAGTTAGGGGGGCTGCTTTTGTGGCGAAGCCAGGTATGAATATTCGGTAGTAACCAAGTAGTCCAAGGAAGGTTCTTACCTGTTTCTTGGTTTGAGGTCGGGGCCAGGTAAGTATGGTGTCGATTTTCTTAGGTTGGGGTTTCACATTTCCTTTCCCAACAGTGTACCCTAGATAGTTGGCCTCTTCTTGGGCGAGTGAACACTTGCCTGGATTTGCTGTAAGAGCCGCTGACCGTAATGCTTGTAATACAGCCTCTAGATGGTGAAGATGCTCCTCCCAACTCCTGTCATGGATAACAATGTCGTCGAGGTATGCAGCAGCATATTGCTGGTGGGGACGGAGGACTCTATCCATGAGCCTTTGGAACGTGGCTGGTGCTCCGTGGACCCCAAAAGGAAGAACCCGGTATTGGAAGGTCCCCTCAGGAGTGGAGAAGGCGGTTTTTGGTTTGGCTTGGGGGGTTAGAGGTACTTGCCAGTACCCTTTGGTCAAGTCAAGGGTTGTGATAAAACGTGCAGGGCCCAGTCGCTCGATTAACTCATCTATCCTTGGCATAGGGTAGGTATCGAACTGGGAAACTTCATTCAGTTTTCTGTAGTCATTACAGAATCGTGTACTCCCATCTGGTTTTGGTACGAGGACGATAGGACTTGACCACGCACTTTGGGACTCCTCTATAACACCTAGGTCAAGCATTTTCTTCACTTCGGCCCGGATGGCTTCCCTTTTTGCTTCTGGTATCCTGTAGGGTCGAAGCCTAACTACCTTCCCCGGTTCAGTTACTATATCGTGGGCTATAATGGAGGTCCGTCCAGGCAGATCCGAGAAGACGTCACGGTTTCGCCACACGAGTTCACGTAACTCTTGCTTTTGCCTAGGGGAGAGCTGGTTACCCATCTTTATCTGTGGGGTTATAGGAGAAGTGACACTGGCTGTGAGCACATTGCTTGTAGGTGCGATAGGTTCATGCCACATTTTCAGAAGGTTTATATGGTAGATTTGCTGGCCTTTCCTTCGGCCAGGTTGGCGTACTCTGTAGTTGACCGGGCCCACCCGCTCTACAATCTCATAGGGTCCCTGCCACTTGGCGAGGAACTTGCACTCGTTGGATGGTACTAGTACTAATACCTTTTCGCCGGGGTGAAAATCTCTTATCTTGGCTCCCCTGTTGTATATTTTGGCCTGTTGTTGTTGGGCTTGTTGCATGTGTTCCCTTACTATCGGCCAGATCCTTGCCATTCGGTCGTGCATCTGTTCAACATGCTCAATGACGGTGCGGTGTGGTGATGGTTGCTGTTCCCAACACTCTTTAGCGAGGTCCAGAACCCCTCGAGGTCGTCGCCTGTAGAGGAGTTCAAAGGGCGAGAAACCAGTGGAGCTTTGTGGGACTTCTCGAATAGAGAACAAGACATATGGTAACAGGTGATCCCAATTTTTGCCATCAATGTCAATCACTTTCTTTAACATTTGTTTAAGGGTTTTGTTAAACCTCTCTACCAGCCCATCAGTCTGTGGGTGGTATATGGAGGTTTTGATTTGTTTTACCTTCAGTTGCCGGCAGGTCTCTTTCATAACCGTAGACATGAAGCAAGAACCTTGGTCAGTAAGGATCTCGTCTGCAATCCCCACCCAGCTGAAGAGTTGGACCAGTTCTCTGGTGACGGCCTTTGATGTGGCTGATCGGAGAGGTATGGCCTCTGGGAATCGGGTGGCATAGTCAAGGATGACTAGAAGGTATCGGTGTCCCCGGTTCGATTTTGGCAGCGGTCCCACAATGTCCAGTGCAATCCTGCTGAAAGGGGTCTCAATGATTGGTAGAGGAATAAGGGGGTTTCGGTAGGTTACCTTGGGGCTGTTGAGTTGACATTGAGTACAGTGACGACAATATTCTTCTACCGCCTTTTTAACCCCGGGCCAATAGAACCGTGTGAGGATCCTTTCATAGGTCTTCTCTGTCCCCAAATGGCCCCCCAGCAGGTGAGTGTGGGCGAGATATAACACTTTAGTGGTGTATGGGTTGGGGTCCAGCAACTGATTGATAATTTCACCTCTTCGCTGATCCACTCTATACAACAATCTGTTTTTGATCATAAAATGTGGATAAGTGAGTCTACTCACCCCAACTTGTGGCTGGCCCTCAATCACCTGGGCATTCCCCCATGCTTGGCTCAGTACCGGGTCTTGCAGTTGAGCGGTGCCGAACCGTCCCAGCCTTTCTCCTTGGAGGATTTCTGCCGGGGGAAATTCAGAAAATACTTCATGGGATTCTATATCGTCACGAACCTGTACACCTTCGGGGTCTTCTGAAGCAGTGGCAGTGGAGTCAGAGTGATGTACCTCACCTCTATCACCATTGTGGGGCTCTTCAGGGCTGGTTGCATCTGCATCTGCATCCGTGGTCCCTGCATTGGTTAGAAAAACGCAGTGACTGGACAGACGGCCTCTTCTTCTGCGCCGAGTAGGTTTCCTCCCCTCTGTAGCTCGGTTTGTCCAGTAGGCAGAAAAGGCTTGACAGTCTCGGCCCACGAGGACAGGGACTGGCAGGCGATCGACGACCCCTGCTCGTACTCGGAATTGCCCCCGTGGGGTGACCATGCTTAATTCTGCAGTGGGGTAGTTTCTGGTGTCCCCATGAATACAGGAAACGGAGATCTCTTTCCCCATGATAGGTCCTGCAAATTCTGGCCGGACTAGTGTTACCATACTGCCTGAGTCTATAAGTGCTTCTGTGTCTTTGCCCCCAATCTTAACAGGAACTTTAGGGGCGGCCGTCCCCTCATGAGCCCAACAGGTGGTAAGAAAATGGCATGGGAACCTGGATTCCGAGGTACTGGCGGTGGGCATCGGCTCCTCTCGGCCTGGGCAATCCCGGGCCAGGTGTCCCTCCCTCCCACACGTAAAGCATCGGAATGGAGCAGGATTTCGTAGAGGCCTTTCATCTTTCCAGTTTCCTTGGGCTTTTAGGGGTCCGGGTTGGACCGCTTCGGGGTGCTTCCTAGGAGGTTCTCGCTCTTGTCTCGGTTTCCAAGAGAGGTTTTTGGGTACTTCAGGTTTCATCAAGCTCACAGTCACCTGGTGGTTTTCTAGGAGTGCAATCAAGGCATCTACACTTGGTGGTCCCTGTTGAGCCACATATTTTTTTGCATCTGTAGGCAGGCCACGTGTGCACCGATCAATCATCACTCTTTCTACCGCTGGTGGCCCATCTCCTTCGTCTAGCCAGCTTCTTACCATGCGGGTTAACGTGGTTACTTGAGCCCGCGCTGGAAGTGATGGACGGTATTCCCAGCTATGGACACGCTGAGCCTTGGCAGGCAGGCTGAGCCCATATTGGGCCAGGATTGACCTCTTGACCACTTCATAGTTGGTTGCCTCATGAATGGTGAGGTCACGGCAGGCCTTCTGGGCTTCCCCAGTTAGCAGAGGGAGTATCAGGTTCGCCCAGTCTGCCCTGGGCCATCTCTCTCTTTGGGCAGTTTTTTCAAAAAGGTCAAGATAGGTTTCAACATCATCTTCTATAGTCATTTTGGTCAGATAATCTTGGGGCCTCCTACCGTGTGCCTCAGTCCTTCGGCAGAGCTCTGTGACTGCTGCATTCAGGGTCGTTTGGGCCTGCAGAATGGCGGTCAGGGCTTCCTCCATTTTCTTAGTGTTTCTCTTCACTGTCTGAATCCCAGGCGAGGCTCAACTCATGCCCGCATTCTCCACCATATGTAAACTACACACACAAGGCTGAGAGGGTTAGCTCTGGAATTCAAAGTAAATCATTCACCAGGCCGAACTTCACTGGAGCAAAACTTAAAGTTCTTTATTTGTCATAAAGCAGGGTTAAGGGTAAAGGGGAGAAAACTTGAACTTAGGTATTTCTTCTTTCTCAGGTGGCTCCTTTTTGCATCAATTTACTTCTGGAAAAGAGGCAGAAGAGGTGTGGGATTAGTTAAGGAGATTCACTTTACTCACGCCGTCAATTAAGCCTCTATCTTCAAGAGGGTAGTTGGGCTGGCTGGGCTTGAATGCATCCAACACTGGGTCTGTCCTCTTCCCCTGCTTCTCTCTCTACTGTGGCTTCTTTGTTCACTTTTATGTGATTACTAATTGGGCCCAACAGCCTGCAGCTGATGCTGCCTGTCAGAGGGGAATGCTGCACACCTGTGTTAGAGCTGTCCTTGGTCCTGAACACCACTGTTTCACCCAAACCTTGTGCCCTCTGATGGTGCTCTCCATGGTGCTGCAGGTGACTGTGCTGCGTTGTGATGGACTGTTTCCTTCCGGCCACCACAATATATACAATTATATCCAGATGAGCAAACAACAAATGAAGCATAAACAGCAGCATGAATTTATTATGAATGCATCACAACAGACATAATATGAGGCGAAACAACCCATTCAGATGAATCATCTGTCCATTTATAACTGGAAACACGTCAACAGACTGATTTTAACCAATTAGGCTACTGTATGTGAGAATCATTGGAACAAAACAGATTTAAAGATACTTAACTCTTTAAATAATAATAAACAACTCCACATATTTTTTTCTTTAGTTCCTCGTTTGCTTTGTTCAAACCTGACCTTATAACTTAAACTTAAAAAATAAAATATCTTTGCATGGAACTGTCGCGGGCATTTTAATGGGATACATGTGCCTGCTTTTGCGAGCACAACCTCTTGATACGGGGGTTGATTGAGGATAGTGCAACTCGTAGATCGTGCTCCACTGACAGGCGCTGTCTTTTTTTGTTTTTCACGTATGCCAGGGATGAGAACGCTAGCTGGCACAAGTAAGAGGTTGAAAACGGCAACAGCACATTGACGGCGCATTCTGAGATAGATGGGTATTCGTGTCCCACATGTAGCCAAAATTCATCTAAGACATTTCTCCAAATTTTAATTTTAAAGTGCGATCCATAAGAAGTTCCGCCAGTTCTTCTTGCGATTTGATTGGCAACATCTTTGCCGATTCTGATGAGAAAGGGTTAAAGGGGTCACGGATCCAGTCAAAGTTTTCATTATCAGCGCCAGCGGGGAAGTAAACCTCAAACCTTTCCTTTAGCGTCTTCAGATGTGCAGCTATAGATTTGAATAGAACTGGAGTCTTGCGAGCGGGGTCCTCTGCTGTTAAGGGAAACATGTCAATGTTTTTTTTTTTTTCAGAATTTCTTGCCACAGCTTGAGTTTGGCCTTGAAACCGTTAAGTTTGTCTGTTGCTGTTAAAATGTTTTCTTTCATTCCTTGCATCTTTGTGTTAAGCTCATTTAAGTGACTAAAAATGTCTGCGAGGTATGCAATCTTAGCCCACCACGAGTCGTCGTTGATCTGTTCTTTGTGGGGTATGTCGTGCTCAGTTGAAAACTGCCTGAGTTCATCTCGAAGCTCATAGACACGGGAAAGCACCTTGCCTCGTGACAGCCAGCGCACCTCCGTATGCAGCAGCAGACTCTGATGCTCAGACCCCATTTCATTGCACAGTATGTTAAACAATCGGGACTTCAATGGTCGTGACTTAATGTAGTTTACAATTTTGACAGCTTGTTCTAATGCTACAGTCAGGTCTGGGGGCATTGCTTTTGCGACGAGTGCTTCGCGGTGCAGCATGCAGTGGGTAATCTGCACATCTGGGTTTTGGTTCTTCACCATAGTTACCAGTCCTTTTACTTTTCCAGTCATAGATGCAGCTCCATCTGTGCAAATACTATGACACATGCCCCAGTTTAGACCACATTCTTTCAAATACGTATCGATGACAATAAACATTTCTTCCCCTGTTGCACG
The DNA here is from genome assembly GCA_021464565.1 of Rutilus rutilus. Taxonomy (NCBI): domain Eukaryota; kingdom Metazoa; phylum Chordata; class Actinopteri; order Cypriniformes; family Leuciscidae; genus Rutilus; species Rutilus rutilus. Next base: position 5,837,737 of record JAJAQA010000002.1, on the reverse strand, counting down.
ACTTGGTAGTTCTTTGCAGAAAAAAAAATTCTCCATAATTAATTCAGTATATCGCACACTGGCCAGGAGATGACAGTGTCCACTGCAGTCCGTAGAATCATCAATTTGGAGTGCAAATTTGCCACTTTTGTTTAGTTTTTCGGTTAGTTGTGTTTCTATCATATCTATTATATCAGCAGCCATGTCATCAATGCGACGTTTAATCGTGTTGTCAGATAATGGGATTTTGTCAATTTCTTTGACAGCGTCCTCACCTATAATTACCCTTACGAGTTTTTTGCAGGCTGGCAAAATGAGTGATTCAGCAATGTTATGGGGCTTCTTTGATTTGGCGATTAGCTCTGCTACTAAGAAGCTTGCCTCCTGAGCTTTATCAGACACACGCACACATGACATCATTTGTTGGTTCTGTTTAACATTTTGTGCTTTTAGTCGCTTGAAGTATTCTATGTCTTTGCTGGTTAAACCGTAGTGTTTCGTGTCTAAATGTCTCTTCAGCTTACTCGGTACCATTGCTGCATTTGATAGCTTTTCCCTGCAGACGAGGCATTCAGGCGTGGGACAGCTAGCATCTCCGATCCATGTAAAACCGTAAGCCAGGTAGCTTTCAGAATACTGTCTAATTTTTTTTTTTTTTGTGGTGGTGGTCCCGGGTTGATGTCCGTCGCTCTTCTGCACTGAAAAAAGTGAAACATCAGTGCAATTCATTCAAAGTATATATTTGCATTGGTCCAATGGAAAATTGTGATTTTCAGTTTATACCTTCTGTTTTCACTTTGCCTCAAAGTAAGTGTTACACCCTCTAAAATGATACTTTGGATTAACTTAAAAAAATTGATGTAATTTGTTACAGCTAATTTTTTTAGTTTTTCTCAAATTGTATTTATGATTTAGTTAAAACCATAAATTTTGATTAATGTCAAACCTAAATTTTAATTTTTTCCAACTCAACGTTTTACCTTTACCCAAAGTACACAGCAAAAACTCCAGTGTTAAATTAACACTCAAGAGTGTTAAAGTTAATGAGATAATTAAGTGATTAATTGAGTGATGATTGACCATTATTGAAGACACCTGATGTTAACAAGCAGAATCACTGAAGGAGAAAATCACAAATTGTAAGTTACCATTATGGTGATGTGTGTTTGCTTTAGTTGGGCTCTAGACCATTATATGTTTACTTTAATATTTGTTTGGCTGTTATATCTGAATTAAAACTGCCAGATGAACAAAGAAAAAAAAAAGTGATCTGATGGTGTTGGTTATATTATGACAATCATCATTTGAACTTGATCACTGAACTCATTAAGATCCTTATTTCTGACATAGGTTTATGTTGTTTATTACAGAATAACTGTGATTCTGCATAAATACCCAGAATTGTTGATATAATATAAAGGATTTCTTAAAAGTTGTTTTGGGAAAAAAAAAAATCTTTCTTTTAGGCACACGCAGACGTCAAGTTTCAGTCTATGCATCTCAACAATGGTGACAAGCAAAATATTCAATTAGGAAAAGGAAATTACATAGACAATTCAGATCATAATTTATTCATACCGCAATGCATGATGGGAGCCATTAATGAGTTGTGATTGGTGGCAGCCGCTGCAACATGCTTTATTATTGTCACCATTGTTGAGATTCACAGGCTGATTATTGATGTCTGTGTTTTTAAGTAAATTAATTCGAAAGTCTTTTGATTAGAAAAATGTTTATTAAATATTATGGGTTATATGAAAAATTCTGAAAATCATATGCTGTAGAATTACAGAGCTGATATAATTGACAAGTTAAACCAAACTATCTCAATAAGTTTCATTCTTCAGATCACAGCATGATTATGTCAAAACATAACCAACACCACACTTTTCTTTGTTCATCTGACTGTTATAAATCAATAACAGCAGACAAACAAAATTTAAAGTAAACATATAAGGGTGAAGAGCCCAACTAAAGCAAACACTATTCTCCCTAATGGTAACTTACAATTTGTGATTTTCTCCTTCAGTGATTCTGCTTGTTAACATCAGGTGTCTTCAATAATGCTCAATCATCACTAAATTAATCACTTAATTATCTCATTAACTTTAACACTCTTGAGTGTTAATTTAACACTGGAGTTTTTGCTGTGTACTTTGGGTAAAGGTAAAACTTAAAATTTTGGTTTGACATTAATCAAAATTTATGGTTTTAACTAAATCATAAATACAATTTGAGAAAATCTAAAAAAATTAGCTGTAACAAATTACATCAATTTTTTTAAGTTAATCCAAAGTATCATTTTTTTCAGTGTGGGCTGTGACATTTCTGCTTTTCTTTTGTTTAAACGTATAAATGTATCCATATTTGCCCTGTCCTGTCAATCTGCGTAAAAATATAAAATTGAGCGCACACCATTACAAAGGGCGGAGCGAGCGGGACGATTCCTTCCAATTAGCGGTAAATAAACATTTCAACTTTAAATGTATGAAATATATCAGTGTTTTTTCGCTTATTCATTTTCGTTTGGACATGCATATGTTGGTGTTTTGATATACTTTTAAAATATGCTGTAAAAGGTTATTATATGGTACGATAGTTATTTTAGGCTGTTTAAATAGGAAAATAAAGCTGAGATTCTGCGGCACCCCTAGCCAGTTGTCACGGCACCCCAGGGCACCCACTTTGGGAACCACTGGCCTAGTGTATTAGTCTGTCACGTATATTTTGAAATGATGGTGTTTCCATTAACTGATGTTATGCGATGTTATCCATTAACCGATGTGAAAATATATAAAAACTAAATAGAAATGTGTTCACAAAATAAAAACTAAACTAAAACTAACAAAAACATTAATGAAACTAACTAAACCTAAACTGAAATTTAAAGCAAAATTCAAAACGATATAAAAATAAAAACTATTTTAATAATGCAAAACTATAATAACTTTGCCCCTGAGCACAGTCCAGTGTCGGCTCCAGCCCCAGAGCCCAGCCAGGAGCCTGCTCAGGCCTCAGAGCCCACCATTTTTTTCTGCAAGGGCCACAGAGCTTGTTCTTGCGGTTACTGCAGCACCCCAAGAGATGCTTGGTTGATTATCTGAACGTGCTTCTTCCCCTAACATTGTTAATAAAATATAATTTAATGAAACAGTTATATGGGGGGGGGATATTTTTTTGATGTCAGTGTTTATTGAACATCTCCCTCTAGTGGCGCACGTCATCATCACATTCTCAAGTAACGCAACATGCGTGTTAAAGGGTTCACACCTTTAATACACCTTTAATACACCTTTAATAAGGGTTCACCTCATATACTTCCGGTGGCGCTGCACGGCTGGCGACACGGACTCATGCTGCCTGCTGCTGACATTCTTAAAGTATTGAGAGGACAATATACTTGCTTGCTTGTTTGTTGACATTTTTCAAGTTTGGCTATTTTTAAAATGGCGATACTCATATGTCTTTTTACTGGGTTGTTTATCGCGCACCTGGTGTCAGTATGTTATCTGCACACAACGGCATCCAGGAGGAGCAATGAACAGACACTAACATACACAAGAGAGGATCTGCTTCTGTACCGTTCAATTGATTACAATTTACCTGTGGACCTTCCGGATTGCCTGAAAGCAAGGGCGGAAAGCAAACGCCGGCGGAAAAGAGGGCACAGAGGCGGTGTCAGACAGCGTCTTCGACGGCGAGGATGCAGACCACCGTTACCTGCAATAATCCTGAGCAACGTTAGATCTTTACAACAGAAGATAGAAGAACTACGCATCAAAGCTAAAGCCTGCTTTGAGTACCGGGATGCAGGTCTTCTGGTGCTTACTGAAACTTGGCTTCGCCCAGAGATGCCCAGCTCGTTGATAGAGGTACAAGGTTTTTCTATTATTCGGGCAGATAGATCTGCCTCCTCGGGAAAGAGCAGAGGCGGTGGTGTCTGTGTGTTCGTAAATGACCGCTGGTGTAGCCATACGACAGTTAAATCCACGGTCTGTAATCCGGACATTGAACTCTTATGTTTAAGTTTGAGACCTTTTTATTTACCCAGAGAGTTTGGGAATATTTTGATCTGTGTTGTGTATGTCCCTCCCTCGGGTAAAGCAGCTAACGCTGTGAGCGTCATAAGAGACTGTATTCAAGTCCAACTTCAACATACACCATGAGCGCCTGTTTTTATTCTTGGCGATTTTAATCAGTGTAAAATGGAGTCTGCTCTCTCTGGGTACGAACAGTATGTTAAAGACAATACAAGACATAATAAGATTTTAGATAAATGCTTTGGGAACATAAAAGAAGCATACACATCCAGATCAAGGCCTCCCCTGTCGAACTCTGACCACAACACTGTTTACTTAATTCCAACATATAAGACTCTGTTGAAAAGACACAAACCTGTGATTAAGAGCGTTAATGTGTGGTCAGAAGATACTGTTGAAACCCTGAAAGGTTGTTTTCTTTGTACTGATTGGGAAGTTTTCCATAGCGATGATATTAATGAAACTACCATGGTAACGACAGATTATATAAAATTTTGCACTGATAATGTGGTACCCAAAAAGGAGGTGATCACTTATGCTAATAATAAGCCTTATATAACTAAGGAAATTAAAATGTGTATTAATAAAAAGAAATTGGCTTTTCGTAATCAAGATCGCCTCGCAGTAAGTTTGGCCCAGAAAGAACTGAATGGACTACTGAGTGAGGCCAGGAATAAACATAAAGAACTACTGGAGAACAAGCTAAACATGTCTAACCCTAAACAGCTTTGGGATTCTATGAAATCCATAACTAATATGCAGCCTTCAAGGAAATGTGTATATACTTCTGATGATCTACAGAAAGCCAACGATTTAAATAACTTTTACTTAAGATTTGAGAAGAGCGGCCATATTCCTATGAACAACACTAGTGATATGGAGTCTTCTGGTGTTTATAAAGAAAAGTTGCTGATTGATGCTAATCAGATTAACTATTATTTTAAACATATTTGTCCTAGGAAATCGGCAGGCCCTGATGGAATTTCAGCCTACATTTTAAAAAACTTTGCAGATGAACTGACGCCAGTCTGGCTCCCTATATTTCAACAATCTTTGGATACCGGTATTGTACCTAGCCTTTGGAAAAGGGCTGTGATCATTCCGGTTCCAAAGATAGTCAAGCCTATATCAAATAATGATTTTAGACCGATTGCGTTAACGTCTGTGATTATGAAATGTTTTGAAAAGTGCATTGTGTCTATGTTAAGAGCAGAGGTTGCTACCAATTTAGATCCTTTACAGTTTGCCTATAGACAGGGGAGGGGGACTGAGGATGCTATTGGTAGCATTATGCACTTAATTCTGAAGCATTTAGAGAATCACAAAGCCTATGCTCGTTTACTTTTTATCGATTTTAGCTCTGCTTTTAACACCATTCAACCGCCCCTTGTTAATCACAAAGTTGGAGCAGTTGAGTGTAAACCCATCAATCACAAAGTGGTACTTATCTTTTTTAACTGATAGAACTCAGTGTGTAAAAGTAAACAATTGTCTCTCACAACAAAAGAACATTAGCACAGGTGTTCCACAAGGCTGTGTCAGTTCACCAATTCTTTTTACACTTTTTACAAATGAATGGTCAAGTAAGCATTCACAAAACTATATTTTTAAATATTCTGATGACACAGCCATCTTAAGTTTACTTTACGGAAATGATAATCCAGGAGACATCTACCAGCCAGAAATAAGTAGGTTTGTTGATTGGTGTGATAAAAATGATTTAAAGGAGTCATAACCTAGTATTACATTGGATACCTACTGCTGTATTATAGTCTTTCAGGCCCTTCTAAAAAAGAAAAGTGGAAAAAAAATAAACACAGACCTACTTTTACCCTTATTTCTGAAGGCATTATTGTCTCGCGAGATCAATGCGATGTTTTGGCTGTCGTGGACGCTCATTTTAATAATGCAAATGAGGGGCGCGTTGATTGGTTGAAGGAAGGAGGGGGGTTGACACGCAGGTAACTTCAGCATCATTACAAACTGACATCATGGCGCAAGTGGTGAATGAACCCGACCCGGCCGCGACCTACGGGATTCAACCCTACATGTTTGAGCCGGACTCTGAACCAGAGTTGGAAAGGGAAGATGTAGAGTTGTTGGATGGACGTCTACATCAAGATGTCTCTGAATGGTAAAGACAATCATTTTGACTGAGACATACATTAACATCGGTAACGAGCTAAAACTTTTGTTGCTATTTTCTCCCAAATAGGTTTACCTTTTATTTAATGTCGATTACATTAACGGAGATGTAGTCTACTTATTTTATCAGCTTACAGTGGTTATTGAGATGAGACGTTTACTATCATGATGGCACCTTTTCCCAAACGGAGCTTCGAGGCCAACTTCGCCTGATATTGCCCCAAATTTGTAAATGATTCAGGTGTAAAATGTTTAGCGCACACACATAACGATACGCCAGTTGAAAGGGTTGTTGGGACAGCGTCATTAAAAATGAATTTCATCCACTGGTCCCTGAGTTTCGTCCGATTTTGGGAGATAAAACACATTTACATGTTTTTTATGGCAATCAGCCACAGAGCAAGTCCGGTCTGCACTCGGTTTCTCCATCTTTCTCGACTGAACTGAATATGAGGGGGAGAGGGGAAGGGGGGCTTCCTGCTGCGGTGTCCATATATGGTATAGCCTACTACCTCATGACGTCAAGAGGGAGCTGAAATCAAAATCTCGTATTTGAGTGCGCGTGCACGCGCGCTGGTTTATTTACCCTGAGGTAAACAAACGCTTCACTTTTAAATATCGGCTTCCCGGCCAGTGTATAATCGTTAGTCGATCATAACATACATTGATTCTCGTGGAAAAGTGAAAATTGCAGGTTATGACTCCTTTAATAATAAATATAAAGAAAACGGAGGAGATTATATTCGACCCAAAATGTATAGGTGACCATCGACAAGTGGTCATACATGACCAAAACATCACCCAAACACAGACTTACAAGTATTTGGGTGTTTATATAGACAGCTCACTTACTTGGAAAACACACACAGAATAGGTTTGTACTCGGCTGCACCAGAGACTGTACTTCTTACGTAGATTGCGTTTTTATGCAGTTAATAAGAAAATCATGATGTTGTTCTACAAAGCTGTTTTAGAAAGTATAGTTAGATATGGTATTACAGTATGGTTTGGGAACCTAAATGTACAGCTTAAGTCTAAATTAGTACATCTGGTGTCGACAGCATTAAAAACTGTTGGACAAGGAGATCAGTTGAATCTTCAACATTTATATGAGAGTTGCATCCTGAATCAGGTACAGAAAATTGTGGAGGACCAAACTCACTTTTTGTACTCGCAGTATGAAATGCTCCCCTCTGGTAGAAGATATAGAGTCCCAATGTGCAAACTAAATCGGTATAAGAATTCCTTTGTGCCTGTATCTGTACGATTATTGAATAATTGTGTATCCTATTAATTTTTTTAATTTGTAATGTCTTAACTCAATTGTCTTTCTTATATGTTTATGCAGCAACATGTAGTCCACAACAAATTTCCTTTCGAGGACAATAAAAGTATACTACTACTACTACCCTTTCAGTTAACCTAAAATTAACATTCTGTCATCATGATGTCAATTACTTTCTTATTTCTGTGGAACATAAAATAAGATATTTTTACATCGGAATCATTAATATCTACTGTAGTCACTGTTTAAAGTTAAAGAATAAATAACACACTTGTTAGCCGGGTCATTTCTTGAGATTTGCCCTGATAAAACAGTCATTCTAACACATTCCCATGCAGACATAATGATTTTCAATGCTGGAGTTTATTAAAGATTTTCCAAGTCATTCTGACTTACATTATTTATTCTTTTTCACAGTCTTTTTCAAACATTTTATTCGTTTTCACAATATCAGACATTTCCACCTGGAAACACTGATGTTTCTAAGACACATGTTTGATCTTCATGCTGATGGATTTCATACTGGCAGTGTAACTGTTCTTCCAGTGGTACCAAATAACACCAATGGCGTTATGAGTATCATCATTTCCCCACAGATACACACCGTTAGGGTTTGCATGAGCACAGTCTGTGTACCAAAATGCCCCGAGACGCAGTTTGGCACAGTTCTTTTCATAGATATCTTGATCTTTGTCAAAGGTTGAGAACTTCTGATTATTATGGTAGGCCAAAGAGTCACCTACAGAGAGGATGAGCATCATTAAAGGAATAGTTCACTTTAAAATGAAAATTCTGTCATCATATACTCACCCTCATGTTGTTTCAAACCTGTATGAATTTCTTTCTTCTGCTGAACAGAAAGGAAGATATTTAGAAGAATATCAGTAACCAGACAGTTTCTGGGTCCCATTGACTTCCATAGTATATTTTTTTCCTACTATGGAAGTCAATGGGACCCAGAAACTGTCTGGTTATTGACATTCTTCTAAATATCTTCCTTTCTGTTCAGCAGATGAAAGAAATTCATACAGGTTTGAAACAACATGAGGGTGAGTATATGATGACAGAATTTTCATTTTAAAGTGAACTATTCCTTTAACTGGATTACCAATTTATAAAAAAGTTCAGTTTCTACTTAGTCGGATAGGTTTCACAATAAACAAGTTTTTTTTTAATGCTATCAGAACAACATGTCCGACATCTCACACTACCTGCTAAAAGTGGAATTATTCTACACTGTAAATAATATAGGTGTAAAAAGAAAAGAAATGCATGGCAGCACAGAGTGCCAAACGTGTATCATTAATGGAAATGATTTAGATAAAATAATTTAGACTGCAACAGGAAAAAAGCAAGCTGACCATAAACTACAATAACACACTTAAATAACAAATGAACAGTGAAATACTGGCAACAAAGATGACACCAGTTAAATGTTAATTTTACAGTTCTACAGAACTTCAACTGGCTTTCAGCCAAAGCTTTAGATGAAATACACTGAGGATAAAATAAGACATTAAATCTATGAAGATCTCAGCAGAGGAGGATTAAACAACTCCACAAACAGCATTACCAGCTTCACGTATTACTAACCAGACTGACTTTATTTCTGTCAGACATCTACAGAAGATGTTATTGAGAATTAACAGAGGGTTAGATGTTGATGATTTATTGCTTCGTTTAACATTACCATTATGGTGATCAGTGTTAGCTTTAGATTTTACTCTTGACCCTTGACTTTTTAACATTAGCTTTTCTTTCGCTGTTGTAACCGTGTGTTTTCCAAAGAATATGAACTCAATGAGAATGAATAAAAGTGTCCTACCTGCTCCTCCATCAGTGAATCCTGAAACTTGTAGTTTATATCCGACACATTCACAATCCACAGAGAAGGACGAGTACAGAGCAAAACCCTTCCTTCCTTCAAAGTCCTCCAGATCCACTCTCAGCATGTACTTTCTGTTACGTGTCAGCTGGTACATGTTCTCCAGCCCTGTTCACACACACACACACACACACACACACACACATACACACACATGAAGAACATGTTAAACCAAACACATTATCATCCACACAAACGGACACACGCTGTGAGATCTTACCCAGCCAGTATTCACTCTCCACATTCCCGAATCCTCTCTTGTACTGATTCCACGGCCGATAGAAATTCACACTGCCGTCCATTCTCCTCTGAATCACCTGTGATGGGTTTATATAGAATATATGATTCATAATGTATGTTCTGATGTTTTTTCGATGATCTAAAGTCACATTCGTACCGTCCATCCTCCGTTGTCTTCATCTTTCCCATCTGAGACCATGTGACAGTAAACCCAGACAGGAACGTCTCCTGCTGGATAGATGGTGTAAATCCCACTGACTGTTTCTCCTGAGTTATAGACATCAGAACAGTCGAATGGCATGAATTTACAGTCACTGCCCAATACAACCGGCAGAAGAACCGCCAAAAACAGCATCATCTACACAAGAGACAGGGAAAGAGTTAAGCGAACATGTTTGTAGATTTAAAAATCATGCTTTCCCCATTATTGTTGAATCACAGAAGCTACACCAGTTACTTTTGCTAAGAGATTTCTATAGAGAGAAACAGGCATAGCAGAATAAGGCTACATGAGAGGAGGTCTTCATTATAGATTTCTCTGTTCCCCATTCCTCTATCCTCTCACCCCATCATGCTAGCTGTAAATGGTTTCTCTGGGTTTCTCCTTTCTCTCACCCCATCATCTCTATGTTTCTCTGAGGTGGTACAGTAAGATCGAGCTTATATACATCACAGAGAGACTTACACTTCCTTGTAAGGTAGAACAACATGTTGCTTATGTTTAAAAATGGAATGTATACCTCATGCTTTCACATGGTACAATCCACTATCCCTCTGTGTATACATTAGTTGTACATTTGCATCAGTTGAAACGTTCCTTTCCTTGTAAAGATCATACCAACTGTACACATCTGAATTATCATCATCAGTGAACATCTCTGCTCAGAGAACGTTGCATACGTCTAAACAAAATATCTCATCAAAAAACTCATCCCAGATCTCTGCTCGACACACATGTACAACATACTCTGACTTGACAAATTTTTGATTAATTGATAGAATAAAAGAAGCAGATTAACTTACTTCCATCTTCTGAATCTCTACTCAGTAGTTCACAGATATATATTTGTTTAATCTAGAAAGGAATATACATTTCTTAATTCTCCAAAAGTTGTATAAATGTCTGAATGTTCTGTGAGGTAAATGAAGAATAAAACAGTGACTCACCGTTTGTGTTGTTCAGTCTGACACAAACACTCTTTATATATCTGTCAGATTCTCAGACTCCTCCTCTGTGTCTTTATGTAAATGTCCACTATGAAGCTCTAGATCAAGGGTCTAGAACACGTCACCTGTGGCCTGATTGGAGGTAGCTCACCAAGACGTACTGTCCATCTAATCAGAGTGAGCTAATATGTTTTCCACCCCCTCCAATGCAAATCAAGTTTGACATATCAGACATGTGGTTATTATTTTTAATTTATTTATGAACATGCAAATGTACTTACAATATAACAGAAAACAAAACAAATTGGGACGTTAAAGTTTAAATCAAGCTGGATTAAGCAAAGTTAGCAGGAGTCTCACGGAGGCACAGCATGCAGCGTAGGTTTCGTTCTGTGTGAAAACATGACGGAAGTCAGATTGCTAAGAGAATTTTTATAAAGAATGTATGAATTAATTAATTATTTGAATGTGTCTTGTGTTACAGTGTGTTTGGCAGATAGAATACTATTATTTAGCTTAAACCAAGCTTTTTTTGTGTGTCTACACCAAATGTGTCTATACCATGTGCAGACTCAAGGCTGAGGTGCATCTATTAAGAGGGCTGGTTTGTATGTAGGGTCCAAATAAAATTTTTTAAAAAAATTATACACTTTAGATTAGGGTCCAATTCTCACTATTAAAAAGTATTTATTACAACTTTTGCCTCAATAAACTCATAATTACTGCTTATTAATAGTTAGTAAGGTAGTTGTTAAGTTTAGGTATTAGGTAGGAATTGGGTAGGATTAAGGGGAGACACGACAGGGAAAAACATAGGGTTTTTTTTCACTGGTCAATTTTGAGATTTTGGGCTATTTGTCTTCAATCAGTGTTGGGTAAGTTACTTAAAAAAGTAATTAGTTATAGTTACTAGTTACTTCTCACAAAAAGTAACTGCGTTAGTAACCAAATTACACCATTACAAAAGTAACTAATTACCAGGGAAAGTAACTATTGAGTTACTTAAAAAAAAAAAGTTTAAATATAAAAAAATTCTTGGAAACCCCCAATATGAAATGTTAAATGAATGAAATGGACACTAAATATAACATCTTATTATTATAAAACATTGTACACTAATCTACACTATTTTAATGTTGCTGTGGGACAATGTGAGAGACACCTACACTGTAAAACTTTACTGTAAATTTACAGCGAATTTCCTACAGAATTGTACTGTATTTCCATAATACAGTATTCGGCTGTATCTTTTACAGAACAGCTGTAAATATACAGCACATTTCTGTTTTCAACCGGATAAATTCGTAATACAGTATCATACTGTAAAAGCACTGCATTGTGGGATTGATTTCTTTCGCGCTCAATTCAGTTCAAATGTGACGCGAGCAGACAGTAGCTACTACAGGCAAACTTAGCTGGATTCAACTGAACAGAAAAATCATTCCTGTGATCAAGATAAACAGTGTCTGCGAATCTGTGAGCAATTTTTAAGCTTTTGTGAGCTTCGGTTCGTGTTTCAAACATTAGTTGCCTGTGACGCAGCAGAAAATGGGAGACATTAACGTACATGAAGACGGATGGAAGAATTTGTCATCTGAATAACCTGCGCCTGTGACGATTAGTGGGATTTAGAGTTTGAGAAGATGGAAAATTGTTCAACTGAGTGATACGGTAAGCCAATATATATATATATTTTTTTTGCGTTCGCATTTCTAACATACGTTGATTTCACGAATGCTTATTTGGTTTGAAGTTGCGAACGCGGTTTTCTGCCGCGGCCGCGCAAACAATTCACTCTGTTCCACCTGTTTACCAAGTAACGTTAACGTTAACTTCGATATTTCACATAATAGACAACATATAAGTTACCATGTTATTTGCATGACCTGCTTTTGATATATATATATATATATATATATATATTTCGTTTCAGGCTTTGTAATCTGATGACGGTCCAGTGCTAATGTAAGTACTTTTAAGTAGTGTTACAGTTATAGTCTATGTGGTAAAAAAAAAAAAAAATGCCATCAAATGCTGTCAGTTCTGTGATCGTGCTTTTGAATCGTTGTCATAATATTGCTAGCACAAGAAAATCCATGTTCCTAATGCTGTTTTCAAATGTAGTATTCCTGATTGCCATGCCATGGTCCTACAACTAACAATTCAAAGAGAAGTTCGACGGTGTTATCCTTCAAGCAGATAAGTAGAGATTATTCACCAAATCTCATTAATCTGTAATATTTTTTATGTTTTGGTTCTGTTGATCATGGCTGTTCTGTCCTTTTTAAAAATTGTTTCAGGAATTTGCAACGCTGATGTCCAGCAATCTACACTTGCCAGAGAGTCCATGCCTTATTTCCTGGTATGTAAACATTAAAGGGGTAGTTTAAACCTAAAATGAAAAGCCATCATTTACTCACCCCACTGCAAAATATATTTTTCTTAATTAGTGTTTTTTTTCTTGTTTCCAGTCCAGATATATAAAATTCTTACATGAAGAAGCATTTAATAGACAAGTAAAAATTGTCTTGTTTTCTGAAAGAATATGTCAAAATTTAGTGAGTTTATGCTTAAAACAAGCAAAATAATATGGCAGTGCGTTTTAGTGTTCTAACCCTAATCAATTTTAATTTTTAGGTGAAAATTTTAATTTATAGAACTATGAATAGATAGACAACTACATCGAACCACAGTGGAACCCACAATAGTTATTTTAATTATTAATATTATTTATTAATTCATTTTATTATTATTTTTTCAATTACAGGTCAATCTCTAAGCAACCAGTGCTGGACATTACGTTTGGAAGGTCAAGGTGTGTGTGAAAGGATCACAGCCTCTTCATCACTGGCCTGGCAGCGCTGTTTGCCTCCTCCTATAACTTCAGCTTGCAGTACCAGGAAGAGGCAGCACCTTGAGTTTGTTCAGAGGTTAGTCATTAGCATATTTGCCATTCATATAAATATTAGACTGAATTGTGACTTGTCTTGACAGTATTTATTATGTTGAATGACTACTGGTATGAACAATATGGCCCTGGTTTCCATACTGGGCTTAGCTTAAGACAGGTCTAGGCCTTAATAAAATTAGGGTATTTAAGCAGCTTTTATAAAAATGTCTAATAAAAAAAAAAAACATTACTGGTGTGCATCTTGAGACAAAACAGTGACAGTCACATATTTCAGATATGTCAGTGCAAGTTGTTTTCAGTTGAAGGATTAGTGAAAATTCTGTCATTAATTACTCACCCTCATGTCGTTCCAAACCTGTAAGACCTTCATTCATCTTCAGAACACAAATGAAGATATTTTTGATGAAATCTGAGAGGTTTCTGAACCAGCCATAGACAGAAACATCTTTGTAACTTTCAAGGCCCAGAAAGCTAGTAAAAACAAATTGTTTAAATAATCCATGTAACTACAGTGGTGCAACCTTAATATTATGAAGCGATGAGAATACCTTTTGTGCACAAAAAACCCCAAATAACGACATTATTCAACAATCTCTACTCTTTCACGTCATTCTCCTACGCTGTTGACGTAGTGTAAACAGTGTCAAGTCACCTTCATTTATATAGCGCTTTTAACAATATAGATTGTTTCAAAGCAGCTTTACAGTGATAATAGGAAATTACAGTAACATAGATTGTTTTGGCTTTACAGCAGCTCTAGAATAAAGTTATTAGATCGACTATTTTTGACTGTCAAAATGCAGGCGGACACAGTTTCCGTGAGTTGTTCAAAATCTTTATTTTTAGTAAACTCTGTGTACACAAACAATGTTCTCAATGCTGGAGTTCATGTGTAGAGCCTCTGGTGATACTGAGAGCACAGTTTCATGTTGTGTCGAACCTTCTTAGTGTTTTAAAAAATAGCGATTTTTAATGCTATCATAGTCGTGCCACAAGCACTCCCATTCAAAAGGCAATTTGACCGAAAACGAAAATACGGTCAAACTTAAAAGTGGCGTTTCCATCCTAATTATGCTTTTAAACGAAGGTTTGCCTCTGGTAGATTAACAAAAAGAACCCTAGGTTGCATTTTGGCAAGAGTTATCCTTTAATACACTCCGGCCCACTCATCCTCACAAAACAGTGTAGGAGAATGACATGTAAAAGAAGATATTATTCAACAATGTCGTTATTTTGGGGTTATTTTGCACACAAAAAGTATTCTCGTCACTTCATAATATTAAGGTTGAACCACTGTAGTTATATGTACTATTTACCAATGTTTTTACCACCTTTCTGGGCTTTGACAGTTGCAATGACATTGATGTCAATGGAGGGACAGAAACCTCCCAGATTTCATCAAAAATATCTTAATTTGTGTTTCGAAGATGAACGAAAGTGTTAAGGATGAGCAATAATGACAGAATTTTAATTTTTGGGTGCAAACATGCATTTTAGTCTGGTAAATGTCATGTTTAACATTATCATGTAGTCATGTATGCAATAAACATTGCAAGGCTTGCAATTAAAATTAAATTATTTCTGTCACAAAGGTTTGGGCTGGATTCTGGCAATGTGTGCTCTATATAAACAGAGTCTATGGCTGCCTTTCCACTGATACTCTGATGGGACCTGATGAGGGGATGATATTAAAAGTTGTAGAATAAAACTTTAAATCTGGCAACCCCACTTCCAAAAGTTTAGTTAGTTGACAGTGCACATGTAAACAGACACATTGAGTTGATGTATTTTAACCAGGGCAGAAAAAAATATCAGTTATTGATCACAACATCCAACATTGCATTTTTTTTTTCATGTTGTTCAGTTTTATCCAAACAGTTTAGTCGTTAAAACCGATATCTGGTTTTTATTTACACATCTTTTGTGCTGTCTCTCTTTGTCAAAATATATAAACTCAGTCCATAATATTTCATTGTTTTTTTTCCCTTTCTTTTCTGCCTTTTAGACGATTTCCTGACATCAATCCTGAACGTGGATCAAAAACAAAGAAAGGACAAGTAACTTCAAAGAAAACTGGCCAAGTTGTGCAAAAAAAGAACACTGTAAGCCTACAGGTGTCCTCACTTCTGCGAAACCTTGAAGACTTTGAATGGGATTTCGTTTGCACTTGTATGGACTTCAAAACAGAAACAGCAATTCACTGCCATTATAAAGCTTGGAAGAGCCAGGACATTTTTTTAATATAACTCCGATTGTATTCGTCTGAAAGAAGAATGTCATATAGACCTAGGATGACTTGAGGGTGAGTAAATCATGAGCTAATTAAAAATTTTGGGTGAATTATCCTTTTAATTAAGTGCTAAGTGTTACCTGTTTGTTGTTAAGTGTTAAAATTGCATTTTATGTTTAAAAAAAATTCAGCCAACATGTTCACAGAAGGCAATTTTCTGATCTTTGCTTTTAACCAAAATAAATGTTTTAAAACCCAGAAAATGTTGTTTTCTTTTTCATAGTGTGACTACTATACAATTTATTGCTGTAGACAAGTTTAATATTGTAAAATTATGTGGTATATACTGTATTTGGTAATTACAGTGGAGTACTGTAAATGCTGTTTACTGTACTAGTGCTGTAAAAATACAGTATGTGGCTGGCAACCCAGCTGCCAGTATTTTACTGTAAATTTACAGTACAACATTTTACAGTACAATACTGTAAATGCTGTTTACAGTACTAGTTCTGTAAAAATACAGTATGTGGCTGGCAACCCAGCTGCCAGTATTTTACTGTAAATTTACAGTGAAAAGTTTTACAGTGTATTAACTTAAATATTAAAATATTATCATTACTATAGTGGAGCAGCAAAACAATAGATAGTTTAGAACTTTTAATATTTATTGCACAGACCACAACTGGCCAACAAATCTAAAAATAAATCATGCTTCTTAAGAAATGAACCAAAAATAAATGAATAGTAGCCTAATAAAAATATACATACACTAGTGCATATAATTAAAATGATAAAACTCACACACCTTTACAACTGGTAGACATTCTGTATAGCCTACTTGAAGTATTTTCTTCCTCACAATAGTAAGTTTAACAAAAAGTGCTCTCAATATAATCCTGAACAATGTATCAATATAAATAATACAATAATACAATATAATCTTTTGGGGGTTTATTTTTATAACCTACAGAGAACGTCATCATCAGAGGTTATTTATTTTAACCAAATTCTAGTCATGTTTGCCGCACGTGTTCACAACCGTCAAACAAATATGTTTGAACGTTCCCAGCAGGTTATTTTTGAGTTCATGTTATATAAACAAATTAAAACATTGCATATGATACCAATATGCTACAGAGATTATTCTAATGCTGAAATGTGTTATTTATTTATAAAAAAAAAATATTTATGCTCGGACACATTTGGTCTCTGTCTCGCACTTGTCGAGCGCGTTCTCAGACACACTCGGTCTCTCGCGCACTTGTCGAGCGCGCTCGCGGCATTCGCCTCGCTTTTGTCCAGTCTGGCGCCTCATAAACACACACACACCAGAGAAAAAACTTTGCTGCTCCTATGGCTGAGAGAGAGCCTACTCAGATGAAAACCGCTTCAGTGAGCTATAATTGAGTGAGCTCAATTATAGTAACGCCGCATTTTTATTGACAGTAACGGTAACAGCGTTGTAATGGAGGAAGCAGTAATTAGTTTGATTACTAGTTACTGAAAAAAATATGGCGTTAGAAACGCCGTTTATTTATAACGCCGTTATTCCCATCACTGGTCTTCAATAACTTCTTTCAGACTTATGGTGAAAAAAAAAAGTCCAAAATACACATTTAGGTCTTTATTTTACTATTTGCGTCTGTAGATTTCTCCTTAATTCAAAAAAAGTTGGCGTTCTAAATCAACATGCTGCTCCGCGATCGCTGTCTGCACCCTGTCATCACATATACCGTTGGAAAGCTCTTTCTCTCCTGTACAATATTGTCGGATATGGTCATTTCCTTTTTTTATCAGCAACCAATCGTGAAAGTACATTGGGTCATTTAACTCTAAAAGCGAAATCTCATTGGCTGATGTCAATTTCTGACAACATGATTCGTTCAGATGCATCACGTGACGTGCTCTGACATTTCCAGAGTGTGTTTTTGACTGTTTTTTTTTTTTTTACTGTGGTTGTGTTCAGTTGAAGGACATAAATGCTGTGTTATAAGTTTTGATGTTTTAGGTGGTTTGTACTGTATTGTTGACAGTGTTGGGGAAGTTACTTTTAAAAAGTAGTGTTTGCTCGTTACTCGTTACTTTTTAAAAAAGTAATCCGTTACTTTACTTAGTTACCCCGTTTGGAAAGTAACTTTTTACGTTACTCGTTACTTTTACGTTACTTTTATGTTGCTTGACTTTGGGCAGAACCCAATATCTGTTCCTAAATATGTAGACATAAAGTTATACAATGGAGGACATAACAGGTAATTATTTTGTGCTCTTTATTATAAAAAATAGTATCAATTTCGAAAGAAAAAAAGTCCTTCTCATTGGCGCTGCTGTGTGCGTCAAGACACGCCGCGATGAGCTGCGCGCCCGCGTCACTTCTCTCTGCTCCGCTTCCCCTATCCACCGAACTTTAAATTTCGGCAACAGCCAATAAAGCGCTCCTGCTCTCTAACACCGGTGCGAATCGCGTCTTGATAGCATAGGACAAAATGATATAGAAGACATAAGCTTAGTTTTCAGACATACGACTCACTCTATCAAGGGAGTAGGAGAAAAAAAAGAGATTTTGAGAGAAAAAAATATATTTTGTTTAAAAGTACACATATTCAAGCTTTCTATATATTTCTCAGGTCTGTGAGACAAGTAGCTTATCTGAGTTTCGGTTCATTTACAGTATGGAGACGAGCTCCAGTTCACGCGCTGGTGCCGTCATGATTATTTTGCATGCCATATTTACTTATTTATTAAATTCAGGCAATTCATTGGTTGGTAAAACATTGATTAAAATTAAGATACAATTAATACAAAACGAAATTCGTTTTAAAGAAAGTCTTTCTACAAAAACAAACTTAATAAAGTGGACTAAATCATGTCTGCCCACTCCATTTATCTCCCGATATATTGCACAAAATTATGATCTTACTCATGCTTTTCACTTTTCATATAATCAACATAGATTAAATTATTTATTTATTTATTTTATTTAAACATAAATATGAAACTAAATAGTTTTCTTTAAGTTACTTATTAAATTCAGGCAAGTGGTTGATAAAACATTGATTAAAATTAAGATACAATTAATACAAAACGAAATTCACTTTAAATACAGGTTTTCTACAAAAACAAACTTAATAAAGTGGTCAAAATCATGTCTCCACACAAAATTTTTATTTTATTTTATTTAAACATAAATATTAAACTAAATCGTTTTCATCAGTTCTCAACAGTTCTTCACTTCAGTTCTCAACAGTTCTCTTCTCTCAAGCGCGCAGCTGAGGCAGATATAAATATATATATCCATGATATAGTCAAAATATGTCAAATATATCCATGGGAAAAGTAACGTTGCGCCGAATTGAAAAAGGAACTACGTTTCGTTACCAAATTTTTAGTAGTAACGCGTTACACTACTTTTTACCCGAAAAAGTAGTTACGTTACTGTAACGCGTTACTTTGTAACGCGTTACACACAACACTGATTGTTGATTGCTAATGATTTGATAAGATATTGTGTCTGTAAATAGTTGTTTCCACTAAAAAAGTATGAATTTTTACAATACAGATCTTTAAAGGCTGTTTTCTCAAAATGTTTTTTTTCTCATACTCTGAGCCAGAAATCTGAACTTCAGCAGCACTTACATAAACCAAACTTTCCAGTTGTATTCCTATCTATATTCTTAAGGTTTTTACAGAAGGGTTTGTTCATATATCATTCAGATTCTGATTTATACAACATTTTATACATAAAAACGGTGCGAAAATCGATTTTTTTTATTGCTGTTGTCAGTTTTTTTTCTGATTAATGGAGTGATAAAAAGAAATATCCAAAATCCCCTCTGTAAAAACCTTTGACTCTAATATGTCAACAAAATGAAACAGGAATTTTGAATCTGGCTTTATCCAATGTTCAGATTTCTCTTCTGGAAATGTATGCAAATTAGCACATATTTAATGAGATAATACCTAATTTGCATATTTAAACATACATATTCTTAAAACAAGTAATACAAATTGGTATTTGTCTTAATGTCAGTAATCAACTGGGGAAGTTTCATGCTGACATCTATTAGTTTTTGTTTTTTTATTCACCTGGGGTGTCTCCCCTTAAGGGATGTAGAATATGGCCATGCAGAAAAAAGCATTAATATGTGTTCTAATAAACAGCCAATATCCTAGTAATATGCATGTTAATAAGCAACAAGTTAATAGTGAGAATTGGACCCTAAACTAAAATTGTTAATCAGATCGTGAGATTCCAAACAATTTCCACCCTAGATATAATAACTCTATTTTGAATTATCGTTAGCCTCATAGCATAATTGCCTAAGTCATTGTTTGTTTTTTCTTGTTTTCCAAAGACATTAAAATATAACTTAGGCAATTATGCTATGAGGCTAACGTTATATCACCTTTGAGAATGTTCCCAGTTGTCCCCCAAATATTTTTTTGTCAGACTGATACATGGTGTGTTATAAGTGTAATGCCCACATACTTGAGTATCTGTAGTAAGCAGTTTGGATCCTCCAGTTTGTCATTGAGTAGCTTGACTCCTGAATCTCCTGGGTGATTGTAGCTCAGATCCAGCTCTCTTAGGTGTGAGGGGATTGAACCCAGAGCTGAAGACAAATAACCACAGCCTTTCGCTGTCACCATACAGCCAGATAACCTACAAACACACATTGTAAGATCACATACAAATACATGACAAGCTGACTGTACATTCTGACTCAAGCCTATTAGTGATCCAACGCTGGATACTCCTATAGGTTACGTCCGTGGATCACGGCTGAACGCGTCTTCTCCACACTCACTTACAAACAAACATTTTTTCGCCTATCGTGCGTCTACTCTACACCCGTACCACTAAAAAGACGGATTATATCCAAGACTTCAGCCATAAATTAGTATTAATATTGATAGCATCACTGGTAGCGTCGTTGCTAACTTAACGTTACTGTCCATCTGTTAAAATGGCGAATATATCAGATGTAAGTAGTCTACCTTTTGGTGCAGGTGAAGACACATTTGAGCTGCACGCGGTACAGTCCGAGCTGGAAGCTGTTGAGAAACAGATCCATGACCTTTCAGTGAGACAGGCCGAGCTGATAGACCAGCGTTTGGCTCTTGAAACATCACGCTCCGATGCACACAAATCAGAGATTAACGTTACTAACCCACTGACTCCGACCTCGTCTACTCCGTGCGTTTCTCAACATCGGTCCCGAGCGTCGAGGTTGCGATCAGCCATGGTCTCGTTCACTCCGGCTCCAACACGCCACCACGAAGCCTGGATGGTTCCGCAGCGGAAGACGCGAGTCAGGTCTAGACCAAGAAAACTTTCTCCAACCCTCCCGGTTTTCGAGATATCCACACAAAACCGCTTCTCCCCTCTTCGCGAAACAGAACGCGATGCTGTGATCATCGGCGATTCCATCGTTCGACACGTACACGCTACGTTAAATAAAAGTAAAGTGCAGTCACTGCTTTCCTGGTGCTCGTGTTTCTGAAATCGCTGCTCGCGTTCCCGAGATTCTGAACGAGCGCGTCGGAACTGTTGTCCTGCACGCGGGAGTGAACAACATCAGGCTGCACCAGACGGAAGTTCTGAAGAAAGACTTCAGGAATTTGATCGATACGGTACGCAGCACATCGCCTGAAATAACGATCATCGTGTCAGGACCGCTTCCCACGTACCGACTAGGTCATGAAAAGTTTAGTAGATTATTCGCGCTAAATGAATGGTTAATGTCATGGTGCAATGAGCAGAAACTGCTCTTTGTAAATAATTGGAATCTGTTTTGGGAGCGTCCTAGGCTTTACCGTGCTGATGGCTTACACCCAAGCAGATTCGGATCGGATCTTCTGTCAGATAACATCTCCAAAATGTTAAATACCTTTTGACTAGTAACCAAAAGTTCAAATCATAGTCTCTGCTGCACCAATTTAACTGATATAAATACTAGTGTAGAACATTGCATAGACACTGTGTCTATTCCTCGTTTAGTGAGATCAAATAATAAATCTATTGCAGGATCTAGAAAAAATCTAATTGTTATTAAACCAGAAAATGTTGCTATTAGTAATCAAAAACAATTTCTAAAGCTAGGTCTTCTAAACATTAGATCACTCACACCTAAGGCAGTTATTGTAAATGAAATAGTCACAGATAATAGCTTCGATGTACTTTGCCTTACTGAAACCTGGCTTAAACCAAATGATTATTTCGGTCTAAATGAGTCTACTCCATCAGGATACTCCTATAAGCATCAGCCCCGTCTGATTGGTCGTGGCGGCTGTGTTGCAACAATCTATAGAGATATTCTCAATGTTACTCAGAAAACGGGCTATACGTTTATTTTGTTTGAAGTACTTGTACTAAATGTTACGCTCTTAGATGTTCGAAAAACATCCCTATTATCTCTAGCCTTGGCTACCGTATATAGACCGCCTGGGCCTTACGCTGATTTCCTAAAAGAGTTTGCAGATTTTCTCTCAGACCTATTAGTTAATTTCGATAAAGCATTAATTGTTGGAGACTTTAACCCTCTGGGGACCAAAAACGCGCCCGCGCGTTTTGCTCGTTTTTTTTTTTTAGCAATGAAAAATAAACACAAAATGCTCTGTTAATTTTGATCTTTCATTTTCGTGTAATACATCAATCGATCCTGTTCAGTTTCTATTTTTTTTCTGTATACTCACAATAAAAATAAAGTGTTTTGCTTTTTGACAAATAAAGAAAAACTAACATGATGCTATTTCTGCCTTCTCTCTGTCAGTAAACTCCCATTTGAAACGCGTTCGAAAATGATCTATAACTCCGCGAAAATTCAGTCAAACAGGGAAACAGACCCACGGGCATTAAGCTTGAGATCGCAGCTTTTAAATGAAGTAATTTATATAAAAAACAAATATTATCAGCTTCTGTAATCTGTATAAAAAGAGAGCGACTCCAGTCGAGCTCATTACGAGATGATTCACAGTAATTTGACCACGCCCCGGAGAGCGCGTGCTATTCAAACGCAAATTCTGAGAACCATTTCAGTCTGTGAAACGCCCACATCAGTGTAAACAAAGAGGCATAATATAGCCTACCTTATGGAGAAAATTTTCCGTGCTGATATGAGGAGCAGATCCCGCTGAGGAGTGAGGTAGGCTAAGTTATCCTTTCTCAAGTGTTAATGTGGAATAACGTTATAACGTTAGTGTAGGCCTATGTAAACAAAAAGATGAATCGCGTTTCTATAATATGAATCGCGTTTCTGTGAGATGAATGAAGGGTACATATTTGTAAAGACTGTTTAGCCTAAATATGAATCGCGTTTCTGTGAGATGAATGAAGGGTACATATTTGTAAAGACTGTTTACCCTAAATATGAATCGCGTTTCTGTGAGATGAATGAAGGGTACATATTTGTAAAGACTGTTTAGCCTAAATATGAATCGCGTTTCTGTGAGATGAATGAAGGGTACATATTTGTAAAGACTGTTTAGCCTAAATATGAATGAATTTTCTGCTCATATATATAAAATACTATTTTGTCAAAAATAAAGTCATAGACTAAGATGTTCCAATGTTGGCTATATTCAAACTAATGAATACATATGATAAAATGTAGGCCTATAATCTTTTTTTTTTTTTTTTTTACAAAGAAAGAGTACTTTTTTTGCAAAAATATTGCTGAAATTGTAATTATTGTTGTAATTGTAACCTTTTTAATAAAATAGCAAAACATATTTACAAGATAGATGTAAGCAAAATCTTAAATGGTCAATATAAGTCTTCTTCTAAATATATAGGCTATTTTGTCCTTGCATTGTGGCTCAGTCAGTGTCACACCTGAATGAATGGCTAATTATGCAGAGTCATTATGCAGAGTGGGTGGGACTGGGTAATCTAAGGTGTAAACTACTCCTCCCCCTCGCATATTGGCTTTCCAAGCAAAACCTGTTTTACACCATTTAAATCAATGTATTTTTTTTTTGTGAACGATAAAGCAAGACTATTTTCACATAATTTTGAAGCTAGAACTCGAAGAGAAAACATCCATTAGTCAAAAGTCTTGTGGGCACATATTTTGTATGAGTTTTGTGGTCTTATTTCAGCAACTTTCATTTTTATTTTTTTAAATAACCACGCATAAACATTATTCTCTCAAAAATACAAACATCTACATACATGTTGCTCGCATATTATGGTAGGCCTGTTTGTGCTATATAGAGTGAATTTACACCTTTGCCATTAACATGTTTATAAATAACTGAAAAAAGCACAAATGTCAGAGCATGTCAGAACATCTCAAGGGCCCCAAAAACAGCTTGGTCCCCAGAGGGTTAATATCCACGTAGATAATTCAAATGATGCGTTAGGGGCTGCGTTTACAGATTTATTCAACTCTTTTGGGGTCAAGCAAAACGTCACCGGACCAACTCATCGTTTTAATCATACACTCGATTTAATTATATCACATGGAACCGATCCAACCGATATAGATATCATTCCACAAAGTGACGATGTCACTGACCATTATATGGTAACTTGCATATTACGTACTCCTGTAATATATCATGCTGCGCCGTGTTATCGATTAGGCAGAACAATCCTTCCATCCACCATAGATAATTTTTCTAATTGCTTATCTGATCTGTCTCAGCTGCTGCCTGAACCCAAACAAACAGATGAACTTGAGGAATTAACTAGCACTATGAGCACCATTCTCTCTGGAACATTGGATATTGTTGCAGCCATTAGATTAAAAAAGGTCAGAGAGAAAAGTAAAGCACCATGGTACAACAATACTACGCATGTTCTAAAGAGAGAAACCCGTAATTTAGAGCGTAAATGGAAAAAACTAACTTAGAGGTCTTTAGAATCGCATGGAAAGACAGTATGTCACGTTACAAAAAGGCCCTAAAAGCGGCCAGGGCTGAGCATCTCCGCAAACAAATAGAAAACAACCAAAACAATCCTAGGTTCTTATTTAACACCGTGGCTAGACTAACAAATAAACAGATGTCTCCAGAACAAAATATTCCGTTACAGTTTAGTAGTAATGATTTCATGAAGTTCTTCACTGAGAAAATAGAAAACATCAGAACCACAATTGTAAACGTTCAATCCTCAATCGCGCCTTATAATTCAGCCTCAATTATCACCCCGCAAGAACAATTACAGTGCTTTACAACTATAGAATAAAAAGAGTTAAATAAACTTATCACTTCATCTAAAATAACAACATGTTTATTAGATCCTATACCAACTAAACTACTGAAAGAAGTGTTACCTGTATTGGAAGAGCCTCTCCTCAATATTATTAACTCACCTTTATCTTTAGGTCATGTTCCAAGAACATTTAAACTGGCAGTTATAAAACCTCTCATTAAGAAACCACAATTAGATCCACATAATCTAGCAAATTATAGACCATTTCAAATTGACCTTTTATGTCTAAAATACTAGAAAAAGTTGTGTCCGCCCAACTGGGCTCTTTCTTGCATGAAAATGACATCTATGAAAAGTTTCAGTCTGGATTCAGGCCGCATCATAGCACTGAAACTGCGCTCGTTAAAATCACAAATGATTTACTTTTAGCTTCTGACCAAGGCTGTATCTCAATATTAGTTTTACTTGATCTTAGTGCTGCGTTCGATACTATAGATCACACAATACTCTTAGATCGACTACAAAATTATACGGGGGTTCAAGGACAAGCATTATGCTGGTTTGGATCGTATTTATCTGACCGCTACCATTTTGTTTATTTAAATGGAGAAAAATCGATCATAACTCCAGTAAACTATGGAGTGCCGCAGGGATCTGTGTTAGGCCCTCTGCTATTTTCAATATATATGCTGCCACTTGGAAATATTATAATGAAACATGGAATTAGTTTCCATTGTTATGCTGATGACACTCAAATCTATATTTTATCACGGCCAGATGAAAACGCTAAATTATCCAAATTGACAGAGTGTGTTAAAGATATAAAAGATTGGATGACGCGCAATTTTCTTTTATTAAATCCAGACAAGACAGAGGTACTAATCATTGGTTAAAAAAACCACCCACAAAACCTCTCACAATACAACCTTAACATAGTAGGATGTCCTGTTACTTTATCCACTACAGTAAAAGACCTGGGTGATATATTAGACTGCAACCTGTCTTTTGAAAATCATATTTCATATGTTACAAGAACAGCCTTTTTCCACCTTAGAAACATTGCTAAGCTACGTAACATGCTATCAGTTTCTGACGCAGAAAAGTTAGTTCATGCATTCATGACCTCGAGACTAGATTACTGTAATGCTTTATTAGCTGGTTGTCCTGCAACCTCAATAAACAAGATACAGTTAGTCCAAAATGCCGCCGCTAGAGTTCTAACTAGATCAAGAAAATATGATCATATAACACCAATTTTATCACCACTACATTGGTTACCTATAAAGTTCCGTATTAATTACAAGGTATTGCTACTGACTTATAAAGCCCTAAACGGCTTAGCTCCAGTATATTTAACCGATCTTCTATCGCCCTATAATCCATCGCGCTCTTTAAGGTCACTAAATTCGAGGCTTTTGTGCATACCTAGGATATCCAGATCCACCAAAGGAGGGAGAGCATTTTCACATTTAGCTCCAAAACTCTGGAATAGTCTTCCTGATACTGTTCGTTGCTCAGACTCGCTCTCCCAGTTTAAAACTAGATTAAAGACGCATCTCCTCAGCCAGGCATTCATATAATACTTTGAATCTTACAGTTAAATCCGACCTCTAGTTCATAAACGCCAGAGGAGAACTGGCCCCCGACTGAGCCTGGGTTCTCCCAAGGTTTTTTTTTTTTTCTCCATTAGGTCACCTGATGGAGTTTTTCGGTTCCTTGCCACTGTTGCCTTTGGCTTGCTTAGTTGGGGATATTTGGGGATATTTAATTGAATTAATCAATCAACGATACTATTGATCAACATTACCAAACGTGGACGTTCCACTAGAAACAAACATTGATGTATTGTTTTAATTTAATACTGTGAGGCTGCTTTGATACAACCTATGTTGTGAAAAGCGCTATATAAATAAACTTGACTTGACTTGACTTGACTTACATTATGTTATTACACACCTCAGTGTCTGCAGCTGACAATTTTCAAAATCCATCAGAGAGCAGCTTCACTCCTGAATCCTGTAGTTCATTGTTAGGTCCAGCTCTCTCAGGACAGAGGAGTTTGAAAAAAGAGGAGAAAACTACCATAAATGTAGATCATAAACACTTCCTGCACTGCAAGTCTTCGGAAACCATAAACAAGATTTATGTGAGGAAATATCAGAATCAGAATCAGAATCAGAAAGAGCTTTATTGCCAAGTATGCTTGCGCATACGAGGAATTTGTCTTGGTGACAGTAGCTTCCAGTACACATACAATATAAAGTGACAAGACAAGTAACATAGGTATAAATAAAAAATGGAAAAAATAAAAATAAAATAAAAATAAAAAGATTATAAATTATAAATATATATAAAGTTATAAGGTGCTATAATGAAATGTCTGAGGGAAGTATTGCACATGTTTGTTCCACAGTAGCGGAACATTTAAGTGTTCATGAGGTAGATGGCCTGGGGAAAGAAACTTTTCCTGTGTCTGGTTGTTTTTGTGCTCGGTGCTCTGTAGCGTCGACCAGACGGTAACAGTTCAAACAGAAAGTGTGCTGGGTGTGACGGGTCCAGAGTGATTTTGCGAGCCCTTTTACTCACTCTGGATGAGTGCAGTACTTTGAGTGTGGGAAGGGTAGTGCCAGTGATTCGCTCAGCAGTCCGAACTATCCGCTGTAGTCTACGGAGGTCGGTTTTGGTAGCAGAGCCGAACCAGACGGTTATGGAAGTGCAGAGGATGGACTGGATGACAGCTGAGTAGAACTGTACGAGCAGCTCCTGTGGCAGGTTGAATTTCCTCAGCTGACGCAGGAAGTACAGTCTCTGTTGGGCTTTCTTCACAATAGAGTCTATGTGAGTGTCCCACTTCAGATCCTGAGAGATGGTGGTGCCCAGGAACCTGAATGACTCTACTGCAGTCACAGTGCTGTCCATGATGGTGAGTGAAGGGAGTGCAGGGGGGTTTCTCCTGAAGTCCACGATCATCTCCACTGTTTTGAGCGTGTTCAGCTCCAGGTTGTTATAACTGCACCAAAGAGCCAGCTGCTCCACCTCCTGTCTGTACGCAGACTCGTCACCGTTCCGGATGAGTCCGATAACAGTAGTGTCGTCCGCAAACTTCAGGAGCTTGACAGAGGTGTCTTTAGAGGTGCAGTCATTTGTGTACAGGGAGAAGAGCAGTGGTGAGAGAACACATCCCTGTGGAGCACCGGTGCTGATGGTGCGGCTGTCGGACGTGATTTTGCCCATTCTGACTAGCTGTTGTCTGTCTGTCAGAAAGCTGGTGATCCATTGACAGATGGAGCTAGGGACAGAGAGCTGGGTCAGTTTGGTCTGGAGCAGTGATGGGACGATGGTGTTGAAGGCAGAACTAAAGTCCACGAACAGAATCCTTGCATAGGTCCCTGGTTTGTCCAGATGTTGTAGGGTGTAATGCAGTCCCATATTGACCACATCATCCACAGACCGGTTTGCTCTGTAGGCAAACTGCAGGGGGTCCAGCAAGGGTCCAGTGATGTCCTTCAGATATGCTAACACCAGTCTTTCGAATGACTTCATGGCCACAGATGTTAAGGCAACAGGTCTGTAGTCATTGAGTCCTGTGATCTTTGGTTTCTTCGGGATTGGGATGATGGTGGAGCGTTTAAAGCAGAAAGGGACTTTGGACTGCTCCAGTGATCTGTTGAAGATCAGTGAGAAGATAGAGGCCAGCTGGTCAGCGCAGGTTTTCAGACAGGCTGGTGAAACACCGTCTGGGCCTGGTGCTTTCCTTCTCTTCTGTTTCCTGAAGATCTGACGCACATTATCCTCACTGATCTGAAGTGCAGGGGGGGAGGGGAGGGGGATGTCTGGAGGTGTTGATGGCTGTGTAGAGAGATGGTCAGGGCGGGTATGGGGTGTCTGATCGGGGGTCTCAAATCTACAGTAAAAGACATTCAGCTCGTTCGCAAGATGCTTATTGCTGTCGATGCTGGGGGATGGTGTCTTGTAGTTGGTAATGTCTTTCAGGCCTTTCCACACTGATGCAGGGTCGTTGGAGGAAAACTGGTTTTCCAGCTTTTTGGCATAGCTCTTCTTAGCCACTTCAATCTCCTTTGTCAATGTGTTCCTGGCCTGATTATACAAGATCCTATCCCCACTCCTGTAGGCATCTTCTTTGACCTGACGAAGCTGTCTGAGTTTTGGTGTGAACCATGGTTTATCATTGTTGAATGATAAGTAAGTCCTGGTAGGGATGCATAAAATATATGTAAATGTTAAAACTAAAATATAAGATTACACATGAAAAATCTTAATTTCTGTTCTGACCATTGCAATTATGATACTGTAATGCTGAGGCTGAGGCAGAGGGATCCATTTGCAAGACTTTATTAACACGGGTAGGGAACACAGGCAGGCAGACATCTACAGAAAACAGCAGTAGTAAGAGGGACAATCCAATACTCAAAGTCAGATACAGGCAGGGGTCGGGGCAGGCAGCAAAGGTTCACAGAGTCCAGAGTACAGGCAGGGATCAAGGTTCAGAATAACACGGTAAATAGGAGAGTATGCTTGGTAATGTCCGCTGAGCAAAACAAGACTTCGCACAGAGCAACGGAAGACACAGTCCATATAAAGGGAGAGATAATGATGAACAGGTGATGGTGATAATGGTAATAATGATGATAATGAAGGAGGGAGTGCTGGGAAGTGCAGTTCTAATATTCAGGAGAGAGGGAGCGAATGAAACCAGAGGGTGGCGTAAATGAGCGTTCCGTGACAGAGCCCCCCCCCCGCGAGCGGCTCCGGAAGCGAGGGTCTGACCCGCGTCGGGGTCTACCACGGGGTCTTGGTGCAGGCCGGTCCGGATGGTCACGGTGGAAAGTTGTGAGTAACGTAGGATCTAGAATATCTTGGGTTCTGACCCAAGAACGTTCCTCTGGGCCGTATCCCTCCCAGTCAATGAGGTATTGTAATGACCCGCCGCGGCGTCTGAGTCCAGAACCTTTTATCAAGAAGAGAGATATGAAAAGTAGGTGAGATGCGATAATGAACAGGAAGATCCAAACGGAACGAGACAGGAGTAATCTGACGGAGGATCTTGAAGGGACCAACGAATCGGGGGGAAAGCTTTTTGCTGGGGAGTTTTAGGCGGAGGTCTCGAGCTGAAAGCCACACCCATTGGCCGGGTCTGTATTGGGGTCCGGCGCGCCTCCTTTGATCTGCGTGCCACTGGTAGTGACGAATGGCCCGTTGTAAGTGAACATGAGCTGAGTCCCAGGTCGCCTCACTTTGCCGTAACCATGAATCCACTGTGGGGAGATGGGAAGGTTCTCCTGCCCATGGGAACAGAGGAGGTTGGAATCCTAACACACACTGAAACAGGGTTAGACCAGTGGCAGGTTTTACCAAGGAATTCTGCGCATACTCCGCCCAGACCAAGAAGCGACTCCAGTCATGTTGATTCTGGTGACAATAGGCACGAAGAAAACGAAGGAGATCCTGATTGAGTCTCTCTACCTGCCCATTGGACTGAGGATGGTAGCCAGAGGTGAGACTCACTCAACTTAGAGCAAAGTTCCCTCCAGACTCGAGATGTAAACTGGGGACCGCGGTCCGAGACAATATCCTCAGGGAGTCCAAACAGGTGGAACACATGGTTCAGAAGTGCTTCAGCAGTTTGTAGAGCAGTGGGCAGCCCAGCCAGTGGGATGAAACGGCATGACTTAGAAAACCGGTCTACTACAGAGAGTATGGTGGTGAAGCCTTGAGAGGGTGGTAGATCAGTAACAAAGTCCACTGCAACATGTGACCAGGGACGTTGAGGAACGGGTAAAGGTTGTAGGAGACCGGCTGGTTTCTGATGAGAGGACTTAACGGTGTTGCATGTGATACATTGGTGGATGAAAGTTATGATGTCAGATTGTAGAGACGGCCACCAGAATCTGTTGGAAACTAGCTGATGAGTCGCAGTGATTCCCGGATGTCCTGCGCTGGGGGTGCAGTGAACCCATTGTAGAACACGGTGACGGAGATCAGGAGGAACAAAGAGGCGGTCCGCGGGGCATTCAGGCGGAGCAGGATGTCCCTGTTGTGAAGCAGTGATTTCGGTGATTATATCCCACTGTACGGGTGCAACAATGAGCGAGGATGGTAGAATAGATTCTGGTCTGGAGAGTTCGTTAGGACTGTCATACTGACGAGACAAAGCATCTGCCTTCCCGTTCTTGGATCCCGGTCTGTAAGTGATCTTAAAGTTAAATCTGGAGAAGAACAGAGACCAACGTGCCTGACGGGCATTCAGACGCTTAGCAGAACGGATATACTCCAGATTTTTATGATCAGTGAGTACAATGAAAGGTTCGCGTGCGCCCTCCAGCCAGTGTATCCACTCCTCAAAAGCTGCCTTCATAGCCAGAAGCTCTCGATCACCCACATCATAATTTCGCTCAGCCGAATTGAGTTTGCGGGAAAAGAACGCACAAGGAAACATCTTGGCCGGGCTTCCGTGACGTTGGGAGAGAATGGCACCAACTCCTGTGTTTGAAGCATCCACTTCAACGATAAACTCCCTCTCCGGATCAGGGTGATGCAGAATGGGCGCTGTGGTGAAACTCGCCTTAAGCCGCTCAAAGGCCGTCGTGCATTCAAGAGACCACCGGAATTGCTCCCCCCCCCCCCCCGGAGAAGGGATGTGAGAGGAGCCACAATAAGACTGAAATTACGAATAAATCTGCGATAGAAATTCGCAAATCCCAGAAAGTGCTGTAATTCCTTAATAGATGTGGGTTGGGGCCAGTTCACCACGGCTTGGACTTTGCTGTCATCCATGAAAACCCCATCTGCGCTGATAATGTAGCCCAGGAAAGCGATTCGGGTCTGGTGAAATTCGCACTTTTGAATTTTGGCATAGAGTTGGTTGTCAATTAAGCGCTGAAGGACAGCTCGAACATCCCTGATGTGTGCCTCGAGAGTCTCAGAATAAATCAGGATATCATCAATGTAGACTATAACTGTATGGTTAAGCATGTCTCGGAAGATCTCATTGACGAATGCCTGGAATACGGAGGGACTATTGGAAAGTCCGAACGGCATAACCCGGTACTCATAGTGACCGGAAGTTGTGGAGAAAGCTGTCTTCCACTCGTCACCCTCACGAATACGAATGAGGTTGTATGCATTCCGTAAATCCAGCTTTGTGAAGTACCGGGCTGTGCGAAGCATCTCCAAGGCAGCGGGGACTAACGGCAAAGGATAACGATACTTGATAGTCACCTCATTGAGACCCCGGAAATCAATGCACGGCCGGAGCCCACCATCCTTCTTCTTAACAAAAAAGAACCCCGCTGAAGCTGGTGAGGTGGAAGGAGTGATGAAACCCTTGGCGAGCTGTTCCTCGATATACGTCTTCATTGCTTCTGTCTCCGGCTGAGATAAAGGATACACTCTCCCGCGCGGAGGAACAGCCCCAGGTAAGAGTTCGATAGCACAGTCTCCTGCTCGATGTGGAGGTAAGTGAGAAGCTTCACTCTCGCTGAAAGCCAGGGCTAAGTCATGGTATACCTCAGGTAATTCTTGAAGATCCGATTCTCTCACAGATTCATGACTCGTTTCAGGACCATGGACAGCAGGCATGCAGTTCTCCCGACAGCAATGGGACCATTGAGAAATCCTCCTCTCAGACCAGGAAATGAGTGGATTATGACGTTCCAGCCATGGAAATCCCCAAATCACCGGGTAATGAGGCGAGTTGATTGTGTATAGTTGTATTTTCTCTGTGTGCAGTGGTCCGACATTGAGAGTGAGGGGTTGCGTGATGTACTGCGCCTCTCCTGTCCCCAGAGGGCGCCCGTCCAGCGCAGTCATGGCCACTCGAGACTCACAACGAACAAGAGACAAAGAATGAGTTTGTGCAAACGTATGATCCATTAAATTCCCCGCAGCACCGGAGTCAATTAAAGCCCTCGTCTCAACAGTCTCTCCATTCAAAATTAACGAAATTCTCAAGATAAGAGAATTAAAGGAAGGAATTTTGGGACTCACCGCAATAGATTCAGGAGATGCGGCCATCGGAGGTGATCTCATGGGAGGTCTCACAGGACAAGCGGCTCTCAGATGACCAGGTTGAGCACAATACATGCATAAATTCAGACGTCTCCTCCTATCACGTTCGGCCATGGAGATGTGCGTGACACCAATCTGCATAGGTTCAGGTTCCGTGCTGACAGAGGAGAAACTGAATTGATTAGTTCTGTGAGAACAACGAGCCCGGATGAGATGGTCTAATCGAATGGCGAGCTCCATGATCTGATTGAGACTTTTTCCATCATCACGGCATGCCAGCTCTCCCTGAAGATCCGAATTGAGTCCTTTTCGGTATAAGAGTTTAAGTGGTCCCTCACCCCAACCTGTTTGTGCAGCAAGCGTTCTGAAAGTGAGCGTGTAATCCGCCGCAGACGAGTCAGCCTGGGGTAATGACAGAAGCAGTTCCCCAGGGTCCTTTCCTCCCGCGGGATGTTCAAACACCTCTCTGAAATGAGCTTTAAACACATCATAGGTGAAAGAGGAAAGCTGACCTCCAGTCCACATCGCCGTTGCCCATTCCAGCGCCCTTCCCGTCAGAAGCGAGCATACGAAAAAGATTCGGCTCTGGTCGGTATGGTGCTCTCGGGACTGACTGAAATAGATCTCACATTGCAATAAAAATCCTTTACAGGTGGCTGGTGATCCGTCAAACTTCTCAGGTAGTGACACTCTGGGATTACCAGAAGGGGTACTCACGGCTGGCGGAGAAGGATCGGGTGCAGCGGCTGCCGGCTGCGGGGTTAATGCCTGCACAGACCTCACGAGCTCTTCTGTGAGTGAAGTTAATTTAACCAGCTGTTGACGATGAGAGACCAGCTCAGAAGCTTGCGCTGAGACTTCGTTGGCCAAGTGAAGTAAGTCTGCTGGATCTTGGGACGGCGAAGTCTTCTGTAATGCTGAGGCTGAGGCAGAGGGATCCATTTGCAAGACTTTATTAACACGGGTAGGGAACACAGGCAGGCAGACATCTACAGAAAACAGCAGTAGTAAGAGGGACAATCCAATACTCAAAGTCAGATACAGGCAGGGGTCGGGGCAGGCAGCAAAGGTTCACAGAGTCCAGAGTACAGGCAGGGATCAAGGTTCAGAATAACACGGTTAATAGGAGAGTATGCTTGGTAATGTCCGCTGAGCAAAACAAGACTTCGCACAGAGCAACGGAAGACACAGTCCATATAAAGGGAGAGATAATGATGAACAGGTGATGGTGATAATGGTAATAATGATGATAATGAAGGAGGGAGTGCTGGGAAGTGCAGTTCTAATATTCAGGAGAGAGGGAGCGAATGAAACCAGAGGGTGGCGTAAATGAGCGTTCCGTGACAGATGTTTTTTTTTTTTTTTTGACAGAATTTAAACCAGTAAAAGCAGACACATTTCAGAAAAAAAGAAAGAAACAGTTTTTCCCAGACTCCAGATTGATGAGCGTGAAAGTATGTGGAAGGAGAAAATCAGTATGTCTTAAAAACAGCCTAAAACATGTATAATTCAGTACATTGAGAAATTACAGGTAAAACAAGACATACAGATAAAGATAGACCAACAAAACCAGAGGAGACACTCTGGTTTATAAGGTGGAGGGACGGATGATTGAACTTCATACAAAATGGTTGAAACCCCTGGTCTACGGTATGGTACCACAGTCACGGACCCATTTAATTCTGGTTCAGACACACACGTAATGGCCTGGATCAGTGCTGACTCTGACACTCCTTCATCTGTACAGGCTGTCTAGACCTCTGCTGTGGGACTCTCTCTGGACTGTGCAACTGTTACACATTTGTACACACTTTTTTGTTAATAAATCACCATTCACTGCTCATCTCTGCGCTTTGGTCCAGTTATTTCAACTGGTTCCTGACAGAACAATCCAGCCATCTTAGGACCCAGCAGTATGAGCATTCGGATTCTTCCTCCTGCCATGAATAAGAAGAGGATCTTTGTGACTCCCACTGAGAAGCGCAGGTTAACCCTCTGAGGTCGACAAACGCGCCGGCACGTTTTGCTGGATTTTCTTCACATTGTAGCACTATAAACTTAAATTACTCCGTCATTTATGGTCATACAGAAAAAAGAAATATAAAAAAAGAATCTGTGATATTTCTACTTTTGTATGTGTCCACTTACAATCAAATCAAAACATTGTGCTTTTGTAAAATAAAGAAAATAAACATGGTGTGCGTTCTGCCTCTCCGTCGCGGTGAACTTTTTTTTCTTGAGCACGTCTATAAACTGAAACAAAACTCAGCGAATACTTGTCACACATTTATGAGCCATATACCTTTATAATAATTTAAGTGTGTACTTTTAAATGATCGGATTCAAACTGAAAACAAATATTCTCTGTTTAAGTAATTTGTATAAAACCAACAAGATGTCCAGCTTCTCAAATGCTTCCTAATTATTTTTAATTTGACCATGCCCACTCGCGCAAAAGAGATTGACATGCAAATCTCCACATGGAATGCGAGCGCGCTCATTACCTCAAAAACAAAACACCAAAACACTTCAAAAGTCTCTGCTTTTCGTCGAGTTTGAAAGACGTGCCGTGAGCTTACGTTGGATTTACATCAGAAGAAGAAGAACGCGATTTGAAGACAAGAAAGATGTAAGGTAAGAAATTCTTACATATTAGTTTGTTATTGTTGCATAAATTTCACATTGCAGTTGAACTGTTGCTCGATATATGGTGAATATTATAATATTTAGACCCCTGTTTACTGTTACTGTGTTTGTGGATATCTGCTCAAACGTAGATATGTATATGGTAACCATAATGTTTCATATTTGAGCGCGATCGCGTTTGAATGTATCATATTTTGGATTTGAAAAGCAAAACGCACCAAACGGCTTCATGTTTTTACTATTAGGCTATCTCATTTCATATCATCATAACGAATGGAAACATTTGAAGTAACATGATAATCAATATATTTTTCTCTAGCTTAGTTGTTACTGAAATCTTTTGGAAGATTTATAGGCTGCTATATGTTATTATTATTTTATCCAGCACTGCGCATAGCCTATGCCTACAAGGCACAACAAACCTGGTGTTCATTATATTATATATTGTTGGAAACATTTATGTGTGTGTGTGTGTGTATTCTGTGAATTTTAAAAAGCAATTTTAACCAGAAAAATCTAAAATTTATTCCCAAAATCGTGCAGGCCTTTCTCTTGATATCAGTATGTTAACTTTTTTTTTTTTTTTCAGGGCCCAGATGCCACTGAGTCCTGCTGACTTCAACATTCACATTAGTCTCTGTACATGAACATGGTAAAGTGAAAATCAAACACCTTGGAAATGAAAGGTATGTACAATGTTTTTAGGAATGGCAGGAAGGTCTCTGTCTTTGGATCATTGTTTTCAATAAGTGCTTTTTTGTCATTTGTTGTGTGTCTTTGGATTATGTTGTGTTGTAAATAAATCCAAACAATCTAAAAGCCATTCTTTTTTAAATCTCCTCATTCTTTGTGCAAGGCTGGTCAGAATGACAGGGCCTGATAGCTCCTAATAGGGCCGTTAGGGGAGGGTCTTTGTCTTTCTCAGGTGTGAAAAGCTTACATATTAATGACCTTCCGCATAAAGCTTTCTCACACAAAACACGTCGTAAAATTTTTAAATCAATATATTGTCTTCTCTGAATGAGCAGTCGGGGTGATTTTCACATAAGCAAATATTCTAGGCTACGTCATACAATTTTCAAAAGTCTTGTGAAGAAATAATCAGTATGGGTTTCATGGCCTTATTTCAGTGAGAATGTTTTTTTGTATTTTCACAAACCACGCATAAATGTCATTATCTCAAAACTACAAACTTTTACATACATGCTGCTGTTATATTATTGTAGCAGAGTTAGTGTAATTAGACTTTAGCCATGAAAATGTCACAAGTAACAGAAATAACCACAAATGTCAGAGCATGTCAGAACACCTCCAGGGCCCAGAAAACAGCTCAGACCCCAGAGGGTTAAGGAGAAAGAGGGCAGTCAGATGTGCTGCAGCTCCTCCAGAGATGGCCTGTCCAGAGATACCAGTTTTTCCTGTCATAGAAACAGTAGATGTTCCTGAGACTTGTTTTCCTCTCATGGCTGTTGAAGCGTCTCCTTCCTGCTCAGTCAAGCCTGTCAGTCAAGCCATGGTCATCGAGGCCATCTCAGAGCCCACCATTTTATCTGCAAGGGCCACAGAGCTTGTTCTTGCGTCCGATTGAGCTATTCTTGTCTTGCCTCGACTTATCCACAAACAAAACATAATAACAAGTGAACATCTTCAATGGTTTGGTGTTCAGTAGATCTGATGTTTGACGGGTAAATAGACCGATATTTCTCGGCACTGAAATGAAAATTAAGCAATTTAATCATCTGTGGAATGGGCAGGACTCGAAAAACTCCAGCCAATCATTTCCAAGACCACCTAGAATCACTGGACAGTAAGTGCGTCAATCAAACGGTCATACAATACCCCCCTCCCCCCATCCATGTCCATGTTGTTCGAATCGGTGGAGTCAAAGGAAAGAAGGTAGGACCATTTGAGTTATGTATTTTCAAAATCTGCCGGCCGTTTTGCAAATCACATACCCCACCTTTAATGGTAGGAGGTTGTAAATGAAAAGTACATTACTGGCAACCACAGCTGCCGGTATTTTACCGTTATTTTACAGCACAATGTTTTGCAGTGCAAAACCAATCGTGAACAAATATCACTTACACAACCACGTGCAATGAGAAAAACTATTATTTCTTCAGAATTTACAGTGAATCCATCTCTCGATCTCAACCTGACTGAGCATCTACTAAAATGCCTTTGAGAATAAATAACAATTCTAAAGATGGAAACCTCTTATATTTTTCTAAAATAAATACAAACCCATTTCCAGAAAAAAGGGAAATTTTGCAAAATGCAATTAAATCAATAATCTGTGATTTGTTAAGTCTCTTATACCTTTATTTAGTTGACTAAAGTACAAAGAAAAGATTTCCAGTGTTTCCACTGACTAGCTTAATTGTATTTTGTACATATAAAAACATTGTGATTAATAATTCCAGTCTACATGTACAATACTCAACAGCTCCCACGACTTCATACTCAAAGTCAATTAATCCACATCTATGATTCCACAGAATTCCTCATTTAGTGTTTATGTTGCGGAAATAAACACTTATACATACATACAGACATAACGCATTCAGTACAGAGGTCCTTTGGATAGTGAATCTGAAAATATTGAATAAAGAAAAATGACTGACATTGAACCGCTTGTGTGAGAGGGTACAGAGAAACCCACAACTCTAGTTTAAAAGAGTACAAAGTAATTTTTTCATCATTCATAACTTCTTCACAGAACACTGGACAAAGATGAAACTTCTAGTTCACATGTGTTGAGTGCCTGTGTTTATGCACACTGTCAAATGGAGTATACTTTGAAAGGCTATGTGTTCGGCTGTACACATACTCTAAGTCTGAGTATCTCTGTCAAAAATGAAGTATTCTTTTGGCTTTTAACACTGTGATGTTAGGATATACTTTTGATCTTCATGCTGATGGATTTCATACTGATAGCGTAATTCTCTTTCCAGGCTCCCCAAGCAATACCAATGGCGTTATGAGTGGCATCTTCCCCCCATAAATACACACCGTTGGGGTTTGTAGTGTGACAGGCTCTGTACCAAAATGCCCCGAGATACTGTTTAGCACAGTTCTGTGATTCATTGATATCTTGATCTTTGTCAAAGGTGGAGAACTTCTGATTATTGTGTTGGGTCAAAGAGTCGCCTGCAGAGAGGAAGAGCGTCATTCTAAGGATTAATATGATTTATATACGTACTTGTTTAGCCAGATAGGTTTCATAATAAACAAGGGATTTTCCACTAAGCAAGCTTCATTTTACCCAGATAATGCATGGTATCAGATTTCTCACTGCTCACTGAATTATTCTAGAATATTTCAGAGATTATTGTGCAGTTCTTAACATTTACCAATTTAAGCCACATTTAAAGTGTTAAAGAGAGTACATTATATTTAAAAACTGAATGAACAATCTAGATCTAAATTGAGGACATGAAAAAATATTTATTTGAAATTACAAAAAGATTTTAAAGTACATAATCATGTGCACATTTATTTACTCCTATGAAAGTGTCCTACCTGCTCCTCCATCCTTAAACCCTGAAACTTGTAGTTTATATCCAGAACATTCACAACCCACAGAGAAGGACGAGAACAGAGCAAAACCCTTCCTTCCTTCAAAGTCCTCCAGATCCACTCTCAGCATGTAATTCCTGTTACGTGTCAGCTGGTACATGTTCTCCAGCCCTGTTCACACACACACACACACACACACACACACGAAGAACATGTTCAACCAAACACATGATCATCCGGACACACGCTGTGAGATCTTACCCAGCCAGTATTCGCTCTCCACATTCCCGAATCCTCTCTTGTACTGATTCCACGGCCGATAGAAATTCACACTGCCGTCCATTCTCCTCTGAATCACCTGAGATGGGTTTATATAGGCCAATGTTCATATTTATAAAAGAGGTCTTTGATGTGGAAAAGTGCTTAGCGCCACGTCAGGGTCTAGGGCTAGGCAGACATTCCTTGTGGCAGAGTTAAGAGTCGTTAAAAGAAAGTGCAATATACCGCAAAAGAGAATTCATATTCAGTATTTGCACACTGGCAGGCAGCTTTCTGCGTGTGACTTAATGGTCAAATACACAGACAAAATGTCAAAACCTGAGTTTTTACGGAAAGTTTTTCTTGTCTTCTATAACTGCTTGAGAATTTTTTACTTACATTAGTTAGACTAGTATAGTTTTTGAAGTGACAGTTCTCACAGTTTTACATGTGATTTATTTAGTTGTGTTCACTACAATTAATAAGTTGCAGTGTAACCTGGTCAGAAATAAGTATAGAAATGGTGCTGAGAAAACCCTTAAACCCAGTCTTCTTGATAGGTTGGTGATAGAAGGTGAAATGAAAGCCAAAGTTTCTAAGCAGCTGTACACACCAAAATGTTCTTTGCATTCAGAACAGATTTCAGCCTAATAGTGATAGTTCACTGAATAGCCAATTCCACATATATTTTTTTGTGTATTTTCAAAATACTGTATTTGTATTTAAATAATTTTTGGCATTTTATTTTGATACTTTTTTAATTGATCGGGGGGGGGGGGGGGGGGGGGGGGGGGGGGTAATGCCCCCCTTTGCCCCCGTAGCGCCGGGCCTGTATTCTCCTTTCCGCAGTTCAGTCAGTTTATAAAACACAAATATAAATGGTAATGAATAATCCAGTCAAATCAGAGTCCAGTGTGAGTTGATGTCAGTGTTTATTGAACATCTCCCTCTAGTGGCGCACGTCATCATCACATTTTCAAGTAACGCAACATGCGTGTTAAAGGGACAGTTCACTAAAATGAACATTCTGTCATCATGATGTCATTTCAGGCGTGATTGACTTTCTTATTTCTTTAGAACATAAAATAAGATATTTTGACATCGGAAGAATCTTTATTATCTACTGTAGTCACTGTGGTTACAGTCATATTCAAAGTGTTATAGAAGTTAAAGAATAGATAACACGTGTTAGCCGGGTCTTTTTATTGGGATTTGCCCTGACACATTCCCATGTAGACATAATGATTTCCAATACTGGAGTTTATTAAAGATTTTCCAAGTCATTCTGACTTGCATGATTTATTCTTTTTCACAGTTAAGGGAGAAAGCATAAATATTCAAGATTTTCATATACAGTTAACAATATCAGACATTTGCACCTGGAAACACTGATGTTTCTAAGACACATGTTTGATCTTCATGCTGAGGGATTTCATATTGACAGTGTAATTGTTCTTCCAGGTGTACCAAATAACACCAATGGCCTCATGAGTATCATCATTTTCCCACAGATACACACTGTTGGGATTTGTATAGAGACATTCTGCGTACCAAAATGCCCCGAGACGCATTTTGGCACAGTTATTTCCATGGATATCTTGATCTTTGTCAAAGGTTGAGAACTTCTGATTATTATGGTAGGCCAAAGAGTCGCCTGCAGAGAGGAAGAGCATCATTAACATGATTAACAATATATAAAAGAGTCCAGTTTCTACTTAGTCGGATACGTTTCACAATAAACAATTTTTTTTTTTATGCTATCAGAACAACATGTCCGACATCTCACACTACCTGCTAAAAGCGGAATTATTCTACACTGTAAAAAAAAAGAAAGAAATGCATGGCAGCACAGGGTGCCAAACATTTATCATTAATAGAAAAAAAAAGTGAAAGACCATAAACTAAAGTAACATTTAGACTGCAAAAGGAAAAAGGAAAACTGACCGTAAACTACAAAAACACTCTTAAATAACAAATTAACAGTGAAATACTGGCAGCAGAGGTGACACCAGTTTGATGTTAATTTTACAGTTCTCTCACAATATATTTAACAGTATGTTACTGTAGTAATATTAGCTCTGATTGGCTCTATCAATCTGTCTCCTCTCCACCAGTTAGCTGGTGTGTGGACGTTCTGGCGCAATATGGCTGCAGTCGCATTATCCAGGTGGACGCTGCACATTGGTGGTGATTGAGGAGATTCCCCCTTCCATGTGTAAAGTGCTTTGAGTACCCAGAAAAGTGCTATATAAATGTAACAAATTATTATTATTATTATTATGAATTAATTATTACTGTGAATGTATTTCATTTGAGTCCACTAATAAAGAATATTCCTTAATATAAATTTAAACTACAAACCCGTTACCAAATATAACCATTAAAACATCAACTACAACGGTAATATTTTTTAAATAAAGCAAAATGCAGCACATGATGAATGCGTCGTCATCTTCTCCTCGACCTAAACACAGACTCTACTCTTCAGCTCAATGGTGACCCACAAAACACAGATATAACAGAAACACTTTAAATCCCAACAGATCATTCAAGTGCAATGAACTTTCCATACTATATTTATATTTATATACTATATTATATATATTATATTTATGAGATAATTAAATGATTAATCGAGTGATGACTGACCATTCATGATGATACCTGCTATCCACAAACAGAATCACACTCTCTCAAAAAAAAACAAAAAACATAAACATAAACAAATGGTGAACTGCATGGCAGCACAGAGTGCCAAACCATTAATGGAAATAACAGTAAAATACCATCAACAGAAGTAACATGTTTAGTGAAGATAAAAGAAGACATTAAATCTCTCAAGATCTGCAGAAGAGGATTAAACAACTCCACAAACAGCATTACCAGCTTCACCAGATTAACTTTATTTCTGTCATACATCTACAGAAGACGTTATTGAGAATTAACGGAGGTTTAGATGTTGTTTCATTGCTTCGTTTAACGTTACTATTATGGTGATCAGTGTTTGCTATAGTTTGACTCTTGACCCTTGACTTTTTAACATCAGCTTTTCTTTGGCTGTAGTAACTGTGTTTTCCAAAGAATATTAACTCAATGAGGATGAATGAAAGTGTCCTACCAGCTCCTCCATCAGTGAATCCTGAAACTTGTAGTTTATATCCAGCACATTCACAACCCACAGAGAAGGACGAGTACAGAGCAAAACCCTTCCTTCCTTCAAAGTCCTCCAGATCCACTCTCAGCATGTACTTTCTGTTACGTGTCAGCTGGTACATGTTCTCCAGTCCTGTTCACACACACACACACACACACACACACACACACACACACACACACACACACACACACACACACACACACACACACAGAGAACATGTTCAACCAAACACGATCATCCACACAAACGGACACACACTGTGAGATCTTACCCAGCCAGTATTCACTCTCCACATTCCCGAATCCTCTCTTGTACTGATTCCACGGCCGATAGAAATTCACACTGCCGTCCATTCTCCTCTGAAACACCTGTGATGGGTTTATATAGAATATATGATTCATAATGTATGTTCTGATGTGTGTTTGATGATCTGAAGTCACATTCGTACCGTCCATCCTCCGTTTTCTTCATCTTTCCCATCTGAGACCATGTGACAGTAAACCCAGACAGGAACGTCTCCTGCTGGATAGATGGTGTAAATCCCACTGACTGTTTCTCCTGAGTTGTAGACATCAGAACAGTCGAATGACATGAATTTACAGTCACTGCCCAATACAACAGGGAGAAGAACCGCCAAAAACAGCATCATCTACAAGAGAGAGAGGGAAAGAGTTAAGCGAACATGTTCCACAATTTATAATAATTAAATCAAAGTGAAATTAAATGTGAATCAGGAGTTTAGACTAATTGATATAATAAAAGAATCAGATTAACTTACTTCCATCTTCTGAATCTCTCCTCAGTAGTTCACAGATATAGACTTGTTTAATCTACAAAGTAATATAAATGTTTTCATATGTATTTTTGATCCGTTTATTTTCTGAAAACTGT
Organism: Rutilus rutilus; assembly: GCA_021464565.1. Lineage (NCBI taxonomy): Eukaryota > Metazoa > Chordata > Actinopteri > Cypriniformes > Leuciscidae > Rutilus > Rutilus rutilus. The sequence continues at coordinate 5,794,202 of JAJAQA010000002.1, read as the reverse complement.
ATAAATGCCTGAATGTTCTGTTAAGTAAATGAAGAATAAAACAGTAACTCATCGTTTGTGTTGTTCAGTCTGACACAAACACTCTTTATATATGTCAGAGTCTCAGACTCCTCCTCTGTGTCTTTATGTAAATGTCCACTATGAAGCTCAAGATGCCTTGGTAAATATATGTTGGAAAAGTTCATACAACATAAATTACATGTATATTTTCAAATGGTAAATATGGAAATAGACAACAATAAGGAAATGAGTGTAACAGAGAGAAAACTGCATTGTTTTAGGTCACAGTGTGTGTCCGGCAGACTAAATGATACAATGCACATCAGGCTTGTGCACAATTCAGAATTTGAATTGAATTTGAATTGATGTCAAAAACAGGATCTAGAATTACAATTCGAATTTGAATTAAAGGAAGCAGAATTGCAATTCAATAAAAATTCAAAGAAATTCATATACATATTTTAAGTGAAGTGTTTAACAATGAAGCTTTACGTCAGATATGATTGCATTATAAATGATATTAGTTTGAACTACTTGTACAGATTACATTAAAAGGATATGTTTTCCCCCAGCGATGAATGTTAAAAGCAATGTAAAAAAAAAAAAAAAAACCAATTAAACAACATTGAGGGGGTAATTTATTTCAAGAATTTGATCAATATCTATTTTAGAACAAAATGTATTTTTGAGGAAATTTTTTTTGAGGAGTAAATAGTTACGTGAAATGAAATTTCTGTTAATAAATTACAAAATTAATGTAATTGTATTTAGTTGTATTACTGAGGTAAAATGTTTAATTCAATTAGTTACACTCTAAAAAGAGATGTGTTAAAAAACAACACACAGCATGTGTTGATGGTATTTTGACACATGTTGTGTATATTTTTAACACACAATGTGTGTTCAAGTGTAACTCTGGATAGAATAGCACTGGATGGAGGAGAGTTTGTGTTTATGAAAAAAAATTATAGGTATATTTTATATGGTATCCCATAAAATGCTCTAAAATAAATAAAGCAATACATTCAAATAAATAAATTAAATCTTAATTCATGAAAACTTAAAGATTAACGGGTGTTTTTTGGCAGCCAATCACATCATGCCTCTTTTTCAATGTCTTTTTCAAATGCTGCTTTCACGTGTTATTAATAACCAGATTAACTTTATTTCTGTCAGACTCTACAGAAGCTCTTATTGAGAATTAACAGGTTTTGGTGTTGACGATTCATTGAATGTTTCATTTAAAGTCACCAGAATCGTGATTAGTGTCAGCTTTATTTGGGCTCTTGACCTTTCACTCTTTAACATTCGTTTTCTGTGATTGCTGTAAATGTGTATTTATTTTAACACATTTGAAACAGCAGAAATAATCATGAGAAAAATATGTTTAGATGATAATATTATCACCATGGATATGTAGTGTTGTTAAGCTCAGCAAGAGTTCAATATTTATAAGATTAATGTAATATTTAAAAGATGACTTTTAAAAGGATTAGCATATTACAATTAGCTTAAAATTAGTTTTTAAATGTACAGTGCATACAGGACTTTACAGTCTATGGTATCAAGCAGACATCAAGAATCAGCGTATGAATCTCAACAATGGTGACAAACATAAAGCTTCATGCCGCAATGCATGCTGGGTGCCACCATAGTACAAATCTCATCCATGACTCCCAGCATGCATTGCGGCATGGAGCTTTTTGTTTATCACCATTGTTGAGATTCATACGCTGATTCTTGATGTCTGTATTTGTCTAGTTTCTGCTGCAGACTAAAATTTTTAGAAAACATTTTTTATTATGATGGATAGCATGATGTAGTGTCACAAGATTGTTATAACTAGCAAATAAATAAATTAAGTGCACACCATCCATATACTCAAAGACTTGATCAGATCAGCACTTGTTGATTATGACATCATCAAGAAACATCTGATCATATTTTCTCTCACCATAACAAATGTAGGCCTATTTTATTAAAATACAGTTAAAGCAGCCAGAGAAAAACTAAAAGAAGAGTAAAGGGTCAAGAGCTCAAATAAAGGAGCCATTAATCACGATTCTGGTGACTTCAAATAAAACATTCAATGAAACATCAACATCTAAACCTCAGTTAATTCTCAATAAGAGCTTGTCTATGTAGATTCATGATGTCTAAACCATCCAAATGTTCAAACAAACTCTTTATTAAATGTCACTGGACTCCATAAACACAAGTTAACAATACGTTTCAGTGTTCATCCAGACACTCAGTTGTAAAAACACAGGAAGTAACTCTGGCAAATACACACCGACTACAGTCACATGTGACACATATCTGACACAAGTTGTGTAACTATAACACATTAGTGTGTAAAAGGTTTCAACACACTCCCTGTGTTAAGAACAATAACACACTGGTTGAGTTAAAAGTAACACAAAATGTGTTGTCCTTAACTAGACACACAGGTGTGTTAAGATATAACACAGGTTGTGTTGTTTTTAACACATCCGTTTTAAGAGTGTACTAATCAACTTAAAACGAAATTGCTTTGCATTGATAAAGTTATCCAAATAAAGTAATCCAAACCACATTTATAATGGGTAACTAATAACAGTAATAAGCAAAAACATTTCCAAAATAACCTTCCTAACACTGAATGCATGTGAGACTCAACACATTCTTTCTGTTGTGTGACTGAGTGGAATTTCTTTGAATTGCCATGAATTTAATTCCACTTCCTGTCATTCCAATTCAAATTCAATTCAATGTCCTGTGGGGCGGAGTAAATTCAATTCAAATTCAAATTCATGAATTGAATGGAGGCCAATTCTCAAATTCTGAATTTTGCACAAGCCTGATGCACATTGGCATAAGAGATTTGCATCGCACGCTCTGCTCCGTGACGCGGGTATAAATACGGAAGCGGGTGCGCTCGCAGTTCAGCTTTTCGCTTCGGACCCAAGCACTTGTGTTGTTCCAATGCAATCATCTGTTTGAGTGATTTACTATGAGTCAGGAAGAAGCTCTGCTTATCGGAGTTGGTGTGACGGCACTGCAGTGGCTGTTTCAATGACAGCCTAAAAGAGCTTTCCTTGCACACTGCAGGCTGCACTAATTCCTGCAAGCTGTGCTCGGGTAGTTTCCTCTGTGTGCTTAAGCACTGAAAGAGCTTATGCAAACATGGGTGTGACGCGTCTTTTTAAAGATGTTATTCCACCCGTGCATTTCTGGATGCAGTCGTTCCCATCCTCATCTGACGGCCACGATCGCTCTCTCACATCCCTGGGCACAAGCATGTAAGACATGCTTGGGTTGTTCATGTTTTTGCATTAAAAACATGATCACTTCGGCACGCCATTCCCGACTCTTCTTTTTCCGGAAAGCTTGAGTCCCCTCTGATGTTGACCAGCCGCTGCTTGTGTGTAAAAGCACAGCCGCGGGTCTGCTTGACACTGTTGGGAGATCGAGGATCTCAGCGAGAGTTTATCTGCCAGGCAAAATCCCTGTGGACCTCCCGCTCCTCAGCGTATCGTGTGTCGTCGAGCCGGCGCTCTAGATAAGGATCCTGATGCAGATTGCTGCACCGGAGAGAGGGCTATTATGCTCTAGAAATGAAGATAATGCTGAACTTCCTACTGTGATGGTGTGCTCATGCTGAATCAGATTCAGAGTTGACAGACATGCTTTCCCGGGCTGCTGCATGCTCGGTCTCATTCTAAGCTTCATGGCTGGTGTCTGGGGGCGCAGCACTATTAAAGTGTAAATAGCCTTGCCCTGCCCCTGTGCCTTTTTCCCGGATGTGCATAAAGAACTTTGGCAGTATGGAAGCATGTGGTGCTTGTTGCTGGGGCTTATAATGCATGCAATTCCACCCTGCAAGTCTACTAGGCCAAAGCACTCTTAATCCACGAGGATAGTTCTGAAATGGGGCTGATGCAGGAACTGCGCACAATGACTGACCATGATCAAGTCACAGCGCAGGCCCCAGCCGAACGATGTCCAAGTTGGTGATCCAGAAGTGCACCCTGGCTAAACCTTGTAGGGGTGTGAGAAGTCGACAAAACGCGCTTTCTCGATGCTCCCATCTCACAAGGTGGCCTTTTCGCCGACACTTGTGAGGACTGTGCCCAGCAGTTGTCCGCAGTCCAGAAGCAGGCTGAGGCAATCAAGAGCCCGCTCCGAAATGCTACCAGATCACTAGTGGGCTACCCCTCAGTCTGCTCGTCGTCAAGGGTGTCTGTTCCCCTGCGGAAAAAAAGCAAGTGCTCTGGCACGACCAGCTCAGACAAGGCCAGACAAGTAGTTTTCTTAGGTTCTAAGTTACTCACCTTCATTTATATAGCGCTTTTAACAATATAGATTGTTTCAAATAAGCTTTACACAGGTAATAATAGGAAATTAATGTTTTGGCTTTACAGCAGCTCTAGAATAAAGTTATTGTCCAGCTAATGTTGGTTTTGATTGATTCACTTCCGTCGCAACGATCATTAGTTATTAACTTAGGGGCCGCTAACACGACACCGTTCTAACAGAAAACAGAAACCCCTTAATGCGCTCTGGCCGCTCACTAGCACAAAACAGTGCCTGGTGGCTCGAGAATGCAAACCATGAAATAGGTTCCAAGGTTCAAGCCGCTAATCCTCCAAGCAGTCTGTGAAACACCACCCCTGAGACGCAGAGATGGATGGAGCTGCTCTTCCGCCGGAGGTGGAGAATCTTTTGTTCAGTTTTGTTTCTGTTCCGCCAATTTTCAATGAAAGAGCAGTTTCCTCTATCTCTGGGTCCCAATAGGGCGCGGTTGACGGTGCGCAACGCTATGCCTTGCCACCCTCAGCCCCCTCTCCTATTGCTAGTGGGCAGCGGTTCAAGGACGCGATGCCTACTCAGGCACCTTCTGGCCAATCTTGGAGCCAGGTAAGTGTTGCACCACACACCCAGACCCCACTTCAGGCCGCAATGCCGTCCGAGTCGGGTCCCTGCACTCCACCTCGCTTCCCCACTGTGGGTACGTCTGTGGTCCCACTTTTACAGTCTCTGGGGGCCTGGCTAGCATGAATCGGGCCCTTCACAAACTCCTGTTCAAGATGCTAACGCAGAAACGCATCTTCTGGTGCATCTGTCCCAGAGATTGGTTTGCAGCGATCGACCTAAAGGGCACGTACTTTCATCTCTCAATTCTCCCACAACACAGACCGTTCCTACACTTTGCTTTCAAGGTTCAGGCATAACAGTACAAAGTCCTCCCCTTCGGGCTGTCCCTGTCTCCCTGAGTCTTCACGAAGGTCGCTGAGGCTTCCCTTGTTCCCCTGAGAGAACACTGCGTTCACATCCTCAACGACTGGCTCATACTGACCTTTTATATTAATGACATTATTTAGGCGTCATTTGCAAGACGACGATCTAAACCCATTCAACAACATAAAATTTCAAGATCATTTGCAATATTATAGATTTCACATCTGAAAAAAGAGGTGTATGCACATTTTTTGTGAGTACGTTCTTTCTCTGAATCACACCTATGCACATTTGAGAAATCATTGTAAGATCAAATGAATGACTGTTTCTATACAACATTTTATAAATGAGGCTTGCTGTATGCTAATGTATCCATGGATATTTTAGTGGGCAGGAAATATTGACACATTGGATCAATAAAGTAACATGGACAAATGATAATAAAGAGCAGAACATGCTTGATGTTAAGAGTCATTAAAAGAAAGCGCAATATACCACAAAAGAGAATTCATATACAGTATTCGCACACTGGCAGGCAGTTTTCTGTGTGCGGCTAAATGGTGAAATACACACAAAATTTCAAAGTTTTTATGGAAAGTTTTTCTTGTCTTCAACTTTTTACTTTAGTTAGACTAGTATTAGTTTTTGCTGTGTCATCAAAACTTAAAACAGTCAAATTTAAAATTTTAATCTAAAATTGTGGTATTGTAATAACCTTATTTACAGAAAAACAAAGACTATATCATGATATATATTACTGTGAAACCTAATCATATCATGATATAAGATTTTGGTAATATCACCCATTCCCACACTTTGCTAGATACCAGGAAAAGTTCTCACAGTTTTACATGCGACGTATTTATTAGCATTCACTACAATTAATACGGTGCAGTGTAAACTGGGGCCTGTTTCAATAAGGAGGTTCAGCCAAATCTGAGTTAAAACTTGACTCTGAGTTGATTTACCCTGAGATGGGAAACTCTGAGTTTTCGGTTTCAGAACAGCTGAATTGAGTTAGTTTAATCAACTTTGAGTAGGTTGACTCTGAGTTAAGCGCGTGCACCATGACTGTGAAAAACCACGATCAATGGAGCTCCGAAATTACGATTCACCATGGCAACAGCACGACAAAAAGATTTCCGCATTCTTTCGAGTCAATACACAAGTATAATTATTTTTCACTGTTATAATATCAGAGGTGAAGACTGGCAGGACGGTAAGTTATTGAACTAATACTAATTTTCATGGTATACCACAGGCAAAAAATAATAATAATAATAATAAAATAAATAAAATAACGTGGCAGCAACTAAAATTGAACAATAAAACCATAATTCAATCAGTTAAGCATAAAATGTCCATGGTTGTAGGCTATATGACTTTACAAACATTTGACATATTAACCCTCTGGGATCTGAGCTGTTTTCTGGCCCTGGAGGTGTTCTGACATGCTCTGACATTTGTGCTTATTTCTGTTACTTGTGACATTTTCATGGCTAAAGTCTGATTACACTGCATTTAGCACAAACTCTGCTACAATAATATATCAGCAGCATGTGTGTAAAAGTTTGTTTCCAACAATAATGAACACCAGGTTTGTTGTGCCTTGTAGGCATAGGCTATGCACAGTGCTGCATAAAATAATAACAATTGCCTATAGCAGCCTATAAATCTTCCAAAAGATTTCAGTAACAACTACGTTAGAGAAAAATATATTGATTATCATATGTTATTTCAAATGTTTCCATTCGTTATGATGATGTGAAATGAGATTAGAGTACAAACATGAAGCCGTTTGGTGCGTTTTGCTTTTCAAACCCACAGCGCGCTCCAAAATATGAAACATTCAAACCCACAGCACGCTCCAAAATATGAAACATTCAAACCCACAGCGCGCTCCAAAATATGAAACATTCAAACGCACGGCGCGCTCCAAAATATGAAACATTCAAACCCACAGCGCGCTCCAAAATATGAAACATTCAAACCCACAGCGCGCTCCAAAATATGAAACATTCAAACGCACGGCGCGCTCCAAAATATGAAACATTATGGTTACCATATTATACATATCTACGTTTGAGCAGATATCCTCAAACACAGTATAGTAAGCACAGGTCTAAATATTATAATATTCACCTTATATCTAGCAACAGTTCAACTGCAATGCGGTATATGCAACAATAACATAAACTAATAATTAAGAATTTCTTACCTTACATCTTTCTTGTCTTCAAATCGCGTTCTTCTTCTTCTGAGGTAAATCCAATGTAAGCTCACGGCGCGTCTTTCAAACTCGACGAAAGGCAGAGACTTGTGAAGTTTTTTGGTGCTTTGTTTTTGAGGTAATGAGCGCATTCGCGTTCCATGTGGAGATTTGCATGTGAATCTCTTTTGCGCGCGTGGGCGTGGTCAAATTAAAAATAATGAGCAAGGTTTTGAGATACTGTCTTGTTGGTTTTATACATTTTACTTAAACAGAGAATATTTGTTTTCAGTTTGAATCCGATCATTTAAAAGTACACACTTAAATGTTTATAAAGGTATATGGCTCATAAATGTGTGACAAGTATTCGCTGAGTTTTGTTTCAGTTTATAGACGTGCTCAAGAAAAAAAAAGTTCACCGCGACGGAGAGGCAGAACGCACACCCTGTTTATTTTCTTTATTTTACAAAAGCACAATGTTTTGATTTGATTGTAAGTGGACACATACAAAAGTAGAAATATCACAGATTCTTTTTTTCTGTATGACCATAAATGACGGAGTAATTTAAGTTTATTGTGCTACTATGTGAAAAAAATCCAGCAAAACACGCCGACCTCAGAGGGTTAAATAAATATAATTCAGTGTCTATTTCAATGTGCCGCATGTAGTATAATGCTCTTTTCATATAATTAAATGTTCTCTAATCCAACCTGTTACATTTTCTAATTATGCTGATGAAATTAACATGTGTGTTCTCCTCCACCAACAGCAAGAAGGCAGAGGACCTGCACCACCACTGATAGATGAAACGGAGATACACAATATTGGAAGAGTAGTAAAATCCAACAGGAAAAAGGATTACTGTTGCGTTTGTATTTGTAGGAAATAAAAATAAATTGTGAATAATTAGTGTGTAGGCTATTTAACAGCTGTGGTGGTTACTGCATATATCTCTACCCTTCCATCGGCAGGAGCGATGATGGGATTATGTGTGTCAACAATGCATCCAACCACACCAGGGGCCTGTTTCAGAAAGGAGGTTAAGTGAAAACTCTGAGTATGTTAACCCTGAAATGAGGGAAACTCTGGGTTTTCTGTTTCAGAATTGGAGGTATGTTAAACCCGAGAAAGCAGAGTAAGTCAAGCCCGTTTCTGAAAGAGAGGTAACTTATACTCAGAGTCAGTTACCATGGTAACTTACTCTGTGAACCTAACCTGGTCGGGAGCAGGTTTTCTTCGGTAAATCCAGAGTTTCTTTCTGTCTCCTCCCCTTTTTTTAAAGAGGAAGTGGTGTTTAAACACCTCATTCATTCTTTCAGTACATTTTTATTAATAAAAATAATCTTTTATTAATAAATAAAATATTGCTATTTGTACTGTTTTTTTGTCCAATTTTTTTAATAAGATGAAGTCTATATAACTCTTTAACTGGCAACTGAAAATACAGTAGTAGATTAGAGTTACACAATGTAGTTCTAAACAAATTCTACAGAATTAAACTGTGGCATTTACTGAAAATCACTGAACTGTGTTCATCTGTGCAACAGAAGTTGATGGACCGTCCTCCTGCTGTTCTTCCACACTCTGGGGGAGAGATAAGAATACCCGTTTATACTTAGATTTAAACTTAGATTCTATAGGCTACTCCACATAAAAATGTGAACAAATCTGAATGTGTAGATTGTTTGATGTGTAGACACATAATATTAACATGACCTCTGTAGGCCTCTCTGTGGCAGCAGAAACGCTTTATCCCCATCGTCCTGTGAAGATGAGCATTTGGCCGAGTACACTTTATAACACTATTTGTCAAATTTCTGGTGTATTGAGTAGGCTACTTACAACTGCCTGGGGTTCTGTTGGGACAGGAGGCTCCAAAAGACAGATATTACCATCAGAATGTGTTGGGACCAACAAAAAACCCAACCCAAAGTAAAATAAATGGAAATATCAAAAATAGCCTATATAAAAAAATAACACATATGTAAACCTCTTACATTTTATGAAGTCCCTTGGATCTTCGGTAGTGACTGACTCTGAAGTCCCCCAGGAATTCCCTCAGCCATAAATGCTGCTACACTGCTAGACACTGGATGCTTTAGTTATTTAATATGTCAAATGTTTGTAAAGTCAGGTAGCCTACACCCATGATATGCTCAAGCCTTACTTGATTGAATTATGTTTTTATATTTAATTTTCAGCTGCTGCCATGTTCTTTTAATGCCTGCAGGATTGCACCTACATGAAAATTAAAATTAGGTTGAATAACATAGGCTACTGTTCTTTCAGTTTCACCTCTGATATTATAACAGTTGGGTAAGTTACTCTAAAATAGTTATTAATTACTAACTACAAATGACATCTTCAACAGTGTAATTAGATTAATGTAATAATGACTATCTTTAGAAAGTATTGGTCTACTTATTACTAATGACCAAATCCCATATCAACCTCAACCACTTGAACAATACAAGGAGAGACAAGAAACTGCCCTTTTAATGCTTTCAAATAAACGATATACAATTGCTTGAATTATTCTTGAATTGACCAAAGTGTGTAGAGGGAGAAGGTTACATTAAAAATATACCTTTTAAAAATGCATGTTAAATACACAGAATTGTTCTATAGTCTATGCAGTATTTAATGCAATTAAATCAGATTTTACTTTAAATCACAGAAGAATTAAGAGTAATCCCTTTAATTAAATTACAGTATTTAGATTACTTGGTAATTAATTACACCCAACTGTATAACAGTAGGGCTAATTAAAATGTAAACTTACGCATTGACTCGAGCAACTATTTTCTTTCAAGCTAACTCTCTGTCCTTCGCTGCTTTTTATTTAAAAAGAAGAAATATGCAGACCTCTTTTTGTCTGGCGCTGTTGCCATGGTGACTCATAATATCTGCGCTCCATTGATAATGGCTTTTTATAGTTGTGATGCACGCGCTTAACTCAGAGTTGATTGAACTAACTCATTTCAGCTGTTCTGTAACCGAAAACTCAGACCCCTGGTTTCACAGACAGGGCTTAAGACTAGTCCTAGACTAAAATGTAAGTCTGAGCTGTTTCCACTGAAATAAACTTGCACTGACTGATCTTAAAAATATATCAGTGCCTTTTTAGTTTTAAGATGCACATCGGTAATGTTTTTTTTCTAAGCATGTTTATAAAAATTACTTAAATGTCCTAATTGATCTATGGTCTAATCCTGGCTTAGTCTAAGCCCTGTCTGTGAAACCGGGCCAGAGTTTCCCATCTCAGGGTAAGTCAACTCAGAGTTCAAGTTTTAACTCAGAGTTGTTTGAACCTCCTTATTGAAACAGGCCCCAGAAGTAGCATCAAGTGAACATCATTTATCAATTACCTAATTTAAACAGATTTCTCCACCAATGACCTGCAATCCTGTGAATCTCTTCTTTGATGGTTCTCACAGGTTTGTGTCCAGGAAACAACAAAAACTCTCAGAAAGAGTGTGAGAGCGAGGCACACTTTCCTTCCCGCTCTGATATAGTGGCCTTACTAAGGTGCTCTGCATCTACAGTGATATATGTAAATGCACAATGAATGAATGAATGAATGTACTGCACTGCAAAAAATTATATTTTCTTACTTATAGCCTTTTTGTCTTGTTTCCATTCAAAATATCTGAAAATTCTTAAATCAAGATGCATTTACTACATAAGAAAAACTCTGGGTTTACCGAAGAAAACCTGCTCCCGACCAGGTTAGGTTCACAGAGTAAGTTACCATGGTAACTGACTCTGAGTATAAGTTACCTCTCTTTCAGAAACAGGCTTGACTTACTCTGCTAAATCAGGTTTGACATACCTCCCATTCTGAAACGGAAAACCCAGAGTTTCCCTCATTTCAGGGTTAACATACTCAGAGTTTTTACTTAACCTCCTTTCTGAAACAGGCCCCTGGTCAGAAATAAGTTTAGAAATGGTGCTGAGAAAACACCTTAAACCCAGTCTTGTTAAATAATTGGTGATAGATGGCTAAATGAAAGCAAAAGTTTCTCAGCAGTTGTACACATCAAAATGTTCTTTGCATTCAGACTGATTCAGCCTAATAGTGATAGTTCACTAAATGGCCAATTCCACATGTATTTTGTGTATTTTCAAAATACTAAATATATATAAATAGATAAAAAAATTCCATGCAGTATTTGGTATTTTATTTTTAAATATTTTAAATTTAAGTATTTAAATTAAGTACTTTGTATTTTTCATGCATTTATGCCCATCTCTGCATATTGTCATGGAACAGAAGATAGCAAACACAGGTAAAATCTGAACAGAGTTTATTGAAAGACACACAGATATTCAGCAGGTGAGTCTCTGCATATCAGATTGTACTGGTGATGCTGGCAGGTGAATGAAAGTCTTATCTGTTGCAGGTTATGAAGAGAAGTGACATGATGAAGACGACTCACGAAGACTAAATAGTTCGCAGCTCAGGTGAGTTTTCCAGAGGTGGTTAGTCAGGTAAGAGTTCCAAAACAAACAACAAGACCAGACCAAGACGTGTGTTTAGTGCTGGCTTTTATGGAGAGGAGCTGATGAATGGTGTTGATTGATGGCAGGTGTGAATGAATGAGGAAGGAGTGCAGGTGATGATCAGAGAGGATTATGGGAAGTGTAGTGTGCTGAGGTGACTGGTCTTTTGACAGATATAGGGCTATATGACTATAAAATGCCAATCTAGTTCCCAAAACATCAGGCCTTTACAATTTCAGCTGTTCATTTAAATGTAAACATGTAAATATATAATTTGATAAAGAAACAGGATCTAGAAAAATAATTACTCATAATCATTCACATATTTACTGTTTTACAATAGATTAGGTCAATTCACTAAATAAATCATTTGATAATGAGGAGAAAACACAGAGCAAAGTTCCTCTGAGAAAACATCCCATATTAAAAACATCTCTTAAATTAATTTAACCCATATAAATAAAGGTTAAACTAATAAAAACAATATTTAAGGAATCACACGACACCTATGCCTCTCAAGCAGTTCTGCAAATATGAGTGGGGAATAACTGCAGCGACTAGATGTTCAAAATGAATGGAGACGTGCAAAATCCACACAATCTCAAGGCTGAGGTTGTGAAAGTTTGTGTTTTCTCAATATGCTGCATCTACTATCATAAAAATAAGTTTTAAATACATTATCTGTGACTTTGGGAAAGTTCTTGTTTTCTCAATATGCTGCACACAGTTTTCTACAGATGGCTGAGATCAGGAATCTCTAGACTCAACTACCACAGATCGGGACTGCAGGCACATCCGGGTGATGATCTTGTCACAACTATGATGAACTAAGATAACTTTGCTGAAGGTGATCAGTGTAATGTTTTTCTAATAAAATCGGTTGATAAAGTTGATGATTGAATTTTTTTTAAAATCTTATTTATGTTAGGTGGTTCTTCACCTTCATATTCTGCATTAAAATTGAGTTGATCATATGCTTATATTGTCTAATCTTACACAAAGATACTGAGAAATCATAAACCCCAAATCCAGCATAGAGGGGTTCAGTGAATCTGGTGTTGAGTGTGTGTAAGTGTGTGAGTGTGTGTGTGCGTCAGAAGGACAGAGTGCAAATGTTGTATATATTAATGACCCATCTTCTCAAGGAATGTGAATAACTTTTAACAATTTTTTCTCTAAACTTAACCTTCAAAATTACAACGCCTGCTACCATACGTCATACACATATCGTTTCCCCACTGGCTCTTCCAAAACTAAAAGTCTGATTCAGATGCATGTGTCTCTTGGATGAAAAAAAAAAAAAAAAAAAAATCACAAAAATATTTTCTACAAAGTAAAATTTTTGCTCTTCTTTTAACTAAATTTCTCATAGCTCTAACATTAAGAGAGAAAACAGCGAGTGAACCCATACTCACAGAAGAACTTCAAAAACAAAAGTTTACATCTCCAAACCTCTCTGCATAGCATTAATGTTTACCTGGTAGCATACTGTAAGCATTAATGTAAACATGAGTCAGACATAAATGTCATTGCCTACTTCACAAGAACTCCTTCCTGTCCACAAATGCTGTGGTCCCGACAAAATAAGCCCTCCTGTCTTCTTTTCGTGCAGCTTCAACACTTGGCCACAGCCGACTCCTGATTTCTTTATCAACTACCGTCAGATCTTCAGCAAACCTCAACTTCTTTTCTTTCAAAAAGCTGCTTTTCTTTGCACTTTTCCACAGTAAATCTCTGATATCCCTGGATCTGAACAGGAGAATCACAGCTCTTGGTTTCTTGTTCACGTCGAGCCTCCTTCCCACGTGATGAACTTCAGTAGCGAATCAGCGATCAATTTCAGTAGTGTACTTTCCCTTTTCATCTAGAAGCACTGCAGCGCAGATGTCCATGACCTTTTGTTTAATGTCTTCGCATTCATGTTTGTCAAGACCATAAAGCCTTAAGATCCAGTACCTTCTATATCTCTCCATTTCGTTCATTTTAACTTCCAGATCCAGGATTTTCTTATCATGGGTACCACTTGATGTTTTCAGTCCAGTCAGATCTGCTTCTGTGGATTTCTGGAGAGCCTCAATCCCGTCAGAGTTCATTATATATATTTTTTTTTTTTCAAACCGTCAGCTCTTTCGTTATTTTTTTCTGTCAGCATTCTGACAATGTTGTAGCACTGGACTTAAACTGGAGCAAAAATAAATTATGTTTATACAGTAACATAAAAGTTTATTAAAAATACTCAATCCCAAATTTAATCATCAACAACCTCTCACATTCGCGCTCCTGTTGCAAACCGCAAATCCAGCAAATGTGATGGGATTTTCTGTCAGGACCACTACCATCAAATATGATTGACAATTAGCATACAGTTTGGATTGGCGGTATGGTTCCGTTCTGGGCGAGAACTGGGTAAGAGCAGGGAGAACAGCAATAACCCCCAAAACAAAACCATATGCCAATATCCCCCAAACCCAACAGCGCAATCTGGATGCTTTATAGTTACCTGAGTGAGCCAAGGCAACAAGCATGTTGCCAATACCTGAAAAGCTTGAGCAACAGCAAGTTACCAACAATGCCAGAAAGCCTTAAGCAACAAGTATGTTGCCCTTACCTGGATGGCCTAAACAAGTATGTTGCCAATACCCGCATAAGCCATAGCAACAAGCATGTTGTCAATACCCGAAATGCTTAGCAGTAAACATGTCTATTGCAATGAATGACATATAGGCTACCACCTGAAATGAAGAAGTGAAAATTTAGATATCAAAATGCTTGCTTGCTTGTTGTATATCCGCAGTCCAGATCCAGTTTCTTTGAGTGACGCCTGTGAGCTAGAGATGAGAGATGGAGATTTCCTTTTCAATTATCTTTTTCATTGGAAATAAGTACTGAAGTACAGATGGATGGTTTAATGTAACAAGTGTGATGCTGATGCTTGGATATATTTAGTCACAAATATGTAGGTTTGAATAAATTTCAATCACTAGACAAGTTATTTGTTGACATGTACTGCGTACACTGTCACCTGTCAGTGACGTCATAACCTACTTGGTTGTAGTTTACTTCTGTAGAAACCAAGAAAAAAAAATTCACACACACACATATATATATAGATATATATTGTTATTTATTTTTTATACACTACCCCAACCACGACTGAGGCTGATAGAATGGTTACATCCTGATGTTAGCGTCATATGTTGAGCACTATAGATCCAATCTTATGGGGGAAGTATACACCCTACAGCAATAGCTCAGACTAGCGGCAACAAAACTGATACAACTAGCATGTTTGTATAACCATAGGACTAGTATTTAAACTAGTGTAGTCTGGTCGGGGAAGCATACACCCTGTAGAGTAAGATGCAGTGTGCAGCTAAGCAATGAAATACAGTGTGCTTCCTCATTCATTAACATGATTTCTGCTCCCATCGTGCTGATTCCATCGGCTGTGGAGGTGAAGATGACGACTCCCATGATTCCACACTCCTTCACAGGACCATCAAGCTACGGTGTTGTTAGTGTCACTGAATACCAGACCTCTGTGGTGAATGTACTGTGTATTTTGCACTAGTATGTTACCGATATCTAGATAGCTTTAGCCACAAGCATGTGGTTACCTTAACGCAGCATGTTGCAATAATCAGATAGAATAAAGAACAGGCATTTTTCCAATGCAACCAGATAAGCATAAAACAACACTTGATTACTACAGCATGTTCCTGAGGACAGTATGCGCAAAATACTAGAAGCCAAAGTAACAAGCTTATATTCGATAACATTGCACTAGAAAACACCATACGGTACTGATAGCAATGTTTCTGAAATGACAGAATATTGCTGATACCTGATAAGCTTAGCACAGCATGTGACAATGACACCTGGTATAAGCCTAAAACACAGCCATGCTCCAAATAACGACTGGGCTAAATAAACTTAAAAGTAAAACCACCATGTTACCAATAGCAACTAACAGCTTTTAAAGCAAGTCGATAGCCACTAGATAGCCTTTAGAACAAGCAGGGTTTCAAATATATATATATATATATATATATATATATATTTTTTTTTTTAATACACAGCTTAAATATACCCTACCACCATGTTGAATTTCAGCCTATAAAAATGCAAGCCCTTAAAAAACAATGCATCAAAATCAAAGCACGGTATACAATACAGTAAGATAGACCAAGCGTGTCCGATAACGCTGAAGTGACTCAACTGAATAGTGAATAGTGAATACTGTGCCACAGCAGAATTATTCCGTTTGCATCATGAATTGTTAAAGCAGCACTATGCAGCTTTGCCGATTTCTTCGCTGTTTTCTCGCTTTTTGCTCGCGGGTTTCTCTATAGAGCTCCCCCTACAGCTTCGGAATAGATATTTGACAACACTGTCGTCAAAACTCGTCGGCGACTCTCCCCCCTCCCATCTTCTCCCGCTGGTCATGTGCATTTGTTTTCAAAGAACTCGGCTCATAGGCGCACGAGGGGTGCGAGACGACCACCATTCAACCCGGAAACAGTCATATAACCATTCCAATGACTCCGAAGCTGTTCGGGTAAGGTAAAAAAGTGACTTAGTTCACCTTTAATTCCTATCAAGCAAGCTGCTTGAATCTGAGCTGCATAGTGCTAAAGCACAGCGTGTGCAACACGATCAGTTGCCAATGACAACATATAGTAACACACATAGCCAATATGATCGCATAAGCCTAGCAAGAGCATTTTAATGAAAACGACTAAGTTAGATAAGCCCAAGCCGCACGGATAGCATTAGCAACAAGCATGTTGCCAATACCCTGATAGCTTTTAGCAATGAGTATTTTAGCTTAGCTTTGTGAAGACTTTCAGAGATGAATGGAGAATGAATCACGTCGAGTCCTGTGTCAATAATGCAGCGATGCGAGCAGCAATGCAGACTGAGGTCACTTCCAAATCAGACAACTTATGATCAATGCGGCAAATCTCGTGTTCAAGTTTAAGAGGTGAAATCCTTGTGGGGATCGAATTTCTCTTGCCAAATTCCCAATTGCACGATTCCTTGTGATATGATGTTGTTTGCCTGCAGAATTTCGCCATTTAATTAGCTCCCGAGAAACGCGATAGCTGCTGATAATACTGAAGGAGCTTATATAGATGAATATCAGATGATGTCACCAACGTCTCCTCACTGACGTCACTCACTTCTAAAACTTGTCTGCTGCCATCTTGAGTACCTGATTCATGTCAGTCGCAAAGGAACTAGCTAGCTATGCCTTCAATATGTTGTGCGGTGGGGTGCAACAACAAAAAAGGAGGCCCCAAAATATCCTTTTACAGGCTACCTCAGGACGAAAAAAGACGGCGTAATTTGCGGGTGGGACGGGTGCGACATGTCCCCACCACTTTTGAAACATCTCGTGACACAAATGTACCAATACAAATAAACAAAACATCTCCAGTTAACTAGCAGAGCATTCATTTCGTTCGTTTGTTAAATAAGAGGCGATCTAGCCCTGAAATGTGTTGTAATGTGTTGTAAAATAGTCGGATCAACATATAATATCATTGAATGCCAGGATTGGTAGTTCGGTAGCAGCGGACAGAGGCTGGAAGTACGCATCAGGTATTGCGTAGGGATCACACCCTAACGATATTATTTTTTGAAAGTAGCACTTCTTTTCGTGGCAGTCGAGGTGCGAAATGTTGTCTTTTGTAGCCATTTACTGTATCCGTACGAAGCTGTAAATAGTAGCAAGCTAGCTAGTTAATGCTTGTCAGTACCATAGACAGTACTCAGTAGGTACTCAAGATGGCGGCAGTGACTGATATTCATGAATATGTATACGGTGATAGGCGTCATATTCCTATAGGTAGATGTGGATCAGCTGAGAGTCACTGATTCGAGCTTGACTAACATTACCTGCCAGAACTGACGCTATGTTTGATAATTAACAATACAGTATTTACCCTCTTATAGTCTCTAGAGAACCTGATGCTATTTACTGAAATCAAAATTTAAACAAAACTCCAAAGCTGACTGCTACCTCACAGACGAAACACATGAGTGAATTAAAGAGCAGCTTCTGGTGGTTAATTTAAGCGTGTGAAACACAACTTCCTCTCGTAACCTGGGCCGATGCCTCTGATTGGCTGTAGGAAGTAAAAATGTCTTAAAATGCACCAAATCTCTAATATAACACTATACTTTTAATACATTTTAGTGATACTGGTGATTAATTAGAATCAGAGAAATCAAGACCTACATATAAACCTTTTATGTGCTTTACCTGACATATATGAGCATGACTGTATGATCTTTTCTGCAGTTCAGTCAGTTTATCAAACACAAATATAAACTGTAATGAAGAATAATCCATTCAAATGAGAGTCCAGTGCGAGTTGATGTCAGTGTTTATTGAACATCTCCCTCTAGTGGCGCACGTCATCATCACATTCTCAAGTAACGCAACGCGCGTGTTAAAGGGACAGTTCACCCAATATTAACGTTCTGTCATCATGATGTTGTTCCAGACTGTTGTTCTCCCTGGTAAAACAGTCATGAATTTTCATTATAACACATCTGGATACAGACATAATGCTTTCAATGATGGAATTTTAATTCAAGTTAAGTCGTTCTAGTGCCTTTCACCACGCTGTGACACTTATCTGTGCTGTTTCTCTGAATTTCTTCAATAAATACCTGAGAACATTCTTCCTGTTACGTGTTATTCAGCAACACTGGCAAACATCCATACATCCACATTTCACGAAACAAATGACAAATGGTTGACTGTCACAAGTCTCATCCTTATTATGCAATTTAATAACTTTTGTTCTGTCATTTGATAGATGTGATGCAGGCTAACTTTGTTAGTAATGTTAGTTTTTATTTGCATTTATTTTTTATTTATACGCAGAAGACTTTTTGAATTTATTCAGTGTTTTTCCTGATTTAAAATAAGTTATTTTCAAAAACCTGTTTCAACACTCAATATCACAGCCAGTGCAATTAGTATGTGGTTAGTACAATAAGTGCAAGTGGTTAATACAACACACTTAACACCCAACACTGAGACAACTAATACCACACACACAGCACCCAACATTTAAATATCATGCGCTTTTTCAACATTTAAACAAACACTAGACAAGCAGTTCATTTCTCAGCGTATGATCACTACCCCGTGCAGACCTTCCTTGAGTGGAACATACTGTACTGTGAGGCCACCCTTATCGCCTACCAAAGGGGCTTTTCACTTCCTTTGGCCTTGCCCACACTGGAAGCGTTATCTGCAGGTTTTTTTACACCCCTCTTGCATGACCTGTCCATTCAGCTCGCTCCCGTGGTACTATTTCGAGAACAGCTGATTTGTGAGCCGCTGTCCCCAGCCAGCACACAGCCCCTTTGGGTTCCCCCTTTTTTGCTAGTGTCCACCACAAGAGAGCGGTATCCACAGGATTTTACGCACTTCAACAAGCCCCTCTTGGGCAACACACGCCTCTTGCATATGAGTACTCTTACACCTTTCCTTTGGCTGTTTCCACGCCAGAGTACTCCAGAGCACAGAAACACTGATGATATGCTGCATGTTGCTTTATTTAAAGGCAGTGGCTGTGTAGTTGCTGATGCATTGATGATCTTTTTGTTAAGTTCTTCATCTCATGCATGTTTTTCTGTTGTTAACTAGCAGGATCTAGTTAAATTGATGTATCTAGTTAACTCATTTATGTATTTTTCTTAGTGGACTCAAATGAAATAAGCTCACAGTATAAATGTTTAATGGCAATTGACCAATCGATTTCCCCATGAAATGAGTTATATCTTTTAATTCAGTGCATAATTAATAACAGTAACATACTGTAAAGATTACAGTAAAGAACTGTAAATTAAACAAGCTGCTCTTGTTTTTCTGCTTTTACATGTGTGCTGTATAATTTTACAGTATAATTGTAGTTTATGATTTACAGTACTCTTGTAAATTTACAGGCTTACTGGCAACCAGAATTGCCAGTGAGTTGCTGTAAATTTTATAGCATTTTTTTTTTTTTTTTACAGTGCACCTGTTGTTTACTGGAAAATCCTTGACTAAGCAACAACTGCTCAGTGGCCACAGGACTTTTCTCAGACGCATCTGACTTTTGTAATAATTATATATCACAGTCACATAGGCAATAAAGGCCTTCAAAACACATCTGGCTTTCAAATTATTTCTGTTTTCTATAGGATAAAATATTTCATCATTGGCATCCATTTGTAAAACTGTAAAACATAAATGTAAACATAAAAGATGGTGGCGTCCATAAAAAGTGAAGGACTATACAAATGTAAATGAGTCCATATAAGGAGCTGAATTTAGGGAGGATAAGATCAATTATAAAATATAGTTGTCACTAGTTAATAAACTCACTGTGTCAACATAACCAGTACCAAACCTAACCGTATGTGAAGATTCACAACAGTCACTGACCTTTCATTTGTCATTCCTGATGTTACGAACCCTTTGTTAGAAGTGGCTACATAAGGGTTTCACAACATAAAGAAGGACACGTGAAACTCGAGTGCACTGCGTTGACATTTATTATACTCACAAACATGAAAAAACTCAAGAAACATGTATCATAAAGAAAACAAAATAATATACTACAATACTTCAAATATATAAAGTTAACAAGACGATCAGCAAAGTAATTTAAATAAAGAAAAAGACCCCCAAAAAAAAAAATTGTTTGCTGGTTTCTCCTCTCTCCTGCCATGCTCCGCTTCAGCGTCCTTATTATAGTAGATCAGGAACGACTCCAACGAGCCGCAGGTGTATAATGATACGCAGGTGCGAACCTATTGATAAACTCAGACACAAGGGAAAAAAAACACAGAGTCATGACGTCATCCCAAGGAGAGGGAAACACTAGACACAAACCGTAACACCTGGTCATCTGTATCTTTCTGATTTATGCACTGGTAGATCAAATACTGGCAAGACGTGTCTATTATCTGTCTGTTAAAGTGTTGTTTTCTCTGACTTGCTATCAGCAACACTTAAGGGAAAGTTCACCCAGAATGAAAATTCTGTCACCTGCTACCATCAAAATAATAGCAGGTAGCAGAAGTAACATCTGGACTTGGATCCAGGGGTTTTAGGCAGGTCTGGATCAGTGTTCTCTGTTCGATATGATCAATCACTTTGTGGGTGACTATGAGCTTTGTAATTTTGCAGATCTTATATACATGCACATACAGATACATTACAAACTTAAGGAAAAAAGAAAACATTAAAAAGCGTTATATGACCCCTTTAATAAGCAAGACCGTATTGTAAAACATTACCAAAAACTCTCAGTTTTGATCACAAACATTTCAGTGGCTGTGAAGCACTCTTACAGATGTTAGCTAGTCGAGTTGAAATGAAAGTAATGAAATGAGTATAACAGCAGCTTAAGAACAGTCTAGAGAAAGTTATTATATGACTTTAACCTGTTACCTGCCTGTGTTTGGTGCTCATTTTATTACTGCTATTTTTCCTATCACATATTTTATCTTCATAAATTAGGTATCATTCAAAAGCTTAAACCTTCAGTATTCATCCTGTGAAAAAACATTTTTAAATTTGACATTGCGTTGCCATGGACACTGTACTTTAATCATTTTCACCTAATGGGTGGTGTCAGGTTTCATATTACAAAGATTACTGCACTATTTTATAATCAAAACTTTTAGAACTCTTGTTGAAAAGGTCTTAGGCTCGAGACTCCATATTGCCATCTGTTTTGTGATAGAAGGGATTCTGTGACAGAAATGTATTAATTTGTGAAATGACAATACATCAAAAAACTGTAGAGACCCAGTGTCCTACCACCCAACTCCAATAAGGAACACGTCAACATAGGAAAGAAAACTGCACTTGTTGAATCATTTCATGGGATCTTTGATTTCCAATCTAAATCAACTCATAAATAAGGAGATAAACGCTTGCTAAAATGCAGCATTCAACTTATATTTGCACTTGAAAGAGGATGACGTTTTGACGTGATTTCAACCCTGATCTTCTGTTTCACTTTTGTGGGTGTGTGGAACATCTGACCTGATGCCTTCTGCCCAAACACGTGAGGTGTGACCTCTAAATATGTGAATATGAGTCATTATCAGGATTATTTAACATTTTTACTCATGTCCCTCTGCCAATAGAACAATACTAACTTTTCTGTCATAATTTAAAGATATAAAGGACTCCTCCTTTGATTTGAACATTGCAATTTCTTCTCAATTTTACATCTGTACCTTCAAAATAATCTATTCCACTCAGGAGATTCTCAAAAACACATTCATGCTGCAGATGAGAGTTTAGAAATGTAAGTTCAAGTACTAACTTACAGTATAAGTTTTTGGTTAAACTCACAAGTCTACCTAGTCCCAGTGGGGTTAAACCAATATATATAAAAAAAAATAACTGTAACAGTACATCAAACACAGTTCCTTTTGAATCTTTACAGAACTGTAACTCATTAAGCTTTAACTTTGTAACTCATAACATGAAACTGAAATTATCCATGTGCTTCTTTTCTAGATTAATATAAATGAGGTTCTCTCATTTAAATATTAAGAAAAATATGTTTACCATTTTTTTTTCCCCACTTCAGGAATCCCTCAGTGTGTCGCTCACCCAGTGTAAGAAAAACACAGGACATAAGTTAATCTCATAAGTGAAAATGATTAAGTTTATTGCAGTGCAGCAGTGACAATTACACAAAGCACCTCGAGTCAGACTGAACTAAACTCAAACATTTTATCCAGTTTGTAAAACAGCGTAAACAACCACCCCTAATGTAAATGAATAAATAAGTTCAATCTCCAAGTGACCTGACTGAGCTCAAGCAGTTTCGCAAAGCTGAGAAAGATTCATCAAAGCTGATGCGAGTCATCTGACACTTGTATATGGAGACATTTGTTGAGAAAAGCTGAATATAGATGACATGATTAAAACCTTTATCTGCATTACTTCTGATCGCACAAACTCATTGGAGTATCATATGGTAAGATGAAAGTTCTCTTACGAGAGATACTCTCGTACTGCGTAGAATACGCTAGGGGAAAATCCTTTTACACGAGAATACTGAAGCCAAAAAATTATCCTTAATTTTGTATTAATGTAAAACGCGTTGCGGCAGCATACAGACATAGGCGAGGCAGCTTGCGCGCCTATTGGCTGGTCTGATGGCAACTGCTTAAGCCTATCGAGCGAGACCTAGAGTGACGTCAGACCCAATGTCTGTAAAACATTGGGTAAATGTCTGTAAAACATTGGGCTTCGCGCCCTCTGCGTCACGTCCCGCCGAAACGGGCGTGGCTTAGGTCTATAAATACCGCTCGCAGGCTTCATATCTCTGATTTTTCATCCTTCAGCGAAGCAACTCACATCGCTGGATCCGAGAAGAAACCGCGCTGTTGAAGAAGCACTTCAGCGGGACGAGTTGACGAAGCTGCTGGCCGCGCCGCCTTCATCGCCTTCCTGCTGCGCTATCCAGCGCCTATATCCTTTTTCTCTGCACTGTGTGTGTGTTCGCCGGCGCGACACACACTGTCTAAAAGAGCTGCGTCTTTTTTAAGATGCCTTCCTGCGGCTCGTGCAGAGCCTCACTCAGCGACGGGGACCGCCATGTTATATGCGCTTCCTGCCTGGGTCAAGATCACGCAGCTCTCGCGCTCGCTGACGGCGGCTGCCCTCACTGCGAGCTGTTGCCATTAACGACTCTGAGGACTCGCTTGGCATTATTCAACGAGACTGCGCCCACACCTGCTGTTGTGCCACGCCGTAAAAAGCGCCGCGCTCAGCGAATCCCGGAGCCCTCTCCCAGCCGTCAAAGCTCGCCGGTGCGCCCGCCTGCTTCTCCGGTTTCATCAGCATCACTTCCGGACGGACAGCGGCCGCGGTCTGCCGCCGCTTCTGTCGACGACGCTCATGAGATCGACGTGCTGCTGCGAGAGGGGGATTCCTGCTCTCTCTTAGCATCAGGCAGTGAGGATTGGGCGAGCTCTGAGGATCCCGCCCCCCCTGCCCGTGCTTCAACGGGGAAGAGAGCGAGCATTGAGGCGGAGCTCATGCGCGTACTCACTCAGGCCACGGCGAGCCTCGGCCTCGAGTGGATTACGCCTGAGCAGCCTGCTCACAACCGGCTGGACGGCTACTTCCTGCCTGGGGAGCGCACTTCACCTGCATCCAAGCCAGCGCCTTTTCTTCCTGAGCTTCATGAAGAAGTCGCTAAGTCTTGGAGCTCCCCTTTTTCTGCCAGGACACGATCCTCTGTTTCTTTGGCGTTCTCCGCTGTCGACGACGCAAAGAACAGAGGCTACCACTCCCTGCCGCCGGTCGAAGAGGCTATTGCAGCGCACTTATGCCCGCCCTCCGCCGGACGGCGTGCTAAGATGGCGCTGCCCTCAAAAGCCTGCCGCACGACGTCAGCCCTGCTCCGCCGTGCTTTCTCCGCCGCCGGGCAGGCCGCGTCAGCGTTGCACACCATGGCCACGCTCCAGATATACCAGGCCGATCTCCTCCGCAAGCTGGATGAGAAAGGACCTGACGCAATCTGCGTGCCGGACCTGAGGAGCGCTACAGACCTCGCTCTCCGCGCTACCAAGTCGGCAGCACAGGCCATTGGACGGAGCATGGCCTCGCTCACCGTGTCTGAGAGACATCTGTGGCTGACGCTCTCGGACATGTCTGAGTCAGAGCGCACCGCGTTCCTCGACGCGCCGCTTTCCCCTGCCGGCCTCTTCGGAACCTCGGTCAAAGACTTCGCCGATAGGTTCGCTGAGGTGCAGAAAGCGACCCAGGCCATGAGGCACTTCCTCCCGAAGCGCTCCGGTTCTGCAGCAGGCCGTGCGAAACCGTCTGCTCAGAGCTCACAGCCTAAGCCTCCGCCCACTGCCTCCTCTTCACAACGCCGCCTGACCCAGAGCTCGAGACCGCGCTCTCGCTCATCCAGCCGCCGCCCCGCCCCGCGTGGCCCGTGGCCAAAGGTTACGTTGAAGCCAGAGGCCCCGAAATCGTCCTAGCACGCCTAGGAAAGCGACGGTGTCCAAGTCCCGCTGCGGCCGGACTTCCACCAAAGCTTGCCGCTCGTCCAGTTCCAGGAAATGTGACTGGTCCAGCGTATTTAGCAGCCAACAAGCCGGTTCCATTGCCCGCTTGCCTGCACAAAAAAGCCGTTTTTATGGCTACCCAGATAAATCCCTTAAAGAGTGTATTTTCTGGTGTCCCGGCCACGGCCGATGGTGTTTCATGTGTAGAAAAAATGCCCACTACTCAGTGCCCATTCCTACACACAAGCACAGCCCTTCACACAGGGCTCGCGCACATAAAATCGACTCAGATCGATTGAGCATTAAACGTAGCAAACGTGTCCACTACCCAGTGCCCACAAACGTACTTTCCACATGTCTCACGGTCTCTGTAAATACAAGACCAGTATGCATACGCTCTGCTCACGCGAGCAATGCTGTAAAAGTGGTGTATGTGCCCGCTGCCCTGCGCCCACGCCCACACACAGACATGGAACTAGCCCAGCCCTCCCCCTCTCAGTTAAACACTACAGAGGAGTCGAGCGCGGGCATTCTGCCCGCTGTTATCAGCGCGCCCCCTGCCTCAGATGTCATGAGCGCGACGCTTATGTCACAGCACACCGAAGCCGCTGTATCGCGAGCCGATCGGAGCGTGCTTCGCATCCAGCCCCTAGCTACTCGTGCACTTGCGTGGGAAAAGCTTCCCAGGGTTTCGAGATGGGTGCTGAACATCATAAAAGAAGGCTATTCGCTGCAGTTTCGCCGGCGCCCTTGCCGCTGCATGGCGCGTGTCGAGACCACGGTAGAATCGAAAGTAGCTCATCTACTTCGAGCCGAGATTCTGAAACTGTTGAGCAAAGGGGCTATAGAACCCCTATCTCAAGCTCAAAGCAAAGGGGGGCTTTACAGCAGATACTTCCTGGTGCCCAAGAAAGACGGGGGTCTCAGACCCATACTAGATCTGCGGCAGCTGAACAGAGCGCTTGTGAAGCGCCAGTTCAGGATGCTCACGACCAGAAAAATCCTCGCGCATGTCCGCCGAGGGGACTGGTTTGTGTCAATAGATCTAAAGGACGCGTATTTTCAAATACAGATAGCGTCACGTCACAGGCGATTTTTGAGATTCGCCTTTGAGGGCCAGGCATATCAGTACACAGTCCTGCCTTTCGGCTTGTCCCTGGCACCCCGTACATTTACGAAGTGCATGGACGCAGCGCTCGCACCCCTCAGACTGCGGGGTATACGAGTGCTGAACTATTTAGACGACTGGCTGATTCTAGCCCAATCTCACTCGGAGCTCGTGGAGCACAGGACCATTTTACTCGATCACCTCGAGAATCTCGGTCTCGCAGTGAACTGGGAAAAGAGCTCGCTATTCCCCAGACAGATTATATCTTTTCTGGGAATAGAACTGAACTCGCTGCTAATGACAGCACGCCTGTCATCTCAGCGCACACTGGACATTCGGCGCGCAGCCGGCTCGCTCCGCTGCGGCGCGATAGTCCCTCTCAAGACATTTCAAAGGATGCTAGGTCTGATGGCCTCAGCATCATCAGTTCTCCAGTTGGGCCTTCTGCGCATGCGCCCATTGCTCACGCGCTTTTGTCCCCTGATAAAGGGACACCACGTGCTAATACGTTCAGACAACGTCTCAGTGGTGTCCTACATAAATCGCCAGGGCGGCCTCAGGTCCCTGACTCTGTACAGGCTAACCAGGCGCCTCCTGATATGGGCCCGCAGCAACCTGCTCTCGCTGAGAGCAGCGCACGTGCCAGGGCTCCTAAATATAAGGCCAGACAGACTGTCCAGGAACCAGGTTCCGACAGGGGAATGGTCTTTGCACCCACAGACAGTCCAGCTGCTGTGGAGGAAATTCGGCAGAGCGGAAGTAGACCTGTTCGCGTCTCAAGAAAACGCTCACTGTCCAGAATTTTTCTTGAAGAGCAAGGACGCGCTGACCCACGAGTGGCCTCGCCGTCCTCTCTACGCTTTTCCCCCCGTCTCCCTCCTGACACAGGTGGTAGAACGGGTCAGGGAAGAAAGATGCTCAGTGCTGCTTGTAGCCCCACTTTGGACGAGCCAACCTTGGTTCCCAATTGTGATGCAGTTAGCAAGCACCGCCCCGTGGCCAGTGCCTCTGAGGAGGGATCTCCTCTCTCAAGCCAACGGCTCGTGTCACCCCTGCATTGCGGTGTGATGGAGGTTCTCTCCTTCCTACAGGAGCTGTTGGATAAGGGCAGGTCCCCTTCCACGCTCAAAGTCTATGTAGCGGCCATAGCAGTGTTCTCTTCGACCACGCTTGGCCAGTCTATTGGGAGGAACGATTTAGTCATTCGCTTCCTTAGAGGAGCTAAGAGACTGAATCCTCCCAGACCTCCCACAGTCCCTATATGGGACCTTTCTACGGTACTGGAAGCCATGAAAGGTCATCCATTCGAGCCCTTGCAGAAGATTGATCTTAAACACCTGTCTTTCAAGACGGCGTTTCTTCTGGCTCTCGCTTCAGTGAAGCGCATAGGGGACTTACCAGTAAGCGCGACGTGCATGGAATTTGGGCCGAATGACTCTAGAGTTATACTCAAACCTAAGCACGGTTATGTTCCTAAATCCCTCAATACACCGTTCAGAGCACAGGTCATCTCCCTGTCTGCCCTGCCGGTCACTGAAGGAAATATGGACGAAAGCTCCCTTTGCCCAGTCAGGGCATTAAGAGCTTATGTGTCTCGCTCGTCTGTTTTCAGACAGACGGAGCAGCTCTTTGTTTCATTCAGCGGGCGCTCTAAGGGACTAGCCGCTTCGAAACAGACCCTATCCAGATGGATAGTGGACGCAATAGCGCTAGCTTACACAACCAAGGGCATGCAGTGCCCACTGGGTGTCAAGGCGCACTCCACGAGAAGCATGGCTTCATCGTGGGCCTGGTCAAGTGGGATTGCCTTGCAAGATATTTGTATGGCGGCAGGCTGGGCCTCTCCGTCTACATTTATAAGGTTTTACAACCTAGAGGTTCCCGCACTACAGGCCAGACTACTGTCGGTCTAGTACGGCCAAATCTCATAAACTGACACTGTCAGTTATGCAGCTATTGAGTATTGCAGTGCTGCTCTATGCTGCCATTTAGGAAGATAGTGGCTAAACCCCTCCTCTTCCAGGATTCTCTGTGAATCCCCTGGGTGATTGTGTACTGTATGAACTCCGGGCTGTCGCCCTTGAGTCTATAGTATCAGATCCCAGCACGCACGGCGTTTTACAGTAGGTTCCCCTAGCGTATTCTACGCAGTACGAGAGTATCTCTCGTAAGAGAACGTACTCGGTTACTAACGTAACCTCGGTTCTCTCTAGAGAGAGGAACGAGTACTGCGTATCCTGCCGTGCATGCACGCGCTCTGGTTGCTTCGACTATGAAAAACCAGAGATATGAAGCCTGCGAGCGGTATTTATAGACCTAAGCCACGCCCGTTTCGGCGGGACGTGACTCACTCTAGGTCTCGCTCGATAGGCTTAAGCAGTTGCCAGCAGACCAGCCAATAGGCGCGCGAGCTGCCTCGCCTATGTCTGTATGCTGCCGCAACGCGTTTTACATTAATACAAAATTAAGGATAATTTTTTGGCTTCAGTATTCTCGTGAAAAAGGATTTTCCCCTAGCGTATTCTACGCAGTACTCGTTCCTCTCTCTAGAGAGAACCGAGGTTACGTTAGTAACCGAGTACGTTTTTGTGATGCTGTTCTCATTTAACTGTCATTCAGTCATGTTCATCTCTAAGTTTAGCATTGCTTCAGCTGTTTAATATTGGGGTGTTTTAACTCCCGCCCGCAGATAAAACACAAGGCCATGCACAGATGTATGTGAGAAATTAATGTACTTATTTTATCTTGAGTGTACAACTTTAAGTTTTAATCTGACACAGAGACACTGAAGAGTTCACATAAACCATAAATCCAGCATAGAGGGGTTCTTTGAATGTGGTGTTGAATGTGTGTAAGTGTGTGAGTGTGTGTGTGTCAGAGACGCTGTAGAAGGACAGAGTGCCGGCTGACACGTCCACATACACTCCTACTCTAGTAGACATGGGTAAAGGGACAAGTATGACCGTTTGTTTTTTATTGTGACGGACAGTGAATCTGTAATCAGAGCAGATCAGACTCCAGGATTTGTCATTGTATCCAAACTCACTGTCATGCCTTCCTTTCCTGTTGATTCCTTTATACATCAATGACATTCCAGCATTATATCCGCTCCATTCAGCCTCCCAGTAACAGCGTCCAGTCAGACTCTCTCGACACAGAACCTGGTCGCAGTTCTTAAATCTCTCTGGATGATCAGGATACAGCTGATCCTCTAATACATGTGTCACCTTCCTGTTCTCATCAGACAGAATGAGTCGAGTGTATGCTGTGTTTGGATCCAGTGTGAGATCAAAGGCATCTGAACACAAGAAGAGAAAAAGATCCAGAATAACAACACAACAATCATTACTTACTTTTACTTTTAAAAAGCATGCAACCGATTACCTTAAAAAAACGAAGTAAAGTGAAATAGGAATAGTATGTTGTACTGACAAATGCTTAGTTAGTATAGTTCACTTACACAAGAGTTCTAGTAATTAAAAAAGAACTGTAGAGAGTACTTGATAATTTACATTAGATTTACTCTTGACTTAGTATGTGTGTGTGACATGGCGATGGTAGACCACGTTCCGACAGCCCCAACACAGAGTCCCTCCATCCATTTCGGTCAGAGGCTGCAAGTCTGCAAGCCTCGACGATGTTCAGCCTCATTTTTTCCAGATCCTCTTCCAAGTTGTTGAACCATCTTTTCTTTGGTCGATATCTCCTTCTTGTCCCGTGAACGTGACCAAATAGAGCGACATTTGGAAGTCGTTCTGTTTTCATTCAGACCACGTGTCCAAAGTATCCAAGCCTATTTTTCTGAATTCGTTGCACCACATCGATTTCCATCCCCAATTCTCTTCTTATATTGACGATTCTTATTTGGTTTCTTCTAGTCACCCCTAGGATTTTCCGTAAGCAATTCATTTCAAACACTCTCAGTTTATTCTTGTCTGCTTCTCTAAAGGGGGTCGCACACTGGACGCGCAGCGCCGCGCCACGTCACGTCTAGGACAACTCGAGGTATCGCACACCGGACGCGCACTTTCTCAGTTTATGGCCAGCAATATTGTATTGTTTATAAAGTTTTAAATATGTATATTTTTACGACAAAACCGCACGGATTACTCTCAGAAGGCCTTCGTTTATCCCCCTGGAGCCGGATGGATTACTTTTGTGAAGGATGCATGCACATTTTGGGACTTGAAGGAGGTGGACCCCATAGCTTCACATTATAACCACTTGTTACGTATATACACCTGTGTTGCGTGTGTTTTGTTTTGTTTCTCTCCCCGCTTCTCTTGTCTACTTTCACTTCTTAGGTACCCGGGATTGGTCCGGTAATCTGTCAATCATCATCAGCGCTGACGTCATCAATCATTTCTGTCGCCAATGGGAAAAGACCACCTCGGATAAAAGAGAACGCCAGACGTTTCTTTCACACGCACGGCTTTCTGTTAATATCTTGCACAAATTACCTTGCTCTTGTTTCTGTGACCCTTTTGTTTCTGTGCTGCTTGATTTTAGTGTATGATTCCATTCTTCTTGTGTTCGTTTCTTTTTGTTTTATGTAACTTGAGTATACAGTGTCCCGCTGTATGTTACTAGTCCTGAAAGAGGCGGACAGGTAAGAATGTCACGTGACATACACTGCAACACGTAGGGTTTTTGAGCTGTCTAGTACACTAGGTTAGGGGCGAGTGCCACCCCATGTACTTTTGGTTATGGGTAGTTAGTGGAGATTAGATAGGGCGTCCTGGACGCTGAAGATCTTTGTTTTCTTTCTTTCTTTTCTTAGTTAGGATTAGAGGTTATCTACAAGTTAGACTTCGTTTGGTTTTGTTACTTTATTTTCTTTGGCGCCGTCCACGTCCCCTCTTTCTTTTTTTTGTGGTATTGACCAGCTTACAGAAATTCTGTATCCACTGTAAATATTTATTGAACATCTTACAGAAACTCTGTATCCACTGTATATATTTATATTCTTCACCTTTTGCCTATAACCTTTTTGTACAGAATAAAGGTGTTGGCTTTTTGCACAGCTACTGGATTGGTGGATGTTTTTTTGCACAAAGTGTGGGTTATGTATGTTTCTCTTTAATGTCAATTTTAAATGTTGGACCCCCGAACTCCTAGACTATATCGGGGGTCGTAACACCACTGAAAGATCTAAGACATTTTCTAAAATAACTGAAAATGTGTTCGTCTGAAAAAAGATTGACATATACATCTCGAACGGCTTGAGGGTGAGTAAATCATGGGTTAAATATCATTTTTGGCCGAACTATCCCTTTAAGAATTGCCCCGTCTCCAAAACTTTTTTTCTTCTTGAAAAAATGGCATTCAAACCAATCAATTAATTGACTTGGGTTTTCTGAGTAACCAATGCATAGTATGTGAATAGTACAGATTACTAGATTTTTACAGTTAAGACATTAACCCTCTGAGGTCGAAAAACGCGCGGGCGTTAATTAAAGAAATTAAACAGGGTGTGCGTTCTGCCTCTCCGTCGCGGTGAACTTTTTTTTCTTGAGCACGTCTATAAACTGAAACAAAACTCAGCGAATACTTGTCACACATTTATGAGCCATATACCTTTATAAACATTTAAGTGTGTACTTTTAAATGATCGGATTCAAACTGAAAACAAATATTCTCTGTTTAAGTAATTTGTATAAAACCAACAAGATGTCCAGCTTCTCAAATGCTTCCTAATTAGTTTTAATTTGACCACGCCTACTCGCGCAAAAGAGATTCACATGCAAATCTCCACATGGAACGCGAACGCGCTCATTACCTCAAAAACAAAACACTTCATCAGTCTCTGCTTTTCGTCGAGTTTGAAAGACATGCTGTGAGCTTACATTGGCTTTACCCCAGAAGAAGAACGCGATTTGAAGACAAGAAAGATAAGGTAAGAAATTCTTACATATTAGTTTTTTTATTGTTGCATAAATTTCACATTGCAGTTGAACTGTTGCCAGATATATGGTGAATATTATAATATTTAGACCCGTGTTTACTGTTACTGTGTTTGTGGATATCTGCTCAAACGTAGATATGTATATGGTAACCATAATGTTTTATATTTGAGCGCGATCGCGTTTGAATGTATCATATTTTGGAAAAGCAAAACGCTCCAAACGGCTTCATGTTTTTACTATTATCTCATTTCATATCATCATAACGAATTGAAACATTTGAAGTAACATGATAATCAATATATTTTTCTCTAGCTTAGTTGTTACTGAAATATTTGGAAGATTTATATAGGCTGCTATATTGTTATTATTTTATGCAGCACTGCGCATAGCCTATGCCTACAAGGCACAACAAACCTGGTGTTCATTATATAATATATTGTTGGAAACATTTGTGTGAGTGTGTGTGTATTCTGTGAATTTTAAAAAGCAATTTTAACCAGAAAAATCTAAAATGTATTCCCAAAATCGTGCAGGCCTTTCTCTTGATATCAGTATGTTCACTTCTTTTTTTTTTTCAGGGCCCAGATGCCACTGAGTCCTGCTGACTTCAACATTCACAGTACATGTCTCTGTACATGAACATGGTAAAGTGAAAATCAAACACCTTGGAAATGAAAGGTATGTACAATGTTTTTAGGAATGGCACAAAGGTCTCTTTCTTTGGATCATTGTTATCAATAAGTGCTATTTTGTTGTGTATCTTTGGATTATGTTGTGTTTTAAATAAATCCAAACAATCTAAAAGCCATTCTTTTTTAAATCTCCTCATTCTTTGTGCAAGGTTGCTCAGAATGATGGGCCCTGATAAGCTCCTAACAGGGCCGTTAGGGAGGGTCTTTGTCTTTCTCAGGTGTGGAAAGCTTACATATTAATGAGGTGATCCGCCCCTCCCGCATAAAGCTTTATCACACAAAACACGTCGTAAAAATTTTAAATCAATATATTGTCTTCTCTGAATGAGCAGTCAGGATGATTTTCACATAGTTTTAGAGCAAATATTCTAGGCTACGTCATACAATTTTCAAAAGTCTTGTGAAGAAATAATCAGTAGGGGTTTCATGACCTTATTTCAGTGAGAATTTTTTTTTGTATTTTCACAAACCACGCATAAATGTCATTATCCCAAAACTACAAACTTTTACACTCATGCTGCTGATATATTATTGTAGCAGAGTTTGTGCTGAATACAGTGTAATCAGACTTTAGCCATGAAAATGTCACAAGTAACAGAAATAAGCACAAATGTCAGAGCATGTCAGAACACCTCCAGGGCCCAGAAAACAGCTCAGACCCCAGAGGGTTAAGTAAAGTTAAGTAAAAAGTGTTAGAACAACTATTGGATTTTACAGTGTAGACGTGTGTGTGTGTGTGTGTGTGTGTGTGTGTGTGTGTGTGTGTGTGTGTAGACGTACACTTTCGTAGTCCTGCTGTCATCATGACCTCTCCTGCATGATTCACACTATAAATACACAAACACACATTAATGTAGATATCTATCATGCACACACGTTTAGTATTTCAGTATTAGTGTGTGTCATACTTGAGTATCTGCAGTGAACAGTTTGGATCAATCAGTTTGTCATTGAGTAGCTTGACTCCTGAATCTCCTGGGTGATTGTAGCTCAGATCCAGCTCTCTCAGATGTGAGGGGTTTGAACTCAGAGCTGAAGACACATAACCACAGCCTTCGTCTGTCACCATACAGCCAGACAACCTACAGACAAACACACAGTGTCAGATTGTCCCAACCAGCTGCATACATCATGTATATGTCAGTGATGTCACACTAAGGAGCCCTGTACACACTGAAACCTCCCTGGACCATGGTAGCACTCCTTGTGTATATTAAACATCAAACATGGATAAGAAGAGAGTAATTGCAGACATTTATAATCAGATATTCACAAATCCCTCTCAAGTTCCATAAGGAAACCCATAAAAGCATCCAGTCTGGTGAAGTAACCCAAAGCAGATGTGTTGAGAATGACATGCGTGTTCTTAGTTTTACACTATTCAACTGCAGTTGTGAGTGATTGGCATTTTGTTAGTTTTTTTTTTTTTTTTTGGTCTAAAATAAATAAATTTACTTTTAATGTTTTTTTTTACATTTATTTTTATTAAGGTTATGGTACCACACTCATTCACGCTAGTGTAAAACCATCAACATAAGACACTTTCCCTTTCTGCCATGTTTTGTTTTAATCAGAAAAAGTTCAATAATATCCATAATAATAATAATAATAATAATAACAATAACAATAACAATAATAAACATTTATTTGTATAGCACTTTTCATACATGGAATGCAACTCAAAGTGCATCACAAGCATAAAAACAAATAATGGGAATACAATTTAATACAATATTAATGTAAAAATATTTGAAAACAATGAAAGGTTCACAAAGCTTGTGTCAGGAAACACAGACTTGCAGGAGTAGTGAGAAACAATAACAAATGCTTATTCAAACAGGTAAATGGCAAATTAAGTATATTGCAGGTAGACAACAACCATGACTTTCACATCAATGATTCGTTGAGTAACTTGAATTAAGGATGTTTCTTCTTACAGGGAATCGGAGAGCACACTCGTAGAACTGGAGACATGAGGAGGAGACAGGCTGGAGTGGAAACGAGGAGAACAGGTAGGATTCTAAGGGAAAACAACACGTAGGTAGGTATCTCAGGTAAGATTATCATCCAATGTTGGGTGAGTCCTAGTTGAGACCAGACAATCTCCGTAACTTGGTAGCAGTGTTCAAATAGATTTTCGAGAGCACATCAGGATGTCGTCAATTTAGACCAATACAAACTTGTGAAAAAACTCTTGGAGTACTTTGTGCATGAAATCTTGGAAGACTGAAGGAGCGTCAACCATGCCATATGGCCTAACGTAGTACTGAAAGTGGCCTGGAGGTGTCACAAAAGTTATTTTTCACTCATCTCCATCGCAAATCCTGATTAGAAATGCGCTACGGAAGTCCAGCTTTGTAAAGATGGTGGTGCCGCAGAGTTGTTCTAGTGCTGCCGGGATGAGAGGAAGTGGATATATGTGTCACGGATTTCAGACACGAACCCAAGCGCAGACAGTATTAAATGAACACAGTTTATTGTTGAACAGAAAACAAGGAAAACAAAACCCACGAGGGGGCAAACAACATTGGCAAGACAAATAAAAAACTAACAAGACTAGACTATAACTAGACAATGAACTTGACAATTAACATACAACAAATTTAACAATAAACTTCACTTGACAATACACTCGACTGGATTGCTCACAGGCAGGATACAAAACGAATAAGCACAGGACAACAAACACAAGGGGATTAAATAAGGGAGAAAATAATTAGGGCAACAGGTGACACTGATGAAACAATAATGACAAACGAGAAGAACAAGGGGGCGGGGTAAGGAGACGAGACAATGCAAGCACACAGCCCAAACAAAAGGCCATGTGCTCGCACACAAAACATGGGCCTGTCATGATCCTGCCTTAAGACTAGAGTAACACAAGGACAAGAGGGCAGAATCATGACAATATGAGTTTTATGGTGATCTTGTTAAGGGAACAATAATCAATAGAGGGCTGAAAGCCTCCTTCCTTCTTTGCCACAAAGAAAAATCTGGATGCAGCAGGGGATGTTGATCGTCGAATGTAGCCCTGTTGGAGAGCGCCCTTTAGTAATGCTGTTTCAGTATTATGACCTTGTCTGAAACCTGACTATTATTTCTTCCGAATATTATATTCATCTAAAAATTGATTCAGCTGTTGCAGTACAACTTTTTCTAAAATCTTCATTAAAAATAAAATGTTAGAAATTGGTCTGTAGTTATTAAGGAGAGAACAATCTAGGTTTCTTATCTTTAGTAGTGGCTTCATATTTGAAAGCATTAAGAAAGATGCCTATTTCCAGGGAACAATTAACTATATCAAGGACGTAGCATATCAAACAGTGCAACTTCTCTTTTAAAAAATACTGTTGGTATAGGGTCAAGATATTTAAAAATCTCACATAAAACGCCGATATAGCTATAAGTTATTCTGAATTCTATTTTCTGTTGTATATGGGAAGTGAAAAAACATGTCTTAAACATTTAAAGCATTCTGTATGTTTTATTAAATACTGTATTACACTGCAACTAAATATAAAAACGGGTTGCTATTTCTTTGAAGAAAAACACTATTTGGGTCACTGTTATACTGCAAATGGACAGAGACATTTTCTAAAACACTTGGGGCAGTAGAGAGTTAACCACACACCATCTACACCAGGGTTTCTCAAATATGGCCCTTGAAGTTCACCGTCTACAGAGTTTAGCTTCAACCACGATCTGCCTGTGACTTTCTAATAATCCTAAATAACTTGATTATCTATTTTATTGTATTTCACTGCATTTTTTAAGAAGGAAGTGTAGTTGTACTTTTTTCAAAACACACAGACCAGTTAAATATCCCCATAACTACCTCATTATCTCCAGTTGACAGTTTGGAGTTTTCATTCCATCAGAGAGCAGCTTCACTCCTGAATCCTGCAGCTCATTGTTACTCAGGTCCAGCTCTCTCAGGACACAGTTTGAAGATTGTAGAGCTGATGACAAACTCTCACAACACTGAGCAGTGAGATTACAACATGGCAATCTAATACAAAAAAAAAGAAAAATGATACTGAAGTAATCATTACAAATTGAAAGTGCTTTGAAAACACACACTAATGTTTCATTTTTCAACAATCTCCTCATTCTTTAAATTTCACTTTCAAATTTCCTTCCTAAATTTGTATGACTACTGATATACACAATATGAATGCAAACAGAAAAAAATATGGTTGTATATTGACTGTTGTATATTGAGTCAATGATCACATAAAAAAATTAGTGATTTGCTTTATACAGTAGCTGTGCTAGTTTCAAATCTCTTGTATCACTCCACACTGTCTCTGCTCACAAAATAAAATCATTTACACTCAAATGTCCATTTCATTTCCATGTATTTTTTTTTTATTACTCATGTAATAAGCAGGATGATGTATGCTTTCCATAAATGTGGAAATAAATAAATGTAGACATAAAAACACATACACAAATAAATTTGAAAACAAAAAAAGTGGAAATAAATGCATAAATAAATAAACGTTGGAAAAAAATATTTTTGTATAATTGTATATATATATACATATATATATATATATATATATATATATATATATATATTTTTTTTTTTTTTTTACAATTCTTCGTATATTTGTGAATTTATTTATTATTATATCAGCTTTGGCATTCCATAGCTTAGCACATCATTGCTGCAAAATACATTATTTTACCCACTACACTTCACATCAGGATCCTAGATTTAGTTTGCAAATAATCATATGACTGTACATTATCTTATACATAACGTATGATGTGCCTCAACAAACTGAATGAATCAATGTTAAAGTCAAACCTCAGTATCTCCAGCTGACAGTTCTTCAGTCCATCAGAGAGCAGCTTCACTCCTGAATCCTGCAGGTCATTGTTACTCAGGTCCAGCTCTTTGACACAGTTTGAGGATTTTAGAGCTGATGCCATAATTTCACCGGACTGACCGGTGAGATTACAGGACTGTAGTCTGTGGAAAACAAAAACCTTTATCAGCTCTCTGAATCTAAGTTGTTGACTAGAGCAGTGGTTCCCAAACCTGTCCTGAAGGCACCCCAACACTGCACGTTTTCTTTGTCTCCCTAATCAAACACACCTGATTCAACTCATCAGCTCATTATCACATGGGTTAATGAGCTGATGAGTTGAATCAGGTGTGTTTGATTAGAGAGACAAAGAAAATGTGCAGTGTTGGGGTGCCTTCAGGACAGGTTTGGGAACCACTGGACTAGAGAATAATAATAATAATAATCAAATAATCAATTATTATTATTATTATTATTATTCTCTATTCAGAAACTCTGATTCAGAGAGCCAATGACTGATGATATGAAAAGGTACTAATGCTGAATTTTAGCATTGATTTAAGTGAACATTAATTTAAATGAAAATCCCGTCTCGTTCACATGAACCCAATATAATTTCTTGTCTCGTCTGGTGAGCTAAGTGTCTCATCACACCCCTAATATATATATATATATATATATATATAGTTACCACAACGTTTTTTTCCATCTCTACCCGACTCGACTGGTTCCTATTCCAAGCCTGGGATACAGGGGAGTACTTTGGGTTTGGGCCAAATTCCAAACTCTGAGTCCTCGAAACCCTCGGAAAACAACTGCCACAGATAAGACATTTTGTTCTTCTTTTTTTTCAAAGATTTATTTTTGCCGTTTTTGCCTTTTTATTATGAAAGGACAGTGATTAGACAGGAAGCGAAGTGGAAGAGAGAAAGGGGATGGGATCAGGAAAGGTCTATGAGCCGGAACTCGAACTTTGGTCATCCAAGCTGCCCAAAAGGCTATCAGCGCCGATAATAGGACATTCTTTTTCAACTTCACCGCAATGTTTTATTCTCCATCATTCAATGTTTTTTGCCTGTACATAAATGAACCTTCATGTTACTTCATCGCAGATTGAAATCTATAAATCAAAATATTTATTGCATTAATGAAGAAAAGGCTCTGCACCCAAGGCTCTATCGCCTATTAACTCAATGCTGTACAATGTCTTTGGGTGGATTGTTGAGGTGGACTGTTTGTGATTTAGTCTTAGTGACTTAAGAGTCCTCTTGACTACCCCTAACCTTTCACAGATTTAGGAGATGGTTTTAGCGCTAAACTGCTTTGTGAAATACTCTTAGAGCAAACATTTTATCATTAAAATTTTTATTGACAAGCCCATTATCTTAGTATCGGTTTCTCCTAATTAGGCAAGTTTGTGAATACGGCCCCTGCAAAGTTTAGGTTCAACTCTAATCAAACACCCCTGAACCAGCTAACTAAGATCGTCAAGAATATTCGATAATACTAGACAGGTGTTTTAGAGCAGGGTTGGAACTATCCACAAAGGTAGACCTCCAGGAAGAGGATTGGGCAAGTTTGGCCCAAACTCAAACTTCTACAATTATGGACCAATTAAACTAACAAAGCATGCAAATAAATTAATGTAAAGACAACTCTTACAGTGCTCGTCTAGTGTTTTTGATCACTGGCAGCAGTCTCATCAGAGCTTCATCAGAATTGCTGCTGATGTCAAAAGATACTCAGGAGAAGTTTGAACTGCAGAAATAATGCAGTTCAAACTTCTCTTGAGTCGCTTCTGACATCAGCAGCACAAACACCAGAGCCGACCATTGAGCAGAGGAGAGATTCTGTGCTGAAAGATTTCCTGAGCTCATATTCTTCTGAATGTCCTCCGAAAAGTCATCTTTCAGTTCATTCAGACAGTGGAAGAGGTTAATGGTCCTCTCTACTGATTTCTCATTTTCTACTGTCTTTTTTATATAGTCAATAGTGTCTTTGACATTCTCTGTTTTCAGTTTCAGTCTGGGCAGCAGTTCCTTCAAGTCACTCTGATTGGACTCCAGCGAGAGACCCAAGAGAAACCGGAGGAAAAGGTCCAGGTGACCATTCTTGCTTTGTAAAGCCTTATTGATCGCAGCCTTATGAAAGTCAAATAATGACTTTTTGGAGATACTCCACTTCAGGTTTTTAGACCATGATTGAAGAAATGGGTTTCTTCCAGAACATTTGTGTTTAAAAAGCACATAGAGGGCAGCGATGAACTCCTGGACACTGAGATGAATGAAGCTGTAAACCTTTCTCTCCGACACAGCTTTTTCCATCTGAAAGATCTGAGTGCATAACCCAGAGTACACTGAACCTTCACTGATATCTAGTCCACACTCCTCAAGATCTTCTTTGTAGAAAATCAGATTACCCTTTTCCAGCTGTTTAAAGGCCAGTTTACCAAGCTTCAGAAGAATCTGATCAAAAGACTTGGCTTTGGAGTTACATACAGGATCAGCACAGTATTTTGTTTTCATTTGTTGCATCTGTGAAAGTAAGAAGTTTGTGTACATCCCTGTGAGAGTTGTTGGTGTTTTGTCATTGCTCTCTTGAGCCAGTAGAGGCTGAAGAACAGTGAGAGAGATCCAGCAGAAGACAGGGATGTGGCACATGATATACAGGCTCCTGGATTTCCTGATGTGACGGATGATGTTTCCAGCAACCCCAGGACTGTTTTTGTTGAAGTATTGCTCCTTTTGCTCGTCGTTGAATCCTCGCACCTCTGTCACCTGATCAATGTAGTCTCGGGGGATCAAACCGGCTGCTGCTGGTCTGGATGTGATCCAGATGAGAGCAGAAGAAACCAGGTGTGTCTTGATCAAGTTTGAAACTATTTTACTCACTGTTGTTTTTTCATGCACATCTGTAAATCCATCACACTCTTTAAATCTCAAAGGGAAACGACATTCATCCAGCCCATCAAAGATGAACATGACCTTACCATCACTTTCAGGAAGAGAGGGCAGTTCTTCAGGATCGTTAAAGAAGCATTTGTTTAGTAGTCCCATGAGACTGTGCTGTTTTGTAATCATATTTAGTCTGCGGAATGGGAGTGGGAATATAAAGAGTATATCCTGATTTTCGTTTCCTTCAGCCCAGTCAAGAATGTATTTATTGACAGAGACTGTCTTCCCGACCCCTGCAATGCCCATCGTCAACACTTTTCTGTTTTGTCGACCCATATGAACTTTGAATATGTCATTGCACTGGATCGCTGAGTCCTTCGCAGTAAATCGGCTGATATTTTGTTCAATCTGTCTCACCTCATGTTCA
This sequence comes from Rutilus rutilus, assembly GCA_021464565.1. Lineage (NCBI taxonomy): Eukaryota > Metazoa > Chordata > Actinopteri > Cypriniformes > Leuciscidae > Rutilus > Rutilus rutilus. The sequence goes on along the minus strand of JAJAQA010000002.1, from coordinate 5,753,372 downwards.
TTCACTATTCCTCCAGTTTCATTCTCCACCACATATAGATCAGTGTAGATATCATTCAGGTACTGCCGATGACCTGTCTGCGAATTACCAACCAATATCCGCTTGTAGACCTCTTGCAATTTGCTCTTCAGCCTGAGGCTGATCTTTCTATAAAGATGAAGATCAGCTACATTGTCCTCTGCAATTGAGCCTTTAAAGAAAGAGGAAAAGATGGCAATGAGTATCCATTGTCTTTTTGTCTTAAAGTTTACATGTAAAACAATGAATAGCCATGAATAGTGCTGCACTGTAAAACCTTGCTGTAAAAAAATGGCCAAATTCTGACAGTAACACACCCTTTTTTCCACTTAAACAATAATATACAGTAGAAAACAATGCATTCTGAGAAATATTTGCCATTTTTGAAAAAGTAGCCTACAGGAATATGTCACAGGTCGGGGTGGAAAGCCAGCGGGCCGCCTACCCCTTCGCTGGCGTGCCGCCCCTGAGGAGCTGGCCGTGGACACGAAGGAGACGAACACAGTATTAAAAATAAATGTTCTTTATTAAATAAATAAAATAGTTTCTCTTCAGCATGAGTTCACTGTAAAAAATAATTCTGTGGCTTAGTAAATATTACAGAATTTTTTTACTTTATTAACTTAATAAAATCTCTGAATATCGTTTATTTGATTGTTTGAGTTAAACATACCAAAATAATTGAGTAAAAATCCAACAGTTAATTTTATCTAAAATTTACAGATATATTTACGTTTTTTTCAATAAAATGATTTAGTATTTGACTAACCAATTATTTCTTTATAATATACTTAATATATTTGTGAAATTTCTATCAAAATATTCGAGAATGTTGAATTAAACTGATCTGTTTCAAGAAATAAAAAAATTACTTAATTCAAATCAATATTATTAATATATTTAACACACTCTTAAAATTGAGTAAGTTTACTCAATTAAAACAACGCACCCCTCCCCCTCCCCCACCCTCTGACCTGAGGACAGCTCGACGGTTGGTTGAGTGAGCGCGCGCTGTTTGAACTCTCCAGTCTCCAGACAACACAACAGCTCTCTTCTCAGCGTCGCAGATTTGGTGCATTTCCTCTGTGAAATTCAGGTTGGTGTATGTTTTATTTTATCTATAAAATCTTTACTGTGCATATTTAATGCAAAACAACATACAGAGGCGTAATTTGACACCTAAACGAGAGTCGCGCCTGTCTTTTTGCGTGATTGAAACGCTTTGCATAAACACACGACTTCATTCCTAATGATGATGAATATAATTATTATCATTTTGATGATAAAATGTCCTCAGAACTGTCACTGTTTGTTTATTGGCAGGTTGTGTCAGTCGCTCGCAGTATCTTTCGGCTGTGACTGAGTGAAACGCAGGACGGCGGTATGAAGTTCGAAGTTCACCCGCAGAGGCGAGTCCGTCTCCGGCGCGAGGACCAGCGCAGATTCGGTGGATATTGGATAACAGACTGGTTGATTACACTTGAATTAGGCTACCTGAATGTTTAAATATTTCATTTTTACTTGTTAAATACGTTTAAATGCAGGCAAATACATGTTAAAAACAGTCTAAAATGTGCTGTATTGCTGTACTCATTGAAAATAAAGGCCAATGTCATGTATAGCCTACTGCTGGTTGTCTGGAGTACTATTTTACAAAGATTTAGAGAAAATAAAAAAAATAATATTACTCATTAATAAAAACAGTTAATATTACTCATAAATATTGTTTTTTAAATGTTTAAATGTTAAATTATTTCTACTCAATTTTATTTGTTAATGTATAAGATGCAGTTACTCAGATTTACTTAATTTTTGTACTTGCACTTACTCAATTCATACAGTATATTTCATTAATTTCACAGCTTTAAAATTTACTCAATTTTTTTGAGTGTAAAAATGTTTCACCAATAAAATTGAGTAAATAATAGTTAAACTTTTTACAGTGTAGGCTCTTCCAGCATTAGCAGGCTCTTCCAGCATTAGCAGGCTCTTCACTAGCATTAGCAGGCCCTTCCAGCATTAGCTGGCTCTTCACTAGCCTCAGGCAGAGAGTGGAAGATACGTATTTACAGCATTAACGGGCTCGTCCAGCATTAGCAGGCTCTTCCAGCATTAGCAGGCTCTTCCAGCATTAGCAGGCTCTTCACTAGCATTAGCAGGCTCTTCCAGCGTTAACAGGCTCTTCACTAGCCTCAGGCAGAGAGAGGAGTGAATACAGGTAACTCACAGCATTAGCAGGCTCTTCCAGCATTAGTAGGCTCTTCCAGCATTAGCAGGCCCTTCCAGCATTAGCAGGCTCTTCCAGCATTAGCAGGCCCTTCTAGCATTAGCAGGCTCTTCGCTAGCATTAGCAGGCCCTTCCAGCATTAGCCGGCTCTTCACTAGCCTCAGGCAGAGAGTGGAAGATACATGTAACTCACAGCATTGGCAGGTTCTTCACTGGACTCAGGCAGAGAATGGATACATGTAACTCACAGCGTTAACAGGGTCTTCACTGGACTCAGGCAGAGAGAGGAATGGATACGTGTAACTCACAGCGTTAGCAGGTTCTTCACTGGACTCAGGCAGAGAGAGGAATGGATACGTGTAACTCACAGCGTTAGCAGGTTCTTCACTGGACTCAGGCAGAGAATGGATACATGTAACTCACAGCGTTAGCAGGGTCTTCACTGGACTCAGGCAGAGAATGGATACATGTAACTCACAGCGTTAGCAGGGTCTTCACTGGACTCAGGCAGAGAGAGGAATGGATACGTGTAACTCACAGCGTTAGCAGGGTCTTCACTGGACTCAGGCAGAGAATGGATACATGTAACTCACAGCGTTAGCAGGGTCTTCACTGGACTCAGGCAGAGAGAGGAATGGACAGCTGTGACTGTGAGTGAACAGCAAAAATAATTCCCACACTTGCATATCCACCACACACTGTAAGGTTCCACTCGTGCTCATTTCCACAATAAAACTGCAATTCAACAGACTCACGGTGCAACCAAGGCTTACACCCGCAATCCAGCCGAAGTCTTCTCTCTCCGTCTCTCTCCGTCTCTCTCTCTCACTTTCTATCTCTCCCGCGGCCTCCCGCGGCGGCCACGGCCGCTCGCGTGCTGCGTGCCTCACCTCTCCCGCTGTTTCTTCCTCCTTCCCTCGCTGCCCCCCTCTCGCCAATGTCAGCGTCTTTTATGTTTCTCGCGCCCCAATCACCGCTTGGGATTTTTCCCTTGCACGTGCCAGTGATTTCGCCCGATCAACTCTCGCTGCATTTCCGCCCTGTTCGTGAGTCACCGGAACCGGCCCGGTGTTGCACCGGAAGTGTTCCTCCATAGCAACAACTCCATGCAGAAAGGTTCCGGCCCTGGTCACCCCGTGACAAATACACAAAAGCAACACACTCAGAGGCTGTGTTGAAAATCACACCCTATACCCTCATTCACTATTTCCTACATTAGTTCACTAATATAGTCCACTTGACAGAGTAAATAAAAAGAAGTGACTGAATTCAGACACTGATGAACACCTGGCAAGAACAATCACTGAAAGACAGAGAAACAAGAACAGAAAAAGAGAAGAGACAAGCAGAAACACAAGAACTACTACTGACTTCTAGCCACACTGAGTGTGAAACCAGTTTACAAACCAGTTTGAAATTATTTCTTTTCATACATGTACAAAAGTTCCTGCACGCTTGTTCCATGGCGATTTGCTATTATAACGGCAGATTTGCCAGGCGCACGCCAGGAGCGGTTCACAGCCGAGGAGACCGACGTTCTCGTCAAGGCTATAAAAGACAGAGAAGTGACATTGTATGGGGATGGGAGAAACACACCCAAATAAGCTTACGGTACAGATCCACTTTTGCGACACGACTGACGCGTGGTGTCGCGACGCCTCCCCACATTTGTACATTGATGGGTGTTCTAGTTTACCGCTATGGGCGTAGTTTTGACCGAGCGGGAAATGTTGCGTATTTAAAACCTGTGAGAGACTCCCCCCCCCCCCCCCCCCCCCCCCCCGTCTCCATATGCTCTACTTCTATTGGATAGTTGCGTCGCGTCGCGTTCAACGGAATTCATTTGCATAAAGATGGGCATCGGCCAGCTTTTTGACGTGCAGCATTTTTCCAAATGAAGCGGCGCAACAGAGGTGTCGCATGGACAAGTGGATCAGTACAGTTAGGTTAAACAGGCGTATAATAATTTGGGTAAATGTGTAAGCTAGATTTCTGCATTTAATCAACACACGTTTGCTCCCGCAATTAATGTTGAATTTTTTTTTTTTTTTCATCCATAAATCAATGGCACAATGTGATGTTGGTTCAACATCATGCTTGCACTCTCAGAAAATGAAACACAACAATTACAACCGACTTAAAGCCACACAGCCTGAAATCAACTGCAAATAAAAGAAGACAATAAATCTCTCAAGATCTCAGCAGAAGTTTATATATATATATATATATATATATATATATCAGGGTTTCCGTTGTCCGGTAATTGCCGGACATTGGCCGAAAAAAAAATGAAATGTCAGACAAAATTAAATCTCTCCGGTCAAATTGTCCGTTTAAAATAGCCTAATAATCCCGCCCCCCTAGCACAATCTGAATTTGAGAATAACCCTAAAATGTATAAAGCAAAAATACACCGACCTTTGGCTATGTTAAGGAACAGGCTCTACCGTTTGAAAGTTATTAAACATTATTACATGGCTTGGTTGAATTCCAATGTGGAATGCGGTCTGTTATTTCTTGATATCAGACCGCTGCGAAGCACTTGCGGCGCCAGGATTTTGTTTGTAGGTGGGCCTCCAGAAAACTGGATGGGCCAGTTAAAATAAGCCAAAAATTAAAAAATAAAATAAAAACGGGTTCCCCTTCATCTCCGTTTCAGCGCTTTTCTGGGCATTGAGGACAGCGACTCAGTAGCCTACCTGAATTTAATGCGTAATTAGCATAGGTAAAAAAAAAAAAAAAAAAAACATTAAACAGGATTTTTTTGGTTTGTTGCTTTTTTAATACAATTACAATTTAATTTAATTTATTGTTTAATAAAATTATAGGCCTATTATTTTTTGTTTATTAACAGCAACAACAGCTGTAAAGATGAAGTTGACGATCGCCATGTCCTTAGTGAACGCGCCTATAGAGAGAAATGCACATCATGGATTACATAATCAGAGAGTAGCCTATTTCTTTTCGTTTTAAATTGTTAAAAAGACATTTCAAGCTTTCTTAAGATATATTTCATGTCTGTGAGGCCTAAGCTGAGTTTCGTTAAATTAGGATGAGATGCGCTCCAGTTCACGAGCAATGCAAGTGACTGCGCGGGCGCCGTCATGATTAGGCCTATCGTCTGCTTTAGTTTGCTGCTTATTTATTAAATACAGGCAATTGGTTGATAAAAAAATAAATAAAAATTAAGATACAATTTATACAAAACGAAATTCACTTCAAAAAAGTCATTCTACAAAACCAAACTTAATTAAGTGGTCAAAATCATGTCTGACCCGCTTCATGTCTCTCGATATTGCGCATCCTACTCGTGCGGTTCACTTTTCATAATCAACATAAATTAAAAAATAACATTATAATATTTTAACAAATATTAAACTAAATGAGCTTTTTTAATGGCTACAACACGTATAGTAGACATAGACTCTCTATTTGTACAAATTGCTGCACATTCATTTTATTCTGAATTTTGCACACATAAGTTGAAAGGCATTTGTTTGTGCATGCATAGCAAAACATATCTGCAACATTTATCAAGTTCACTGATATTTTTTATTTGAAAGTTAGGCTAATAAACATGTTGCATTCGGCCTGATTATGTCTGTATGTCTATAAACTGATTAGTTTTCCTCAACTTGACTAATTAAGAGGCGATATTTGACCGGCATATCTTCAAAATGTCCGGAAAACGAAACATCTGCCGGTCACTTTGACTGGCACCATTTTTTTCTAGCGGAAACTCTGATATATATATATATATATATATATATATATATATATATATATATATATATATATATATATATATATATATTCAATTAACAGAGGGTTGGTAGTTGATGTTTTATTGAAAAAGTTTGGTTACCATTATGGTGATCAGTGTTTCTTGTAGCTGGACAGTTTGACTCTTAGCTTTTATGTGAGTTTCTGGTCTTTGTAACATTGTTTACCAACATGTATAATTTATTGCAAAGAAATCCAGAAACAAAGTGTAACGTAGGCATCCACTGGAGGAAAGCTTATAGAACCCAAATGCAGTTTATTCATGTGACGTCTCAGCCTAGGCTGTACGTAGAGGTGTGGTTGGTGTGTATGTTTTTAGGTGCCGTCTGGAGGGGGCGTGGCCGACACACCTGACACTTGTTGGAGGCAGAATAAATGCGGTGGAGACTGTTCGTGAAGTGGCTCTTTTGGACGTTTGGTCTCCGGCATGGATTTCGTCGGTCTGCGTTTTGCTGTCCTGTCCGACCCTGACACATTTCTTTATTATGTTATGTTGGTTTTCGCTTGCGTTACAATAAATGTTTTGCTGAGAGTTGGCGCGTCTGGTCTCCTTTTTGTTGCAGCTTGAGAGCCGGCTGTAACAAATGGGGGCTCGTCCGTAAATTAAAATGAATGCGTTAATCACGTGTATTATGATTTTCGTTTGATTAGGTTGAGGAAATTTTGCGGGAGACGGACGTGATAATCCAACAGAACCATTTGTTCACATTTTTATGGGTAAGTGACTTTATGTAGGTGGTAAATGACAGGATGAGATTTAATTCATTCCCCTGTTAGGCTTTAGCAACGCTTAGCGTTGGTTTGTTGTTTTAGTTTGTTATTTTTGTGCAGACTCCTGGGCTGAGTACACTGCCGTGGTTTGGGGATTGGGCAATTTTGCTTATTTCACTACCAGCGGTATTTTAGTGTTTAAAGGCGCTCGGCTCTGGGGAGTTGCATGAAGATTAGGTTTAAGAGATAGTGGGGTGGTATGTTGTAGTGAGAAGGGGAACGTATGAATGAATGCTCATCTGTTTTGACCACTTTATTTATTTTTGTTGCCCATGAATTTGTGAATTAGAAATTTTGAATGAGAAAATATGGTATCAGTTGAAGATTTTATTAAAGCTCCGTCGGAGGGGTTATTAAATGTGCTAGCTAAAAGACAATTGTGGGAGCTTGTGGAACATTATGGCTTTGGAGATGTTGATAAACGTTTAAAAAAGAATGAGTTAAAAACGGTTTTGAAGGCCAGGTTGAGTGAGGGAAACGTTTTGTCCATTTCGGATGTTGTAAAGAATACAGGGGAAATGAAAGAATCAGTGGACCTTTTTTCAGGTTTATCTTTTGATCAGAAAAAGGAGATCCTTGAGATGCAGCAAATGCATAGTCGAGAAATGGCTAAAGTAGTTAACGAACGTGAATTGGAATTGGAAAGGTTAAAAATGGACGATTCGCTTAAACGACGCGAAATAGAGTTATTGCAGCTTAAGCATTCTCAACAGCTGGAATCTGAGAAGCTGTCAAGAGATTTTGAGTTACAAGTTCAACGATATAGGTTAATCGGTGAAGGTAAAATGTCATTTGAAGGTGCACCATCACAGGAAAGAGTATCGCGTGCATTTGATGTGGTAGGGAATTTAAAATTGCTTCCCAAATTTAATGAACGTGATCCCGATGTTTTTTTCTCGTTGTTTGAGAGTATTGCGGAGGAACGTAAATGGCCTATTGCTGATCGCGTGGTAATGCTTCAAAGTGTCATTACGGGTAGAGCACAAGAGGCCTATATGGCACTTACAGTGGAAGATCGAAAAGACTATGATAAGGTTAAGTCTACTATTCTGAGAGTGTATGAATTAGTTCCAGAGGCATATCGTCAGCGGTTTAGGAATTGGAAGAGAGGGGAACGTCAAACCCATGTGGAAGTGGGGAGAGAGCTGACGGCGCATTTTGATCGGTGGTGCGCTGCTTCGAATGTGAGTACTTTTGAAGAGTTGCGAGATTTGATTCTGTTGGAGCAGTTTAGAAACATCGTTACTGACAACATTGCTACATATATCAATGAAAATAAACCCGGTACTGTTGCTGAAGCAGCTGTATTGGCGGATGAATTTATTTTAACTCATAGGAGTGGATTTGTTGATGTGCGTGCAGGTGGCGGTATTGGCTATAGAGAGAATTTGTCTCAGCAACACTCACGAAAATTTGAGGTTGTGCCTCCTACTCAGAGATCAGTTAATTTTGTGCGAGGGAAAACTGATGGTAATGTTTGTCATTATTGCTTTAATAGTGGACACTGGAAAAACGAGTGTCCAGTGTTGGCAGGCAAACTGAGATCACGGGGTAAAAAGATAAATTTTGTTCCCACGTTATTGGTAGAGACAGTGTCTGTTCCTGGAAATCTGCCAGTATTCCCTGATTGTGTGATGGAATCAAAAACTCTAAAGACTGATTCTCATTTAAATTATGCTCCATTTATTACTGATGGTTTTGTGTCTTTACCTGATGGTATTGACAAAGTACCAATTAGGATTTTGAGGGATACTGGGTCATCAGAATCGTTCATTTTAGAGTCGATCCTACCTTTTTCTGCCGCCTCAAGTGCAGAGAAAAATGTATTGATAAGGGGGATAGGACTGCAGACGTTGTCTGTTCCTTTGCACAGAGTTCATTTGAAGTCTGAGTTAGTGGAAGGAGAGGTAATCATTGGAGTGCGCCCGTCGTTACCTGTTAATGGTGTTTCTGTAATTTTGGGAAATAATTTGGCAGGGGGGCGAGTGTGGAGAGATGTTGCTTCTCCACCTGTAGTTCTGTTTACTCCATTGAAAGGGCAAACTGATGAATTAGGGTGTGATTTCCCTGAAGTGTTTGTGTCCTGTGCCGTAACTCGTTCAATGAGTCGTACTTTATCATCTGATTGTGTAGAAGTGAAAAAAGTTGAGGTACCTGGGTTAACTGTTCTTTCTCCTATTACTCGTAGTGAGTTAGTAGCTGCACAGCGGAAAGATCCAATTTTACAACCTTTGTTTGCTGTTGTAGTGCCCCCTGAGGAGGTGGAGAGTGTGGCCAACGGCTACTTTGTTCAGGAGGAGTTGCTGTTGAGGAAATGGAGTCATCTAAATGAGGATTCAGGCGGTGAGGCGATAATTCAGGTAGTGGTGCCAGATCAGTTTAAGGAGGTGGTATTAAGGGCTGCCCATGGTGATTTTGCAGGCCATTTGGGAGTTAAAAAGACTTATCACCGGGTTTTGCGGCAATTTTATTGGCCTCGTCTTAAAAAAGATGTAGCAACATTTATTAAAACTTGCCATACCTGCCAGATGGTTGGTAAACCTAATCAGGTTTTGAAACCTGTGCCGTTGTGTCCAATACCGGTAGTAAGTCAACCTTTTGAACATATCATGATTGACTGTGTTGGGCCATTGCCTCCGTCTAAATCGGGTAACTTGTATTTGCTCACAGTTATGTGTCAAACAACTCGTTATCCCGCGGCATATCCATTGCGCAAGATCACCACTAAAGCTGTGGTTAAAGCTTTGACTCATTTCATTTCTATTTTTGGAATACCTAGGATTGTCCAGAGTGATCGAGGGACAAATTTTATGTCCAAAATGTTTGCAGAGATTCTGAAACAGCTTGGGGTGAAACACAACCCGTCCAGTGCTTATCATCCTCAGAGTCAAGGTGCACTGGAGCGGTTTCATCAGTCTCTGAAGTCACTATTGCGTGCGTATTGTGTGGAATTGAACAGGGATTGGGAGGAAGGGCTGCCTTGGCTAATGCTCGCTGCTCGGGAGGTGACACAAGAGAGTTTGGGTTTTAGTCCAAATGAATTGGTGTTTGGTCACACGGTGCGGGGACCACTTGCAATTTTGCAAGATGAATTAAAGGGCAAGGAACCACCTAAAAATTTGTCCGATTATGTTAGCGGGTTCCGGAGACGTTTGTTTCTTGCAGGACAGAAAGCGCGAGAACGTATTGGGAAGGCGCAAAATAAAATGAAGAGATTATTTGATCGCCATACGGAATGTCGTGTTTTTAGTCCGGGCGATCAAGTTTTGGTGTTGTTGCCTTACCCAGGTTCTCCATTTTGTGCAAAATTTTCTGGCCCTTATACCGTGGTACGGAGAGTTTCGGAACAGGATTATATCATTGCTACTCCTGATCGAAAAAAATCAAACCAGCTGTGTCATGCTAATCTGCTTAAACCTTATTTCTCCCGTAGCCCTGAGGTAAACATAAGCCCTGTTTCTGTTGCTGTCACAGTCCTTGAGGAGTCTCATGTTACTGGGGAGGATGTGAAAGCACCTGGAAATAGTGAGTTGTTACCGCGTCTAAGAAATTCTGAAGCACTTGGGAATTTGGAGAGTTTGCTAAGTCATCTGTCGGACGGGCATAGATCAGAATTAATGTGTTTAGTGGCTGAATTTCCTAAGTTGTTTGGAGATGTGCCATCGCGGACTCATCTGATACATCATGATGTGGATGTTGGTGATGCGCTACCAATACGACAGCGTTTTTATAGAGTTCCTCTTGAGAAACGGAAAGTATTAGAATCTGAGGTGCAGTATATGCTGGAGCATGGCATAGCTCAACATTCATTTTCTAGTTGGGCATCGCCATGCTTGTTGGTGAAAAAATCAGATGGTACACACAGATTCTGTACTGATTATCGAAAGTTGAACAAAATAACTAAGCCTGATGCGTTTCCTCTTCCTCGCATGGAGGACTGCGTTGACCAAGTTGGTGCATCCAAGTTTGTGAGTAAGCTGGACCTCCTGAAAGGGTACTGGCAGGTGCCATTAACAACACGTGCCCGAGAGGTAACTGCTTTTATTACACCCTCAGGGTTATACTCGTATTCCGTTATGAGTTTTGGGTTGCGAAATGCACCGGCAACCTTTCAGAGATTAATGAATCGGGTGATTCTGGGGTTGGAGGGGTGTGCTGTTTATTTGGATGACGTTATTATTTTTAGTGAAACTTGGAAGCAGCACCTTCAGCGTTTACGGGCATTGTTTGATCGTCTGGTTGAAGCACGCCTAACAGTCAATTTGGCGAAATGTGAATTTGCCCAGGCCACAGTGAAGTATTTGGGGAAGGAGGTGGGACAAGGCCAGGTACGTCCACTCCAAGCTAAAATTTTAGCGGTTGAAGGTTTTCCTCCTCCATCGACTAAAAAGGAGCTGATGCGGTTTTTAGGACTCGTTGGTTACTATCGGAGTTTTTGCCCTAATTTTTCCACTGTTGTTTCCCCATTGACAGATATGTTGAAAGGTTCCACGAAATTTGAGTGGACTGTTAATTGTCAAAGGGCATTTGACAATGTAAAATTGTTACTGACGACAGCCCCAGTCCTCGCGGCACCGAAGTTTGATCAGCCTTTTAAAATGCAGGTTGACGCAAGTTACGTAGGAGCGGGGGCAGTTTTGTTGCAATCAGATCGAGACGAAATGGATCACCCTGTATGTTTCTTTTCAAGAAAGTTTAATGTACATCAGAGGAATTATTCGGTGATCGAAAAAGAAGCTTTGGCTATGATCTGGGCGCTACAGTATTTTGACGTCTATGTGGGGGGAGGCGCAGAGGTGCTGGTTTACTCGGACCATAACCCTCTGACATTTCTGCATTCATTGCAAAGCCCTAATCAGCGTTTGATGCGGTGGGTTTTATTTCTACAACCATATAATTTGAATATTCAACATATCAGAGGGGTTGATAACGTCATGGCTGATGCGTTGTCTCGCACGTTTGATGTGGCTATGTAATTGTTGATTACGATGCTATCGACTTTTCCTGTGCTCCCTACTATATTCTTTATCACCTTAAATTGCTTTTAGGATCCGGATTGCTGGGGATGAAGATGTTGGGTAGGTGAGATGGAAGGATTAGTGGGTCGAGTTTGTTTTCTCAATTATATGTCAAAAGTTCTTCATGAATGTTATTTGATATCCTTAATGTTTGTGTTTTGATTAATTTTTTTCTTATTTTTTTTTGTTATGGATTTGGGGGTTTTCAAGGGGGGGTGTGTGACGTCTCAGCCTAGGCTGTACGTAGAGGTGTGGTTGGTGTGTATGTTTTTAGGTGCCGTCTGGAGGGGGCGTGGCCGACACACCTGACACTTGTTGGAGGCAGAATAAATGCGGTGGAGACTGTTCGTGAAGTGGCTCTTTTGGACGTTTGGTCTCCGGCATGGATTTCGTCGGTCTGCGTTTTGCTGTCCTGTCCGACCCTGACACATTTCTTTATTATGTTATGTTGGTTTTCGCTTGCGTTACAATAAATGTTTTGCTGAGAGTTGGCGCGTCTGGTCTCCTTTTTGTTGCAGCTTGAGAGCCGGCTGTAACAATTCAAAAGATCCAAAACATCAAACAAAATACAAAACAAAGACTTGGCATGGCTTGGCAAACCATGAAACTTAAGACTCACCGACAGTGGTTACACAAACAAAATACAAGACAAAGACACATGACAAACATGAGGGCTTAAATACACACAAGACTAATGACAAGACAAGAGACCTGTGAACAATGAAATAATGAAGTTATGACAAAATGACACATCAGACAAGGAAACACATGGCAGGATCACATGACTAACAGGGAATCACATGACAAGGCGATGAAACATGACTGACATGAAACAAAACCAAAACAAGACATGACAGATTTGTAACAGGAAAATGAAACATAACCAAATCAAGACAAGATGTTACATATGTTACATATGAACCTGACAGTTCAGGGAGCCAGGGCAGACCCGACAGTTCAGGCTTATCTGTTACAAACTTTCTTGCAACAGATAAGATGTTCTGAATGTTGATTTTTATACAGCAGGATTTATTTTATTTTTTTAGACACACAGACATCAAGAATCAGCATACGAATCTCAACAATGGTGACATGCTTCATGCCGCAATGCATGCTGGTTTTATACTATGGTGGCTCCCACTATATACATTGCAGCATGATGTATGTCACCATTGTTGAGATTCATACGCTGAATCTTGATGTCTGCGTGTGTATCTAAAAATATTTTCCTTTAATGTATTTTACAAATCTAAATTCAGAATGTCTGATCTGTGGTAAGAAAGTATTGTTTGTGAATATAATTTATTAATAACAAATCGCCACTTTTGATCAATGGTACAATTAGGGAATTACAGTGCTTGAAAGTTAGTTCACCTGATTATCTTTGTTTCTGGCTGTCTTTGCAACAAAATTGTGTTTTAGTGAACACTATTACAAAGACCACAAACTCACCTAAAAGCCAAGAGTCAAACTGCCAAACACAGATCACCACAATGGTGACCAGATATTTTGCAATAAAAACATCGACATCTAAACATCTGTTAATTCTCAAGAACAACTTCTGCTGAGATCATGAGAGATGTATTGTCTTCTTTTATTTCCAGTTGATTTCATAGTTGTTGTGTTTTATTTTCTGAGAATGGAAACATGATGTTGAACCAACATCACATTGTAACATTGATGACATTTAAAAAAAAATACAACATTAATTGTGGGAGAAAAAGTGATGTTGAGTCAGCCGAGTTTCGTAACAATGTACTAATCCGTTCATAAAATACAGTATTTTACTACAAAATTCAAAATGGCAGACGATCAAAATGGCCAATATGGAAAAAATTGGATATCATTTGACTCAACATGATGCCCCGAATCTAACGAGACCTTTTATGATTGTTGGACAAAACTTTCAGAAGTTATAAGTGAAAAAATCCATTTTTGTATCTCCGGACCAGTAGGTGGCGCTGCGCTGAAACGCAGTATGTAGCCTCAGGTCATGCTTGTGGTGACATGTACCAACTTTGGTCTGAATACGATAAAGCGTTGCAGAGATATAGTCTTGTGTCCAATTTGGGGTGCTCTGCATCAAGTTCATTTATGTGTTATGCAATAACAGTTGGGTTTATCAAAAAGCTTTTAATAACTTTTTGCCAGCATTGTCTGAAGAAGATCGGATTCGATTTTCATGAAAATAAGACTAACCGTCTAGGAGGAGTTTGAAAATTCAAAATGTGGAAAAATGTTCCTGATGGAAAATTATGTCATATGAGCCGAATAGGCTTGGGCCAAGGAATCAAGTGGTTTCTAGTCATTACGGTTTAAAAGTTATTAGCATAAACATGAGTGCAAATATGGAGAGCTGGTGGTGCTAGAAACTGTAAGGTGGGTGCCAGTAAGTCTGGGCTACCCCTCGAGAAAACAAAAGGCTCTCCTGAGAATTAACATTTGAACTCTCTCTTGCACATGCAACAGCAACATCCAAGACGCACCACAGAGTGCAGCTCACACCTCACTTTTACAGTCTCATCATCTCCCCCTGCTCCCCCCTTCTCCACCTCACCTAAAACTCACTGAAAACCTATGCAATGTTAAGTGTGTACAAAAAGTAACTATACATGTTTGGTATCATTTAAAGTGTTTCAGTGCCCCTGGTAAAATTCTCCCAGCCATAATGAAAAGCTAAAAAAAAAGTTATAAAATATGAGAAATGTGGTGTGCCCCTTAAAGGTGTGCCCTCCCCCAGTTCCTCCATTCAAACTACCTCCTGTATGTAAATAAGTATTCTCTTCTACAGGTATCAAGAACCCATTCGGGGAGTCTGTAGGTAGACTTCCCACACGATCGCTGTGTGTAGTTTTCATTGCCAGGTAAATATCTCTACAATTCCTCGATTTCTGAATTGTTGTTATTGTGTATGATTAACTGATGATTTATTCTATGAATTAGATTTTGAATTATTGTTTTATTACCTGGTCAATATTATGTTTGAATTCATTCTGAATTACTCTGAATTTATTTTCTCAAGTATCGAATAAGTGAAGACTTATGTTTCCGCAAATCTGCATCCAGGGTTAAGTGCATACTAGATCCCAGTTTAGATGGAACGTGAGGCACATCTGATTCTAGATTCCTGATTAACTGCTTGATTTTAAGTTGTTATGCAGTCGAAAATAGGGGATTAGATAAAAATACTATTAAGGTAATAGCAAGTAAATAGCAGCGTTATCTTAATGTACTAGTCATAACCTCTGGTTATTGTTTGGGCTTTAACTAACTTTAACTTATATGGGTGACTGTAGGGAGTTACATGGGTACGTTTTAGCAATAGCAAGCGTGTATGCGGCATTGTTGAATTGCTTTAGCCATAACCTCTGGTTATCTATCAGACTGGCGAGTTTGTGACCGTGAGATCTGCTTAAACGGCCGGCGCAAGACTCTCTGAGCGACATAGCTTCCTAATGAGCGAGTAAAATATAAAGTAAAGAGTTAAATAGAATAATCAAATGTTCACCCACATTTCATGATACTCGGATATCATTAAAAACCTTTTTTTCCATTTATGGAGTCAGATAAAATAACGAGGTAATACATATGAGAAAATGTGATTTATTTATTCTTGTTGTGTTGAGTAAAAGGAAATACAGTAACGTGCAGAGACCTTCACCCGTCCTATCGGATTAAAAGGCTTACAAGGGATTGAGGTAGAGACTCCAAATTTGCTATGGCAAATGTTCAGACTGTTCTCTATCTGTGTGCCAAATTTCATAACTTTACCGCCAGCGGTTCTATGAGCTACCATAGACTTCCAGAGCGGAAGAAGAAGAAGAAACGGAAGAATAATAAGAACGAAAACAGATACAATAGATGCCTATGCACCTTTGGTGCATGGCCCCTAATACGTTCACAGTAATAATAAGCTCACATTATTAGCACATTATAAATATTAGTTAATAAAATTAAACGGCTGTTGGTAAATTTAAGGCAGTCGATTTCTGCAAATGAAATGAGTTCGCTCGATGTTTAATTTAGTGCATGGTATTTTGACAGATTACAGTAAAGAACTTTACAATTAATAGTAAATTACTGGCAACAGTGTTGTTGTTTTTTTGTTGTTGAAAAAACTACTTCCCAATTCCATCCTGTGCATTCACCAAATTTTGCATACGTCATTGTAATCATGTCCTGACAACACAAATTTGGTGACTGTCCCAACTACTGGTCACAATTATAAGCAAATGTATAACAGAATAACTGTGATGGATTGGTCATCTGACTATGATGCTTCCCTACCTATAGCCTCAGATGCTGAATCAGTTTCAGCATCCCTGTGACCCAAAATAAGACAAAAGGATTTATGGTTTACAGTATAAGTAGTTTTAAATATGGCCTTTAAAGCATCATACAATTGATCCAATTTATGTCATGTAATTTCTGCTTGTAGTTATATGTTCTCTTGTACCTACATAAGAAGTATGTACGTAAATACGTATGAAAGAACCCAATTAAAGGGCCAATTTGTATTCCCCTGTACAGACAGTGACCCTTATTTACCACAGATCTGTACTGAAGCAGCTCCAGCAGTGACAGAAGCCTCCACATTTCCCTCAGCCTGAACTGTAGAAAGAAAGATGAAACAAAATTAAAAAGCATTGACATAAATCACACAAACAGCAGCAGAGAGGAAAGCTGAAAGCCAACAATTACATTATTGTTTAAATTAAAAACCATCACACTTATAAAAAGTCACTCTATTAAATAAAACAATACTTTTTTATTGTATTAATGTAATTTTAATGTTACCTTTTTTATGTTCATTCTCTAACTGTTCAGCCAGAAGGTTCTGGTTCATCTTCCTCAGGATGTTCACTGTGATCTTCACAGCTTCTGTTGGTCCAAAACGTGCCACCATTTTATCCACTGTGTCTAAGACATCCGTGTTCTCCATCTCAGAAGTTGAAACACACTCATGATTCTTCAAGTGCCACTGAAACTCCTTCAGATCATCTTTGACTAGTTCCTTCAGTGAGTTCATGAGCTGCTCCTTAACAGACGCCATATTCCTTCACTGAATCACTGTTACAGGACAAGAAAAAGATCACTCTTAACATTTGGATTTAGGTCCTCAAATGTTATCTGAATTATGAAATTAAGCTGTGATTAAATAGTTTCAACCACAACATTTAGATTAAAGTCTCAATATTGTCTGATACTGAAGGTCTAGATTCAATTTTTGAATCTATACAGGAATATATTTCATGAAGTAGTATTTATTAACTTACCATGAATAATGGGGATGTAGATGTTTCTTGTTCCTCCTTTAAACGGTCGTCTCTTATAGCAGAAGTTTTGAAAGTTGTCCCACTTCTGCATTTTTTATACAATGGGAGTGTTTTGTCCAAAATAAGCAGAACATTTAGTTATAGCAGAAACATTTTAGAAAAAGAAAACGAATCAAACTGTGTTTTCTCCCAGAGACGTCGAGAGAGAAAGTATGTGGAATGTGGAAAATCAGTCAGTCTTAAAAACATCCAAAAACACCTTATCTGAAGTACAATTCAGTGTATTGGAAATTACAGGTAAAATGAGACCGACATAGATGAGACATACAGATAAATATAGACAGACAGAACCAGAGACACTCTGGTTTAATACGGTGGAGAAAAGGATGATGCTAGTTTATAGTCTGTTAAATCTGGAAAAATAAGAGTCATTAAACCGCATGTTGCTACAGTGACATCTAATGAAGTGCATTTTAGTGAGCTTATTTACTAGTTTGAGCAATCTGGGGGTCTTGCTGAAGACACTCACCAACTCAGTGAAAAACATTTCAGAAAGCCTGTCTTTTTGCTCTGTCTTCAGATTACCGTAATTATCAAAATAAGCGCACACTATTTTCACTGTAACTGGTGAGACAAATGCCATGTTGAACGCTGCCGAGAATTGTGTCATAACCATAAAATTAAAAGATGCCTCTTTTGACACATTTTTGTAGAGTTATTACTTAATTTCATGGCAGGTTATTGTTTTCATGATCAGTCTCACTGCTCAATAAACATCACAAGTGACACACACCCTGCTACAGTGGTCAAACGTGTGAACAGCATCTTTATTACCAGGGCTGCGTTCAGCCCCGACAAAAAGTAGCAAAACATTTTTTTAACAGAAATGTTGGTGCGTTGAACACCCTGTTCTGATGACGCAAGAGTTGCAACTACAGAAGCTGAGAAGGACATTCTTTGTGTTCGTTTTGAAGAATTTTCGGAGCCTGATGAAATCGGTATAAATACGTGCAAAATATGCTCGATGTTACAGTCACTGCCCTTGCTGTCCAGAATACAAGAGAACATCCCAATCGAGTGAAGGGGTTTGTGGAAACTGTGGTTCCTAATTATTGTGGTCCAACATTTCCTCGAATTTCAGGATGAGAAGACAAACATTTCAGGTGAAGGATAATCCACTTCTTACCTCTGAGACTGTGTTATGATCTATATGACCTTATTATTTTTATTGTGAGTATTAGCCTATCGGTAACACTTAATAATAACTGCACGCTATTAATCATTAGTTAAGCATTAGTAAACAATTAATTCATAATTTATAAAGTATTAGTAGACATTAATAAGCAGTTTATAAATACAGTTATAAATGCTTTGTTCTTGGTTTATAAAGTATTTTTTTATTTTCATACTTTATTAATGATCAATTTATCATTTCTAAATGAAGTATTGCATTATTTACAAACCGGTTATTTAGAAGTTGTCAATGGTTCATAAGATCACTTAGAAAGTGTAAGTAAATGATTAATAAACTGTTTATATACATATTATTAATCAGACATATAGTAATAGTTACTTAGTGTGTTAATTAATGCTTTATTAACATGTATTTCTACTGTAATTCATGGTTAATTCAGGTAGTTGTAAAACATGTAGTAGTGGTCAGTGAACTATTTTTGTGAGTTCATCTATAGTGAGGACTAGTTATGCCTTATAAAGCGTTTATAAAGGAGATTTAAAGGCTCAGTTTAATATTTCTAAGTTCTGTATCGCTGTGTTGTGTTTGTTTCCTTTTTTTTGTTTAGAAGATAACTGAGTCTATAAATCTCATTTATAAATGCTTTACAAGGCATAACTAGTCCTCACTTTAGATGAGCTCACACAAATAGTTAACTGACCATTACTAAATGCTTTATAACTACCTGGATATACTACATTTACTTACACTTTCTAAGGGATCTTATTAATCAGTGACAACACCTAGTTTGTAAATAATGTAACTGGTTTGTAAATAATGCTGTACTTCATTTAGAAATGATAAATTGATCATTAACAAAGTATTAAAATACAATTATTATAGATATGCTTATAAATCAAGAATAAAGCATTTAAAGCTGTATTTATAAACTGCTTATTAATGTCTATTAATGGGGGAGACCGGGGACAGTTGTAACAGGGGATGGTTGCAACATGTCATTTTTCTCCAATCAGAAACAAGCTAGAGTGATGACACTCATACTGAACATGCACAGTTAGACCCTCCCCCCACCAAGAAAACGGTAGACATATTCAACATCTGCTTCTGCATTTATTGAACAAAACTTGTTTTGGAGGTATGAAAGTAAATTTTTTCATTAGATATATTTTTGTCATACTGTCCTGAAATTTTGTATGAATTAATCAAAACTTACTTAGTTTGAATTATTGTTTTGTTGACTTCTAAGTGACATGGTTAGCATGTGTCAAAGTCAGTGTGTCTAGCAGGAGTATGATGTTCTGTCATGGCTGATAGGGTCGGGGACGGTTGCAACAAGTTATAAATTGCATGTTTAATAAAAGTTTGTTGCATTGCAAATTGTTCAATTCTTCCTGTCTGACACTGAAATATGGAGGGATTAAATAGAATCTGTAATTCCTGCACACTGAATCTATGTAGGCCTATGTTCTACACATGAACAAACAAAACTCAATAACCGTTATTTGATAAATATGACTAAATAAATAAATAATAGGCTACAATAATATTATTGAAATAAATAATACTATAATATTATAGTAGGCCTAAAACAGTTAATATTTTCAGAATTATATGCTCACTGAGACAAAAAGCTTAAGTTAATTAATGAAATTTAAGGTATTTTTAATCATGTTGCAACCGTCCCTGGGTTGTGTTGCAACCGTCCCCTGGGTCGGGGTCAGTTGCAACATCTGACTTCTTCCATTTAAATAAATACTGTGAACGATATGTCATATATAATCATCTTTAAATGGTATGGGTAATTAGCAGACAGATGCAAGTTTAATATATACAAATTTGGTTGGTCTAGTCCAAATAGTCTCTGAGTAATTGAGAGAAATGCAAAAAGTGTTGCAACTGTCCCCGGTCTCCCCTGCTTTATAAATGATGAATTAACTGTTTATTAATGCTTAACTAGTGATTAATAGCATGCAGTTATTATAAAGTGTGTCGTGGATATTTTTCTAAACCTAATTATCTGGGGTGTCTCCAAATGGACACCCAACTCTGTACCTGGCTCTATCTATTGGGTCTCGTCCCCGACGTCCCCACTCTATAGATCACCTGCTATTCTGACTCGTTTTCCCTAAACCTAGTTTTCTAAACTAGCTTCCTACCTAAACTAGCTTCCTGCGCAGGAATAAATTGACAAACAGACCTGCAAATGTCCTTTAAATACTTTAAACCGTCAGGAGATCTTCCCGAGCAGTTCTCAGGGAATCTCTCCCAAGAAACAAGGCCGGAGGATCTCAGACAAATTCCATTGAGAATCCCACCGAAAAATACATATACAACAGTTTTTATAGTATAGAGGTATGGCATAAATTTCATGCTGTATTACATCATTTCCCCACTATTTGATTGGTTCTTCATATTCAAACCCCTCTGTTACTAGGTAAAGCAAACTTTGATCTTGTGATTACTTATCACAAGGTTTTAATGATGACTTAATTTGTTCTAACAGACTGTCTAGTTTCACTTCCCCTTTTTGTTATTAATACACATAGACACATACACTCAAAGTCACAAGTTTTTCCCCAAAGAGTTTGGAAACATTAAAAGCATATGAATGTTGTTCCTGCAAGAAAAACAAATGTTAGTTGATTAATTAAAGTTGATTAATTAAAATTCATTCACAAGTGTTACCGGCTTATCATTATTGCTGATCACTGGTGATATGCTATATTTTTACTATACAACTCTTATTGACATAGGCATGTCTTCTAATATCTTCAATTGTTACGTATACCAAGCTGCAAGACACATTTGTAAACGACTTTACTTGGACCCATTGTGCAAGCTGTCTCTTTAATACCGCATGGTTTATACACATGTTGCTGCTGATTGGGCTGACATTTTTGACACACCCAACAAAGAGAAAATGTATATCGGTGTCAAGAAACAGAGGGGTCCAGAGACGAAAGCAGGTACAGTCTTTTCATGAGAAAATTAGGCAACGCCGCTCAGGCTGATAAACAGAAAATATCTTCACAAAAAGTAACCAAGGGGTACTTCGCTGCTTTTTCTAAATACAGTAATAGATGATTTCAGCCGTAGATCCGGGCGGCTCTTGAGCAGCGTGGTCTGGACAACTGGTGAGACGGGGAGCTACACTCCACGGAGGCAACTGGATACAGCACAGAAGTGGTAAAACACAGCAGTAGATAACTGTGGCTCAATAGACAATCAGGACTAGACAGGACAGGACGAGACAGGAAATAACTTCTGAGAAGTAACGATAGCAGTCTTCAACGTGCATCAAGGTCAAACAAAAATCCGACAACACAGACACGAAAGAGAGAGCTAGATATAGCGTGGACAAAAGAGAAAGATAGAGAACAGGTGTGATGATGAGATGTGAATGGAAGGCTCGTCTGAGGACGACCTAGAGAGAATGAGAGCCAGCTGATGGTAATGAGAGGAAGAGATAATGGGTGTGTGCGTAAGAATGTAAGAAAAGAGAAGGTAGGGCGTAATACAACCAGCAGAGGGAGGCAAAGGAAAGAAAAAGAGAAAGAAAGAACCAGGATCATGACATATCGGTATTATACACCGTTTCCAGGAAACATGTCGTTCAACCCAGAAAACATAGCAAAACGTTGCGCACCGGTTTGAGCTTGAACGTGCCCCTGGTGTTACTAGACAGCGTTAAGGGTACATGTTGCAACATGTAAAGGACCCCTAACCTGTTCCCAAAGACCTTATAAAGTTACAACATGAAAAAAAGAATAAGAAAAAGAAAAGAAAAAAACAAACTGAAAAGCTTTACAACAAAAGCCACAAGCAGAACAAAGAGAAGTCTCCTTGTGTAAGTCTCAAGTCTCAGTGTGTGAGGCTGATCACAAGACAGGCAGCGATTGGCTGGAGCAAATGCAAATGGATGAACCAATGGGGGGCAGGCTCTTGCAACAGAAAACACACAGAGAGAAAGTAAAACACATAGGCCTAGAGGGCGTAACACTCAGATAGTGAGCGAGTCTTCCAGCTTATCTGTTCTTCTACAACAGGAAGGTTTAATACATGACAGTTTTTAAAGAGGTATGATCTAATTTTCTCTGTTTCACTTTTGAAAGAAATACTAATGGTATTTTAAACAAGATTATTTATTACACTATGTGAAATACAAAGAGAAAAAGCTCTTAAAGAAACAGAAGCAGATTAATAATCATCTCAATATTGATCTATAAATAAATACTGTAATGTTGGAGTGTATGCTTTGTTAGGCCAGTTGTTTTATATATTTTAATGGTCTCTTTAAGAATCTACAAAAAAATTTGGGGGTGTAAAAAAAGTACAGATGTCAAACATTTCACTCAGTTACAGCCAAAAACATACTTGAAAGTAAAAAAAGTGTCCACATTTAAATGTACTAAAGTATTTAAAAGTAAAAAGTAAACACTTATCTTAGCTTTTTAAGTCAACTTTTAAAACTTTTCTCATTTTAGTATTGTAAAAAAAGAGAAACCTGTCAAACCTGTTATCATTGTTCTGATTATGTAAGACTCTGACACACCAGACATTAAGCTAAAGCCAATGCCCAGAAACCTGAAACCTTTCATCTTTTCAGCAGATGATTTTACTGTGGTCGGACATTTGAAATAATGACGTGATCCACTGAAGTCTGTAATGCAGGTTTGGAATGACAATAACACAATTCTTCTAGAAAATGCTGTCTTATCTGTACTTACACATGTCATTGGCGGTTTAAAAAAGTAAAGCTAAATTTATGCGCGTATGATTGAGAATTAGAAAAAACTCATTTTCAATAATTATGGAAAGATGTAAGTCATGATTCCATATGACTTTGTACTTTTAAATCTACATGAAATTGTAATGGAGTAAAAAGTCTAAAAGGAAAAAAGGAAAAAAAATCCTTGTAAATGTAGGAGTAATAGTAGTACAAGTATTAGATATTTTTTTTTTAAATCCCGTAAAATAATACTTTAATAGTAAAGTACTTTTACTCAAATACTGTAATACCCTAATAAATAACACCCTCTGAAATAAGTTAAAATAATTCTAAAATAAGTTAAAATAATCTAACTCAATATGTCATGGCTATGTTCAATATTTTGCCTATTGAACACATACCCACCAAATTTAGTCACTCATTGCTTATTTAGTTGAAACGTGTCCTCAGTGTTGTTACTGTTTTCAATTGACTACTTCTCAGAAATTTGATCTTGTATTTTAATAGATACCTATACCTATATATGTATGTATATATATATATATTTATCTCTCTTCCTAAGGTAAAGGATCATGATGAAAACATTAAATGAATTAGCCCACCTGAGAGACTCTGGGTTCGGCAAACCCAGGCCCAGACACGGACTCAATCTCCTCTACTGGTTTGCCAAAGATTGTGTTTCTTTTGACAATGACAACGTCATGCTCTCTAAATGTGACCCAGCCGATGGAGATTTCGGTTTTCACGATTTTGAGAACAGAATTGACGAATATGGGGATAAACTTCTTCCAGACAGAGATTACCCTTACTATGTGGTTGGCAATCTGAACATTAAAAAATACCCAAAAGCTGAAGATCTTCCTAAAGACGTCTTAAAAGACAAATCTTCTGACCAGCACAACAGCAACACAGACCGCATCATTGTCAGTCTCTACGATGAGGAGTGGTTTCATAGAGTTTATGTGACTCAACACCACGACCGCTCAAACTACGATCCAAACGCCACTTACCAGATCTCCAGAGGCCTTCTCATGATCATCAGGAGGATGCGTTTAAAAGAGTTTCTGGAGAAGATGGGTTATTACACATATATTCAGCCTGTCTTACCACCAGTTATCAATAATAGACCTCAAACTACAAACACAGTCAGTTCAAATTCCACTGCGGTCACTATACCATCCAGTGATTCAGATGACAGTGAGCCTCCTGAAACACAGATACTCATACCATCTACACAAAACCACTCAGAAAACCGACGCACGACACAGGGACTCTGGGAAAGATTCTGCACCATACTTTAAAACAAACTATTTTCTACTGCTGGTCTCAAATGCTTTGGAAATCTTCCACAGGATGTGCGTTCCAGTGGACAATTTCATATTTCTCTTTTCCTTGACTACAAAGACAAAAGCAAATAATGAACATTAAAAATATTTTCACTCTCTTGCCACCACAAAAATTTATGTGAAATGAAATTTGGTCTCATCCGAACCGAGTGTTTTCTGGTGAGCTTTATCGCTATTTTTCTCCTTAATTGTACAGTTACACTGATAAACAATAATATTACTGGTATTCAAGGCCGAAGACAAAACTTTTTCATGTTAACTAATGTGGTTACAGAAAATTCTCAGTTTTGAACAAAGATTTTAGTAAAAAAAGGCAACTAGTCAGATCAGCAGTGCTCAATGACACTGAAAATATGGCAAATCAATAAATAATTCTCTTTATGATGAAGAAAAGCAGGAAAGACACACTGACGGTTCAATTCTATTAAATTGAAAGTGTATGTGTTTGCATAAAATTACAGCACTGCTAAAGATTTTAGTGAGCATTACTCAGTTCAATGCAGTTACAGTTGTGCACATGGCACAAGAACAGACTTGGAAAGTTATAAGTTTTAAATACTTTATTGTCTTTATTATGCTATGTTATAATGACTGAGATCCCACTACTGCAAAATGCAGCAGTGATGTAATGTAGTGATGTACTGTACACTTTAAATTGTAATGTAGACTCATGCATTTTCTGTAAAGCTGCTTAGAAATAATATGCTTTGTGAAAAGCACTATACAAACAAATGCATGTTGTTGTTAAGCTAAATAAATGACTTTATAAGACTGGTTTATTATTTCTATAAACTTTAGACATGTAAAACATCTGTGTTTGTGCATCAATGTCTGTAATGTGTGCTGTAGGTGTGCAACTTAGGGACCTTGTCCAAGACGTAGGATACTCCATATTGGTCAGTCGTATCCGACATGAAGGATCTGCAGATGAAACTGTGAACACAAACACTATTAACTTAAGTGAATGAATAAGCAATAAGCAATATGCATTCGCACTGTTGACGAATGTTTCAATATGTGTTGACACAAATTACTCTTTTTGAATGTTTCATTGATATAACATGACACCGAGATGTTAGAAAAATGCCTTGTGACATCACTGTGTGATGACATAAGGTACCAATTAATCATTTTTTTTTTAACCGGTTCACGGAAATGAATCGGACTTCTTCACATCACTAATGAAGTGACTGCAGAATAAATCCTGTTCATTACATTTAAATATCATTTTAGATTATTATCTTTGCTCAACTGTCACCTGTTTAAGTTCAAGATTCTCCTCCATCTGCTTCCTGCGGACGTGGACCTCCTGAAGCTCCGCCCTCATCCTCCTGAAGCTCCGTCCTCACCATCCTGAAGCCCCGCCCTCATCCTCCTGAAGCTCCACACTCATCCTCATGAAGCCCCGCCCTCATTATCATTAAGCTCCTCCCTCATCCTCCAGAAGCTCCACACTCAAGGTGTGTTCGACATCGGCATTTTGCATTTTGTTTATCAAAATGAAACGAATTTTTTAATCTGTTTTATTTTCAATAAATATGACACAATATAATATCGCGACTACATGAAAAGAGTGTTTACTGTTATAAAAAAAAATGATTTGTGAGCATTAGTGGAACTATAGGCGTGAGAATAAACACGAAACACACGTGATTGTTGTCATGCGGTGAATCCAGCCAATCATGGAACAGCTGTGTTCCACGCAGTTACCACGTCATCAGAGCTTGTCGCTCTCGCTGTACTTTGATGGCATACGTCACAGTCACGTGGCGTCGGCACTGTATCAAGTCGGACAAAATTTCTAACCAGCATGCACTGCTTCAAGTCAGCTGCCGATCGGTCTGTGAAGTCCTGCATGAAGTCGAACAAGCCTTCATCCTCCTGTAGCTCCGCCCTCATCCTCATGTAGCCCCGCCCTCATCCTCCTGAAGCTCCACCCTCATCCTCCTGAAGCTCCACCCTCACCTTCCTGAAGCTCCGCCCTCACCCTCCTGAAGCTCCTCCTGCAGATTGTGGGAGGTCTGTAGTTTCTGTGCTGAACAATCAGGGCAGTGGAAATAAATGAATGGACCAGGCTTCAGTGTTTTGGTCACAGACTCCATCTTGCTATCGTTAAGTGTTTATGTATAATATAATTTTTTATTAATTGAATTGGTCATTCATTTTAAGAAAAAAAAAGACAATACACTTGCATTTATGCATTTAGAAGACTTAGAATTGCAACAATAAATTATATTGGTAACACTTTATAGTACAATTAAAACTGTCAACATTAATGTTGCGTATTTAATTTAATATGTAATAACAAATGATACAAATTCTACAGTATTGCTTGAGCTCTATTAATAATAGAATTTACTGCAGATACTAATACATGTTTAACATTTTAATGAGAAGTGCTGTATGTGTATAAATTAACATTAACTTAAATAAATGCTTTAAACAAAATTTGTTTATTGTAGGTTCATCTCCGTCTTAGATATTAAATGCTAACTGAGATAATTCCATTCTAAATGGGTGAAGCCCGGATGAAATGTATTCATATAGTTTGGGTATTCATTTGGTTTAGTAATATTTCTTTAATATTATTTTCTAATATTCTATTTATATACATGTATTGTATGTGTATTGGTTTCCTTGTATAATATTATTTTCATTGAAAAGGAAGGAAAATGTATGATTATGTGTTGAGTTAAAAGTACTTGCCAAAGTATTCTCGCTTCACGAATGGGATGTAGGACACGCTAAGGGAGTAGAGCATAACATATGGCTCTCTGATTCAAGACCCTTTCGAGAGCGCTCCAGGCATCTAGCACCCGCAGATATAGACGATGTGAGGAAACATCTACAAGATCTCTTAATTGTTGGTATTATTAAAGAGTCTCGCAGCCCATATGCGTCCCCAATTGTGATTGCAAGGAAAAAGAATGGAGCAGTCCGTATGTGTATTGATTATCGAACCCTGAATGCAAGAACTGTTCCCGACCAATACACAACACCCAGAATTGACGATGCACTGGACTGTCTAGCAGGTAGTCAGTGGTTTTCCGTTCTCGATTTAAGAAGTGGCTATTATCAGATAAACATGGCAGAAGCCGACAAGGAAAAAACTGCTTTTATCTGCCCTTTAGGATTTTTCCAATTCGAGAGGATGCCACAAGGGGTCACTGGAGCGCCTGCGACGTTTCAGAGACTAATGGAGAGAGTCGTCGGAGACATGAACCTACTCCAAGTCTTGGTGTATCTAGACGATTTAATTGTCTTTGGAAGGACTCTGGAGGAGCATGAGGAGAGGCTCATGAAAGTACTGGATCGTCTGGAGGAAGCTGGATTAAAGGTGTCCATTGACAAATGTCATTTTTGCCAGAACCGAGTGAAGTACGTTGGGCACATAGTATCCAAGGATGGAATAGCAACAGATCCTGACAAAATTGAGGCTGTGATCAGTTGGCCTCAACCATCGGACCTGAAATCCCTGCGATCCTTTTTAGGATTCTGTGGCTACTATCGGCGGTTCATTGCCAATTACTCTTCCATTGTTAGGCCGTTGACTGAGCTTACTAAGGGCTATGCGCCGACACAACAAGGAAAGAAGGCAGGCAAAGAAAAGAGACAGGCGATAACTGCACTGAAGGAACGAAAGTGGTCAAGCAAAATAACAGATCCCGAAGTGGTGGCATTGAGGCATGAAGCTGGAAAACTAATAATGAAAGATGGATTGCTTCAGCGAGTAACTAAAAAGTCTGATCGAGAATTCTTTCAATTGGTTTTGCCAACCAAGTTCCGAGAAGTAGTTCTTAAAGCCATGCATGAGGATCTAGGTCATCTGGGGGTAGAAAGGATTACAGAACTTGTGAGAAATCGATTCTATTGGCCCAAAATGTCTCTTGATGTGCAAGAATATGTCAAGAACTGTGGAGCTTGCATTACACGTAAGAGTCCATGTCAAAGAGCTGCCCCATTGCATCAGATAACAAGTAGTGGGCCGATGGACTTAGTGTGTATTGATTTTCTTACTGTGGAGCCAGACTCAAAAGGTTTGGGCAACGTGTTAGTAATTACCGATCACTTCACACGTTATGCACAAGCATTTCCCAGTAAGAATCAAAAAGCTCTTACTGTTGCTATACTGGTAGAGAAGTACTTCATTACGGCCTACCAGCACGCATTCACTCAGATCAGGGTCATGACTTTGAGAGTCGGCTGATAAAGGAGTTGTTGAACCTGCTTGGTATAAGAAAATCAAGGACAACGCCGTATCATCCTCAGGGTGACCCGCAGCCTGAGCGGTTCAATCGTACACTCTTAGCTATGCTTGGGACCCTGAATGCTGAGAAAAAACTAAATTGGAGCCAACAGATACCTTACTTGGTGCATGCTTATAATAGTACCCAGAATGATGCTACTGGGTACTCGCCCTATTTCCTGATGTTCAGGAGAGAAGCCCGGCTACCTGTAGACATCTGTTTTGGAACTTCACCAGATGGGATGGATGATATGTCACACTCACAGTACATCAGCAATATGAAAAAAGATCTAAAACGGGCGTACCAGTTAGCAACGGAAGAGGCTGACAAAGTCCATCAAAGGAATAAAAGATCATATGACAAATGAGTGTCATTTCAATCCTTGAATTCTGGGGGTCGTGTGTTGATCAAGAACTTAGGGTTGAAAGGTAAACACAAGCTTCAAACCAGATGGAGTCCAGTATCCTATGTAGTCTGTGAGAAACTCCCAAATATACCAGTATATCGGGTAAAACTTGAAACAAGAAGCGGAAAGGTCAGAACACTTCACAGAGACCAACTGTTACCCATAGGGCAACTTGTGAGGTGGCCACAGAGCAAAGTGGAGAGAAACCCAGTGAGGAGGAAGAAAAGAACGGATGTTGATGCTCCCGTGCTGACAAATGAAGATATATCATCTTCTGAGACTTCCTCTGAGTTTGAATACAATGTTTCAAAACCTTACAGATCATATCTGGAGGGAACGCTGAATAAGTATGACATTTTGCCCAGCCAGTCAGAATAGGTATACCAGGAAGGGAACCTGCTCCATGAAGGCCTTGGTACTGAGGAAGAAGAATTGGTACACGAAGAGGATGCAGAGAGCGACGTTTCGAGTTCGTCCGGTTCTTCTGTAGAAGATGAAGAGGAAAGTCAAGAAGAGACAAGCGAGGAAGTGGAAGAAAGTGAACCAGTTAGGGAAAAAAGGAGAGTAAAGCCAGTTGTTAAACTCACCTATGACGAGCCAGGGAAGTCAAGAGATCAGTCAAGTCAAGTCAAGTCATTTTCATTTATATAGCGCTTTTAACAATGTAGATTGTCTCAAAGCAGCTTTACAGAGATAAATGTATAATTTAACGTAAGATTGTTTTGGCTTTATAGCGGTTCTTTAATAAAGTTATTTTCCAGCTAAAGTTAGTTTTGATTGATTCGCTTCCATCGCAACGATCATTTGTTTTTAAATTAGGGCCGCCAAGACGACACCATTCTCTCTACACAGACTTTAAACGCGAACCTGTGAGAAACGCTGATGGCGTTCAGATGCGCATTAAGAAAGGGTTCTATAGTTATGTGCGTTTGAATATATGTGTGCAGGTTTGGAATTCCCTACAAACCAAACCTAAACAAATTACTGGTGTTTCCTTATAGTTTTGATTCAGAATTTTATTTTATTTTATCAATTCGGGGTAGATACGCAAATTGAGTTTTCCCGACGACGCGTTATCTGTAGAGTGGGAAAGGGATCCTCCATAGGGAGAGACTAGTTGGCACTTCAGCACTGCGTTGACACCGGGTCCAGGCGAAGGTCCTTCATCAGATCTGGAAACGGCCTGGATCCGGCAGGCTGCGGGAAAACCTTGGGATAAACAAAGACACTAAAATTAGCGTAGATGCCATTCTTCTCATGATGTAACAAGTACATCAGGATTTATGGGAAGTGTTCCTGGTTCCGGCTGACCTAATCTATGCAGCCTAATATTGAATTATAGAAGTCTATAATGTATTATGTGAACGCTATGTCAAAGAGATGTGTCTTTAATCTAGATTTGAACTGACAGAGTGTGTCTGCTTCCCGGACAATGGTAGGAAGGCTGTTCCAAAGTTTTGGTGCTAAATAGGAAAAGGATCTACCGCCAGCAGTTGATTTTGATATTCTAGGTATTGTCAACTGGCCGGAATTTTGAGATCGCAATAGACGTGAAGGAGTATAATGCGTTAAGAGCTCGCTCAAGTACTGCGGAGCTAAACCATTTAGTGCTTTGTAAGTAATCAGCAATATTTTAAAATTGATGCGATGTTTAATAGGGAGCCAATGCAGTTTTGACAGAACCGGGCTAATATGCTCATACTTCCTGGTTCTGGTAAGAACTCGAGCTGCTGCGTTTTGAACTAGCTGTAGTTTGTTTATTAAGCGTGCAGGGCAACCACCCAGTAGAGCATTACAATAATCTAGCCTTGAGGTCATGAACGCATGGACTAATTGTTCCGCATTTGTCAATGAGAGCATATGACGTAATTTAGATATATTTTTAAGATGGAAAAATGCGGTTTTACAGATACTAGACACGTGACTTTCAAATGAAAGATTGGTATCAAAGAGCACAACCAGGTTCCTAACCGACGACGAAGACTTAACAGAGCAGCCATCAAGTGTTAGACAGTATTCTATCTAGGTTATTACGTGAGGAAGTTTTTTGTCCAATAATTAGAATCTCTGTTTTTTCAGAATTTAGAAGTACTGTAGGAAATTACGAGTCATCCAATTTTTTATATCAGCTATGCATTCTGTTAATTTTGTGAATTGATAAGTTTCGTTAGGTTTTGAAGAAATATAGAGCTGAGTATCGTCGGCATAACAGTGGAAGCTAATTCCATGTTTCCTAATGATATCTCCTAATGGCAGCATGTACAGAGTGAACAGCAGCGGTCCTAGTACTGAGCCCTGTGGTACGCCATACTGAACTTGTGATTGATAAGACATCTCTTCATTTACTGCTACAAACTGATAACGGTCAGATAAGTATGATTTAAACCATGCTAGTGCAATTCCACTAATGCCAACATAGTTTTCTAGTCTATTTAAAAGAATGTTGTGGTCAATGGTGTCAAACGCAGCACTAAGATCGAGTAACACTAATAGAGAGACACAACCACGATCGGATGATAAGAGCAAATCATTTGTTACTCTAACGAGAGCAGTCTCAGTACTATGGTATGGTCTAAATCCAGACTGAAAATCCTCGCAGATATCATTTCTTTCAAGAAAGGAACACAGTTGTGAGGATACTGCCTTTTCTAATATCTTTGACAGAAAAGGTAGATTCGAGATCGGCCTGTAATTGACTAATTCTGAAGGATCAAGTTGCATTTTTTTAACAAGCGGTTTAATCATAGCCAGCTTAAAGTTTTTTGGTACGTATCCTAGAGACAAAGAGGAATTAATGATATTAAGAAGAGGATCTATGACCTCTGGAAGCATCTCTTTCAGTAGCTTAGTCGGTATAGGGTCTAACATACATGTTGTAGATTTAGATGATTTAACGAGTTTAGTAAATTCTTCCTCTCCTATAGCAATGAATGAATCAAATTTTTCCTCAGGGAGACTACAATGCACTGCCTGATGCGATACTGTAGTAGACGGTTGCATAGTTATAATTTTATCCCTGATATTATCAATCTTATAAGTGAAGAAGTTCATAAAGTCATTAGCTGTGCTGCTTGGAACCTTCTGTGTTTGAAGCTTTCTTTTTCGTTAGTTTAGCCACTGTTTCAAATAAATACCTAGGATTATGTTTATTTTCTTGAAAAATAAGCAGATCTAGCAGCTTTTAAAGCCTCTCTGTAAGCAATCGAGCTCTCTTTCCATGAAATGCGAAATACCTCTAATTTTGTTTTCTTCCAGTTGCGCTCCATTTTTCTGGCTGCTCTCTTAAGGGCCTGAGTGTGCTCGTTGTACCACGGCGTTGGATTATTTTCTTTAATCTTCTTTAAGCGCAAAGGAGCAACTGTGTCTAAAGTGCTGGAAAAGAGAGAGTTAAAAGTTTCTGTTGCAATATCAAGTTTTTCTAAGCTATCCGGGATGCTAAAATGATGAAACTGATCAGGAAGATTATTAATAAAGCAATCTTTAGTAGCAGAAGTGATAGGTCTAACATATTTGAAACACGGAGTCGGCTTTGCAGCCTTGGCTAAATGTAATTTACACGAGACTAGATAATGATCTGAGATGTCATCGCTCTGCTGCAGAATTTCAACGGCATCAACATCTATTCCATGTGATAATATTAGATCTAGAGTATGATTACGACGATGAGTAGGTCCTGACACGTGTTGTCTAACTCAAATTGAGTTTACAATGTCTTTAAATGCCAAACCCAATGCATCTTTTTCATTATCGATGTGTATATTAAAATCACCAACAATTAGTACTTTATCTGCAGCCAATACTAACTCTGATAGAAAGTCCGCAAATTCTTTGATAAAGTCTGTATGGTGCCCTGGTGGCCTGTATACAGTAGCCAGCACAAATCTCAAACGTGATTTATCATTTTTACTATATATTTTTACATTAAGCACTAACACTTCAAAAGAATTATATTCGAAACTTGATTTCTTAGTGGTTTTGAAAATATTACTATAAATTACAGCAACACCACCCCCTTTGCGTTTAAGACGAGGTTCATGTTTATAACAGTAATCTTGCGGGGTGGACTCATTTAAAGTAATGTAATCGCTTGGTTTTAGCCAGGTTTCTGTCAAACACAGCACATCTAGGTTATTATCTGAAATCATATCATTAACAATGAGTGCTTTTGAAGTAAGCGATCGAATATTCAGCAACCCAAGCTTTAGCATTTGCTCATCTGTATTATAGCTGTTTTTTATTTGTTGAACATCAATTAAATTTTTAACCTTAGATAGGTTTAAACATTTTTTGGATTTCCAAAATCGGGGAACAGACACAGTCTCTATATGATGATAGCTAGGTGAAAGAGGCTCTATGTGATGGGATTTATCTGACCTGGGTGACGCGAGGCCGCTAGCAGACGGTTGGTTTAGCCAGTCTGTCTGCTTCCTGACCTGGTGCCCAATTTGTCATGTTTGAGCTCTAAGACTATGAGCCATATTACTAGATAGAAGAGCAGCACCATCCCAGGAGGGATGAATACCATCTCTTTTCAACAGGTCAGGTTTGCCCCAAAAACTTTTCCAATTGTCTATGAATTCTATATTATTACACGGACACCACTCAGACAGCCAGCGATTCAGTGAACACAATCTACTAACTATCTCATCACTCCTGCGAACAGGAAGGGGGCCAGAGCAAATTACAGTGCCTGACATCGTACTTGCAAGTTCACACACCTCTTTAAAGGTCCCATTCTATGTGATCCCATGTTTCAAACTTTAGTTAGTGTGTAATGTTGTTGTTAGAGTATAAATAATATCTGTAAAATTATAAAGCTCAAAGTTCAATGCCAAGCGAGATATTTTATTTAACAGAAGTTGACTACAAAAAACGGCTGGATTGGACTACACCCCTCTACATCCTGCTTTAGTGATGTCACTAGAACCGTAACCTCCGCCCACAGGAACACAGGCGTATGATGGCGAAATGTCAACAGACGTGGTTGATGTTTATCTATAATCGGATACCGCAAAAGTTTAATTCGAAGTTGTTAGTTTGCTCTGTCCATTTCACCACGGACTGTTTTTCTAACCTGGAATAATATCAAGCAGACTTCTCTCAGCGTTTCATACTGACGAAGGGGACTATTTCAACTATATTCCAGCAAGCGGTAAGTAGTGATTTAATATGGAAGTAGCGATCACTCTTCACATCGTTCGTTTCTCTTAGTAGGATGAAAATAATCTTACTTAAACTGTGATTAATATACAGAAAGTGATCAAAGAACAATCCCTTTCCAATCGCCCAAGCTATCAATCACACAGCGCGAGTTTATCTGGACACTTGCCAAAACTCGTTATGAAATCAATGATGCTGTTACACTGCACAACGAAGCTCTTACTGTATTTATCATGTTTGCATTGGTGAAATCATTAGTGAGTGCAGAAACTGCGTTGCAATTATAAGATCTTTCACGCGATCAACAGGCTGTCATCTGCTCAATGCTCATAACTGCAACCTTTTATGTGATTGAAATAGATCTAAATACTTAAAAAACTTCTCACGATTCGTTAATCCAGATAGCTGTAATAGTAAAAACGTATAATAGCTGTAATAGTAAAAGTTTTCCAGATAGTTCCACATTAATGCCAGATATTTCATATGCAAGCATGTCAGCCAATCACAGCAGAGGGCGTTTACACTGAAGTCTCACAGCAGACACGCCCCTTCAAACAGAGTGTTCAAACCAGGGAATGAAATCAGGCTAGGAAATATGCCTTTTATTTCTAAATTATAACAATTTTTGATCTAAAAAACATACTAACATTATAAGGGCACCCCTGGAAACATTATTAAATAATAAAAATAATCCATGGAATGGGACCTTTAATATTAATTTTGGTGATCTCCGACTGGCGGAGTCAAACATCATTAGTGCCGACATGAATAATGATCTTAGAGAATTTACGATTAGCATTAGCCAGCACTTTTAAATTTGCTTTGATGTCAGGCGCTCTGGCTCCCGGCAAACATGTGACTATGTTCGCTGGTGTCTCTATTTTCACGTTCCGTGTGATCGAATCACCAATTACTAGAGCACAATCAACATAATTCTCAGTGGGTGTTTCACTGAGCGGGGCAAATCGATTTGTTGTGGTAATCGGAACGGAAGAGTGGTTTTTTGATCCGCGACTAGAGCGATCCCTCACTGTCACCCATTTGCCCGGCTGCACAGGCTCTACTTCAGCTGGAACCGAATCATGTAAAGAGTTCACTATGCTAGGCGCATCCAAAATAGTATCTAAAGCTCTAGCACTCTTACTATCCTCAATTAAAGTTTGGATGCGTGTTTCTAATTCTGAAATCTTCTCTGTCAGCCTAACTGTCTCCTTACATTTATCACATATAAATCCTACATTGCCAACAGAGAAGTCTATGCTAAACATGTGACATGAAGTGCAGGTGACAATAACAGGACAAGACATTACTCACCGTGTTTGTTGACTGATTATTACTTACCTGAGCTTTTATGAACTCAAAGGCGTGAGCGAGCGAGAGAAAAATAAATAAATAAAACAGCTGAGCGCACGGGTGGCGCGTTAACAGGCTAGCAGTAGCGAATTAGCGTGTTGTGTTTGTAGTAACGGAAGCTAGCGATGTCAATCTGAGATGTTGGGTAAGCTGTATTTAGTATAAACAACTACAAATTGTAGTAAATGATGGTTCAAAACAAAGAAATACGAGGCTAAGACGGAGCTTACAGCACCGAAGCAAACACACTCACAGCAGGCAGCGAGGCAGACAGGAGCAATCGATCAGCCCCTAACTATTGTTCACAGAGGAGTAATAATTCAAATAGGCAAAAAAGTCAATCACAAGAAACGTAAAGCAGTAGTGTAAGTAAGATCCTAAAAGAAAATATTAGGTAGTCCACTAGTCTGTATGGGGACATCCAGACATTCAAAGGGGGGAGGGTGAAGCCCGGTTGAAATGTATTCATATAGTTTGGGTATTCATTTGGTTTAGTAATATTTCTTCAATATTATTTTCTAATATTTTATTTATATACATGTATTGTATGTGTATTGGTTTCCTTGTATAATATTATTTTCATTGAAAAGGAAGGACAATGTATGATTTTGTGTTGAGTTAAAAGTACTTGCCACTGTTAAGAGCTGGGATTGGTTAAATGTTGAGGGGGCGGGGAGAAGGGGGGACGTCCGGAAAGAAGAGGTGATGGCTGGAAGATCGATCGTGTCTGAGTACTAGTTTGATAAAAGATACCATTTTAGGACAGTTGTCCATACGAGAACTGATTTAGAGTTGGTAAAATGTTGTTTGAACGTGTGGGGATAGTAATTTCCCCTTTTGATTATCAAATGACTGAGTAGCGCGATTCTCAAGAAACAGCGCTTATCACACGTGAGAGACGCGAGGTCGCGTTTGTGGAAAACTACCGTGAATCGTCTCTCTTACCAAATCCATAGAAGACATCCCAGATAGCGCCCTGAGATACCAGGGATTCTTAGTGGTTCCTCTGGCAGCGTTGGACAAGTTCACTGATCTGCCGTCAGTTAATCGTACCGCAATCCCCCTCGTGCCCAAGTACAGCTCGCTGCATCCTGCGGTGGATATCCAACCCGACCCACATCCAAGTGTGACATTAGAAGCCACGCCCATCCAAGTGTGACGTCGGAAGCCTCGCCCATGTCTAAATATGGCACGTGACTCGATTTGTTGTACGCATGCGCAAAATGGCGCTGCTTCCTGTCGGAAATATATTTACGGTTGTTATCATAGTTATTGGTTTATAATAAAGATGAGGTTATTGGTGTAGAGGTGTGATGCAACAGATTATTGGTGCAGTTAAATTGTGACGCTTTGGCAAGCTTGGAATGGTCTAATTCACAATCACTCCCTCAACAGCTGTATTAGACAATACGTTACCTCTGCATTGCTCACTGGTTTTGTAAGTTAATGACATGGTAGTACAAGTAAACAATGTACCTTAAAATGATATTTTTGTATTTCTCTTGTATTTCTGTTACACAAATGGTAATCAATAATCATGGTTTTGCTATAATAAACGTATAAGGGAGCATCTATACTTAAACTAAAACAAGTTTTTGTCACTTTCTTAATTATATGTACTCCAAACTGCACTTATAGTTATCCCTTCTAAATTAAAAAAAATGTGGTTATAGAAATATTGCATTTTTACAACCAAATTAAGAATTCACTTATTAGTTAATGCCTGTTATAGCAAATGACTTTGAAATCAAATAATAGAACAGCAGAATGGAATTTATGTAAACCTTAAGTTAAAGAACCAATATGGTGAAACTTGAAAAATTAGAATATCGTGCAAAAGTTCATTTATTTCAGTAATTCAACTAAAAGCTGATACTAATATATAATATAGTCTCATTACATGCAAAGTGAGATATTTCAAGCCTTTATGTGTTATAAATTTGATGATTATGGCTTACAGCTATGTTGAATTACTGAAATAAATGAACTTTTGCACAATATTCTAATACATAAAAACCAGTTAATCTCTCGCTTCCCCTTCTGTACAGGTTTTATGAGTTTAACATATCAAAATATAACATCAGAATATCATCATAGTTCAAAATATCTTGGTCACAAATTAATATTTTAATTTAATATTTTGTGTTAATACATCAAGTTTACACACATGGGTCTAAAATGACCCATCTATGCAAGCGTGATAACTTTTTCTTAAAATAACCAATGTCACAGTTGTTCAGAACAACACATTCACTATACTACTTAAAATCAATAGTATATTCCTGCACAATCGGAGGCTGCAGCTCGTTTATATACTGTCTGCTGCAGCTTTAAGACCCCGGTAACAGGACCCTAGTTTTTTGTGACAGCGCCACCTGCCGAACTGGATGATATAGCAATTTGGGCATGGGCGTGGTGGCTTCTGACGTCACACTTGGATGTGGCCGGGTTGGACGTCCACCGCAGGATGCAGCGAGAGGCTACTCCTCGTGCTGGAAGTGTGTGCATCATGAAAGCTGGCTCGAACTAACGATCGGTAAGACAGTTGTTTATTTTGTTTACTCATTGAGTGAAGCGGCAATCTGTTTTGTGCCTCAACGAACCCCAGCATCGTATCAGGCCTGCAACAGGGTATTTATTTTATTAAGATTTGCATATTTGAATTGACACCCGGGTGTTTTTGATTACTGTTGGGGAATGTTTATGTGAGCCGTAACCATTGTGTTGAGACAACAAAGACTCTTTGGACTTGAGTATACTTATCAACACATTGGTGATATTTGGGGCATTTTGTGTATTTACTGTCCATCTTATTACTTTATCTGTTATATAAATCACCAGAGTGATATGGAATATTAATGCAGTGTTGTATTTGTAAATTGTTGATTTGAGTTTGAAGGAGGAAAGATCCATTTATTGTAAAACTTTAAAGGGTTAACTTTTATTTTATCTCCAATTTTTTCTCCAATTGATTTTTTTATTTTGAGTAAACTACTAAAAGTTTATATTTTACTTCAGACTCTGTGGTTATTTTAGTCTATTATTAAGCACACTAATTGAGAAGATAAGGGTTTATTGAAATAAAATTAATAATATTCAGAGGCTACTTAGAGAGATCTAAAAAATAAACTAACCCAGGGCCCCTCCCACTTAAATCGAAGGGAGAAGGGCGCTACATTTATGTTAAGCTTTTTAATGTTTTATTTTCAGAAAATGCACTGAAAGATGATGGAAGAAAAGAATGGCACTACTGTTAAAATAAAATTCCCAATAATTGCAATAACGAATTGCAGGACTCTAAACCTCAATGTGATCCAGTGTAAATCCTCTGTCACAATTCTTGACTTTGAAGTGGGAAATCAAAACACTCACAAGAGCCTCCAGATTTGATTAATAACTCTTATTTAGGTAGTTCATTGGAAACCATCCAACTTTGTGCGTAGATGAGCATGTAAACTACCACCAATGAATGTTTTAGCCCAGAAAAAGCCTTCCTGTGTGAAACTAAAACAAATCTTGTATGTAAATGTATGTATGTAAATAAATTCTAAGTTTAAATTCAGCAGAAATTACCATCCCTTAACCCAACATGTGTTCTATTTACCCAGCCCTTGGTGTTTTTAAGAGTGTATGTATTTGTATACACATTTATATGGATTGGTGTGTGTATGTGTGTATTTAGGTGTGTATGTATAGGTATGTATATGGGTATATCCATGTATGTATGTATATGGATGTATCTGGATATGTATGGCATCCGTATATGTACTTATGTAGATACATGAATGGAAGCTGTTTAATTTGATATATTTATGTATTTTACTATTTTTAGTTATTTACTGTCTTATTTTAAACAATACATTGGAGTGTTGTGCTTAAACTAAGGGACTGAGTGGCATTGTTGATATGAAATGTAATGTAAGTGAATTAAGTGTGTATGTGGGCAAGAGAATGGAGGTGTTTTTGAGTTTATTATGCTAATTAAGACATTGCATGGTATTTTGTAATTGATAAATATTCCGATTATTGATTGATGGCATTGTCTATTTTTGCTTCTGTAACACCTTAATTGGAAGTCTAAGTCTAAATAATTAATGGTGGCAAATCAAAAGTTTAAAATATTCCTGAGATAGGCAGGAGTGAACCCACTGGATGGCCACAGATAGAATTGTATAAGACAGGGAAGCAGGAAATTTGAGGATTCAGATGAATAGCTGGACATCTAGGCTTTGTTGTTTGTTCAATAAAGTCTGAATTTTTGGCACCTGGAACCCTCGACTCGAGAAATCTTTTCTTCTGAGAAGTAATTCTGAGTCTTTTCAACTATTTGCTAATTTACCTTGAATAATTATATACAGGTTTTTTTTTTTTTTTTTTTTTTTTTTTAAATCAGCTCTTTCACGAGTTCACACGTACATGAAATCAGATATAGTAATTTATGTGTATTTGGTGTGCTGTCTGGGAGAGGGCTCCGAGCTCGGAATTTGGCCCGAACCCAGAGTACTCCCCCCTTTTGACTGGGATAGAAAACCAGCCAAGAGTGAGGTGATGGGGTGGTGGAGGGATGCTGTGAAACTGTCATGGGACAGAGGTGAGGGAAGGCTATATTTATACTGGCTTACTCCTGTGCTTAATTTAGGTAAACCACACCATTTTTGGAAAACACTATAATACATCATATGATTCAGTAGACAAAATTGCACACAGGTAAGACAATATAAATTTCAGGAAATGTATGAAGTCCCAGAATTCCAGGTGTTTTAAAAATGTTACTGGAGCCTCACCAGCACAGATCGTGGAGTAATTCTACTAATCAGCAGAATAGTTAATTCAGTCGCGTTCAATAAGAGAAATAATAGAACCGGATACAGAATTGTACAGAATAATAATAACAGAGTTCAATAATCTGAAATGTGCAGAATAAGTTCGAATGTGCACACTGTAAAAACAAAAAACTGTAGTTTTACGGAATTGTACTGTTTTATTTTACAGATTTTTCATGTATTTTTGAAATGTGGTAAAAAAAAACGTCACATTACAGAAATAGACTGCAAATGTAAATTTCCTGTGTAAAATTACATGAAAAACATGTAAATGTCATGTAAATGTCTGTAATTTTTCTGGCACCCCAGCTGTCGGAATATTACCGTTTTTTTACGGGGATTTTTTTTTTTTTTACAGTGCAGCTGAACTTCCTCTCCTTTCCACATCGCCTTCCTGTTTAGTGTTTCTCAGATAGTTTGTCTGTCTTCCGCCTTATATGTGCTTCTACAGCAAGAAACAAACTGAAGTTTTAATATACGGCGGGCACCAAAGAGGTATGATCTCATTTTCTCTGTTTCACTTGTGAAAGAAATATTTCTCTATTAAACAAAAGTTATTGTTTTTTTTTGTTATTGTTGTTGTTGTTGCTTGAATTTATACATATACAGTACACACAAAATACTCTGTATTACCGAGTATTAAAGTTAATGGTTACTTGTGGAATATTAGAGTGACAACCAGAGAATCAAAAATTATGACAAAAAGATGAATAAGGGGAAAAAAGACCAGGTGAAGGACAGAAAGTGAGATTTACAGAGAACGAGCTGCTCTCTTCTGATCACAATACACAAGAAACTGCAGTAGCAAACATTTGAGAAACATTGCAATCGTCAAATGGAGTTGAGAAAAAGTGAGAACCTCTATTTTGACTACTAAAAATCCTGACAAGACTGAACACAAGAGCCCTCAGAAAAAACAAGCACCATACAACAACCCCCGTCCCCTGAAAGCTGACTCTGGGTGCCTGAAACTCATGTTACTTTGCTTATATACTAAATTTAGTATATCTTGAGAATTCATGATTTTAATTCTTACATGTTTAGTATCATTTTGAATGTTTCACAGCAGTCACTTTTATTATTTGACATTGAAAACTTATAAGAATTCTGCTCTCCTGTTGAGGGTTTTGGCTCTCAGTTTCTGGTTGTTTTCTTATCTCTGGACAGGATTCTGTCCAAATGAAATTCTAGCTGATGTTTTACAACTTAGTGTTGAAGACGCCTGTAGGCCGATTGTTTTCTATATTGTAATGAGCTTTTTCTTAGAAGCTTTAGAAATGGACATCGGCCAAAATAATTTTAACTGAACATTTCAGTATTATTTGGTAAGACTGTGTGTAATAAGCAGGATAAAGTCACTCACTGACTCATCATGTAGACAACCTGTCAGGTTTTATTTAGCCAACTGTCCTTATGCAGTAAAACTGGCAGGATTTTAAACTTTACCAATCAAATCCAAAACATACAATGACAAACAACAGATCCATACAGGATAAAGAAAATAATAAAATGCTTAGAAATGCTGTAAAATATCAAAAATATGTAAACTGAAACTATAAGATATATGTAAAAATGATCTCTCAAAGTGTGTATTTCTAAAAGAGCCATGTCTGTAACTGCGGGCCAGTTGCATAAACTTATCCAGTATGTTAAGACAGTGACTTAAGTACTAGCAGTTAGTCAAGGCGCAATCAGTCTTACCTTTTAGTATCAAATTAGACCAGTCTAAT
This sequence comes from Rutilus rutilus, assembly GCA_021464565.1. Taxonomy (NCBI): domain Eukaryota; kingdom Metazoa; phylum Chordata; class Actinopteri; order Cypriniformes; family Leuciscidae; genus Rutilus; species Rutilus rutilus. The sequence goes on along the minus strand of JAJAQA010000002.1, from coordinate 5,711,290 downwards.
CTTTTATGTAATTGCCTTAAAACAGTTATGAACAGTATGTGATGTGATGTGATGAAAAAAATGTGATGACTAACCTTTAATACTAGACTAAGCAGTTTATGCAACCGGCCCTACATGTATACTGTTTCGACTGAAATCTAGTTCAGTTACTGTCCTGTTTGCCATTTTCAATCGAATATTGGTGATAATTTTTGCAATTGCAAAAAATAAATACAATACAAGTATAGCTTCATATATCATTATATATAGCTTTGTACATAATCATTATATTCACTTTTAAAGAAAGCATATTTCTATAAAACTCTGAGTGATATGGTATTATAATAAATAACTTCAAATTCCTATCTCCTCCTAAGGTACAGGACCATGATGGAAACATTAAATGAATTAGCCCACCTGAGAGACTCTGGGTTCGGCCAACCCTGGCCCAGACACGGACTCAAACTCCTCTACTGGTTTGCCAATGACTGTTTTTCTTTTGGCTATGACAACGTCATGCTCTCTGAATGTGACCCAGCCGATGGAGATTTCGGTTTTCACTATTTTGAGAACAGATATGACGAATATGGGGATAAACTTCTTCCAGAGATAGATTTCCCTTACTATGTGGTTGGAAATCTAAATTCAGAAGGAGCTGAAGAACTTCCTGAATACGTCTCAGAAGACAACTCTACTGACCAGCACAACAGCAACACAGACCGCATCATTGTCAGTCTCTACGATGAGGAGTGGTTTCATAGAGTTTATGTGACTCAACACCACGACCGCTCAAACTACGATCCAAACGCCACTTACCGGATCTCCAGAGGCCTTCTCATGATCATCAGGAGGATGTGTTTAGATGAGTTTCTGGAGCGGATTGGTTATTATACATATATACAGCCTATCTTACCTGTCTTCAATTACAGGCCTCAAACTACAAACACAGTCAGACCAAATTTCACCGCAGTCACTCCATCATCCAGTGATTCAGATGACAGTGAGCCTCCTGAAACACAGAGAAATTACACCAAAACACAGATAGATGAGGACAAGAAAACAGATTATTACACATACATACAGGCTATCTTACTAACACCTGGTGTTGATTACAGGCCTCAAACTACAAGCACAGTCAGTAAGGATTTCACTGCAATCACTCCATCATTCAGTGATTCAGATGACAGTGAGCCTCCTGAAACACAGAGAAATTACACCAAAATCCAGTTAAATAACGACGAGAATACAGGTTATTACACATACAAACAGCCTTTCTTACCAACACCTGGTGTCGATTACAGGCCTCAAACTACAAGTAAATTTAGTCCAGATTACACTGCGGTCACTCCATTATCCAGTGATCTAGCACACAATAAACCTTGCTCAGCACAGAGAAATTACACCAAAATCCAGTTAAACGACAACAAGAAGACAGGTTATTACAGATACAAACAGCCTTTCTTACCAACACCGGTCTTCAATAGCAGACCTCAAACTACAAGCACAGTCAGTAAGGATTTCACTGCAATCACTCCATCATTCAGTGATTCAGATGACAGTGAGCCTCCTGAAACACAGAGAAATTACACCAAAATCCAGTTAAATAACGACGAGAATACAGGTTATTACACATACAAACAGCCTTTCTTACCAACACCTGGTGTCGATTACAGGCCTCAAACTACAAGTAAATTTAGTCCAGATTACACTGCGGTCACTCCATTATCCAGTGATCTAGCACACAATAAACCTTGCTCAGCACAGAGAAATTACACCAAAATCCAGTTAAACGACAACAAGAAGACAGGTTATTACACATACAAACAGCCTTTCTTACCAACACCGGTCTTCAATAACAGACCTCAAACTACAAGCACAGTCAGTAAGGATTTCACTGCAATCACTCCATCATCCAGTGATTCAGATGACAGTGAGCCTCCTGAAACAGAGAGCATTGACACCATAATCCAAATAGATGATGACATGTCTTCACAACACCACTCAGAGAACTTACACAAGAAGAAGGGATTATGCAAAAGATTCTGCACCATTCTTTAAAATGGACTATCATCTGCTGCTGCTGCACTCAAACGCTCCTGGGAAATTCATACAAATTTGGAAATCATAACTTCCACAGGATATGCATTACAGTGATTTTGGTTGGACTCACAGGGCAATTTCATATTTCTTGCTCCATTGCCTTCAAAGAGAGAGGAAAATTATGAACATTAAAGATTTTTTCTTCGTTTTGCAACCACAAAGGCTGATGGGAAATTAAATTCGGTCTCTTCGGAAAAATTACATGAGTGTTTTTGTGAGCTTTATCACAATTCTTCACCAAAATGATTTGCTTCCTAGTTGTGAAGGCTGGTGGTTCAGTTTGATCGCTGATACTCACTTGAGAAGAAACAACTTTTGGGACAGATCTTCTTGTGTTCAAAAGCAGCTGGACATAATGCAACAGCAGAGAACTGAACTGCTGTTTAACTTTAACTGCTGTTTAAAAAAAATCACTTTTTTTTTAACAGCTTTTTTTTTTTAAGACACATGTCTAAGATGTTGGTCTAGTGCATGTCTACATAGACTTACAAAAAAAAAAAAAAAAAAAAAAAAACAGCACACACTGCCAGATATCATCTGTAAAATGCTTAACTAATAGCATCCTGAGCTCTGCTTGAGCACATTTAGCTCTTTTAAAGGGATAGTTCACCCAAAAATGAAAATTATCCCATGATTTACTCACCCTGAAGTCATCCCAGGTGTATATAACATTCTTCTTTCAGACGAATACAATCAGAGTTATATTAAAAAATTCCCTGGGCTGGGTTTCCCGATAACGTTGTCTCTTAGCGTGCTACGAAGACTCTTAAGATATAACTTAACTAAAGGTTTACCATTTCTAGGCGTGTTCCCCGAACTATACCTTAGGAAGCTGCTTAAGATATACCTTCTTACGTCCGACGTTACCCGGTGCTGTCCGTGGCGATGCTGCTGAATTGGTTGATATCGACGGCTCGAGAATCAGTTATTCTCTCATGCAGGGGCTGTTTATGTGAGAAAGCGGTGTTCTTTAAAAAAGAAGCACTTCAGAAATAGTTGAAATTGCATTTATTAGGACTCATGGGATATTATAAAAAATAATCCAAACTATAATAATACCCTATAATAGCCTAGCCTACATATTTTTAAATTGTATCTATATTATTGTATTGTATATTGCTGACATAATAACCATTTCAAATTTTTAAGGTGCTTTTTTTTCCCTTTCCCATTTTTGAGGTGGAGCTGCGATGAAATATTGTTCTTGTAAATACTTTCCAGCATTTCAGTAAAAAAAGTGTACATCAAAAAGGATTTAAACAGTGGATTTTGAATCTCTTCTTGTAAACTCAGAGATGTGGATTCAGACGGCAATTAAATTCCCACACGACCTGTTTGTCAAAAAACAGAAGGTACTAATTTGGCCAGGGATTTTTACGCAGGTTGGGTGAGAAAAAAACACTGATATTATGGATTCGGACGGCACTAAAATCACCGACTTACCCCTGTAAATGTTTAAAATACCGGACGAGCCCATGAGAAACAATATTAGCGTCCGAACAGGACTTAACTGACAGTAGCCTATGCTTTCACTGGCCTTTAAAAGCGCTCTTTAATTAAATTAATAATATTGTATAATAATATAATAATCTAACAACAATCAGTGTAATGACAATTTTATTCTTTGCATGAAAACACTTGAATTAGCCTAATTGAGCACTGTCTCTGTGTATTAAAACTTCAGTATTATATTCGTGTAGACTTGCAACAGTGATTAGGTAAAGCTAAGACCGGTCCAGACCAACCTTCCGAACGTATGACTTACAGAAGGAACTTAACTAAGAACGTTTCGGGAAACACATATTAATGATAAGGTACAGCTTAAGGTGTAACTTAAGAACGACGTAGCGTTAAGGAGGTTTCGGGAAACCCAGCCCTGGCTCTTCCAAGCTTTATAATGGCAGTGAATAGCCGTTTCTGTTTTGAAGTCCATAAAAGTGCATTAATCCATCTTAAAAGTAAATCATGGGCTAATTTTCATTTTTGGGTGAACTATCCCTTTAATGCTGAAGTGAGCTTCACCTCCCTTTCATTATATCATTTTAAATGGTTTTTATCAGTTATTAATATTCATCCTTCCAAGAATTAAAATGTTTTGAATAAATTCTTTAGGTTTATGAAATTGAAGAAGTTTTGGCATAAAGTGTCTTCTGCATTGAACGTGATGTTTCCCTGTGTTCTTATGTCCTTACGAGTAGCACAGGAAATATTTGAACTCTTCCTGCTCACCATGGGGGTCACAGTTAAAGCGTTTACTTTTCATCATCATCAGCAGACAATAAAGAATATTGTTTAAACCTCTGACTTTGAGAAAGTACATCTTATCACTGTTTTTGGAAAATTTTCTGATCTGACAACTTCAACCTTGAGGAAGCTGTTTGTGTGTGTGTCTCAGGGTCTTTGTTAAGAGACATTACTGTAAAGCTTTAAGAAAATTCTCAGCTTTAAACATTTTAGTAAGTAGTGAAACTTTTACAGTGAAAACAAAAGGCACACAACAACAGATAGGCGGTGCACAAAGATACTCATATGACAATCACTGGTTTCACTCATTTTAATTTGAAGAAAAAATTATGTTTAGGCCTACCTTTTTTCTTCTCCTCGGGAATCTACCGGTGTGTCACTCACCCAGTGTAAGAAAAACACAGGACATAAGCCAGTCTTATAAGTGAAAATGATTCCATTTATTGCAGTGCAGCAGTGACAAGTACACAAAGCACCTTGAGCTAGTCTGAACTAAACTCAAGCCTTTTATCCAGTTTGTAAAACAGTTTACCACCACAAATGTAAATGAATGAATTAGTTTTTGGGTGACCTTCAATCTCCATGTGACCTGACCAAGCTCGAACAGTTTAGTAAATCTGAGAAAGACTACTGTAGATTTGTCTAGATATTCAAAATCGATGGTACTATTAAATCTATGATGATTGTTTGGAAAAGGTAGCTGTGGCGAATGTGATCAATGCTGTCTTTGCAGTCATTTCCAAGATTGGGTTAGAAAAAAGAATTACAATATTCAAATGAGAAAACATAAGCTAGAAAACATACACACCAGTTTACTGGCCTAAATGACGAGTCATCTGACACTTATGCATGTATATGGAGACAGTTGAAAAGCTGAATATAGATGACATGATCAAAACCTCCACCTGCATTACTCCTGATCTCATAACCTCATTGGAGTATCATAAGGTAAGATTAAAAATGTTTTTGTGATGCTGCTATACAGCAAAATATCTTATACCCATTATACATTTATACATCTACCCACAAATAGATGTGTACTGTCCTGATAACTTCCCAAAAAAAAAAACAGTTCTTTCCAAGACATCTGCTCTGTTGAGTAACACTTCAAGAACTCTCAACACGGAGACATACACAAAGGTATTTCAGTGTAGCTTATCAAAACGGTACTCCACAGGATCAATTACTTGATTACAAGTTGAATTTTTTTTACAGTGTAGTTGTGTGCATCTGTTGTTTAATCTGACACAGGGATACTGTAGAGTTCAAATAAAGCCTAAATCCAGCGTTGAGGGGTTCAGTGAATGTGTTGTTGAGTGTGTGTAAGTGTGTGAGTGTGTGTGTGTGTCAGAGACGCTGTAGAAGGACAGAGTGCCGGCCGACACGTCAACATACACTCCTGCTCTCTTAGAGGATGAACAAATGTCAGGAATATGAATGTACTTTTCATTGTGACAGACAGTAATCTGTTATCAGAGCAGATCAGGCTCCAGGATTTGTCATTGGATCCAAACATACAGTCTTCACGCTCTCCTTTCCTGCTGATTCCTTTATATGACACTGATATTTCAGCACGTCTCCCGCTCCATTCAGCCTCCCAGTAACAGCGTCCAGTCAGACTCTCTCCACACAGAACCTGACGAAGGTAATCAAATCTCTCTGGATGATCAGGATACGGCTGCTTCTTTTTCACACACATCACTGTCCTGTTCTCATCAGACAGAATGAGTCCACTGTGTGTTGTGTTTGGATCTAGTGTGAGACTATGGGCATCTGAAAACAAGATGAGACAACAAAACATCAGTCAGTAAAAGATGCCTGTGTGTGTGTGTGTGTGTGTGTGTGTGTGTGTGTGTGTGTGTGTGTGTGTGTGTGTGTGTGTGTGTGTGTGTGTGTGTGTGTGTGTGTGTGTGTGTGTGTGTGTGTGAGTGTGTGTGTGTGAGTGAGTGTGTGTGTGTGTGTGTGTGTGAGTGAGTGAGTGTGTGTGTGTGAGAGAGAGAGAGAGAGAGAGAGAGAGAGAGAGAGAGAGAGAGAGAAACCGTAGCAAAACGTTGCGCACCGTTTTGAACTTGAACGTGCCCCAGGTTCAGTAGCCTTTTGTATGGATATTTGTAATCCAGTAGATGTCAGTGTGTCACAAAAGACACTTTCATCACGTCGGATCATAAAGTTCTTTCATTTTACAAGTGTTTAATTTTTTATTTCTTAACGGAGTTATAAACGGAGTTATTTGTCAAATGTCCACCGACTGAAAGCTATATGGGGAGGCTGCAGACCTGGGGCATGTTCAAGTTCAAAACGGTGCGCAACGTTTTGCTACGGTTTCCGGGTTGAACGTCATGTTTCCTGGAAACGGTGTGCACCGGTGTGCACCGGGGTTTGAGATACGTTTTCTCTTGTTTGGTGGGTGTGTCAGGACTGCGGTCCAATCTGCAGCAACATGTATATAAAACATGGGGTATTAAAGTGAACTCGCACAATGGGTTCAAGGAAAGTAATTTACAAATGTGTTCGATGCAGCTCGGTATACGCAACAACTGAGGATATTAGAAGACATGTTTGTTGAAAGTTTTATTGTAAAAAATATAGGATATCAACATAATGATGTAGTTGTTTATATTTTTAGCTTCATTGCAAGTTTATGACATATGGTATAGAAATAAACAATGGTATAGAAATAAACAATGGTAATTAAGTGCTTTTCCTAAAAATGAGAAAGAAAATACAGGGTATTAAAACAGTATGAACTACAAATAAAGTCAGTATGTGAGGCTAAATAGATGTGTTTTAGTCTGAATTAGGTAAGATGTGTGCTTCAGTTTCAGCAATCCCTTCACTCGATTGGGATGTTCTCTTGTGTTCTGGGCAGCAAGTGCAGTAACTGTAACATCGGGCATATTTTGTAGTATTAAACACATATTTATACCGACTTCATCAGGCTCAGAAAATTCTAAACAAAGAACACAAAGAATGGCCTTCTCAGCTGCCATAGCTGCAACTCTTGCGTCATCAGAACAGTGTGTTCAACATCACCGTTTCTGTTTAAAAAACGTTGTGCGACGTTGTGCTGAACGCAGCCCTGGAGCCGGTAGATATACGCCCCAGGCAGTTTTACACCCCTGTTGTTCCAGATGCGTCCAGTAGGGGGATATACTGCGAAATAACACCATTAAATCGACGCTCAAAACTTACACATTAATAACCTTCCCGTTCATAGACTTTGCCCAATTGTGTGTTTTTTGTTAATTTAAATATAAACTTTACAGTGTAGATCTGCACTATGGATTAAAATATCTGTAGATATTCAGTTGGGCTTCACTCTCTTCACTCAGCCTACAGAAGACTATTTGTTTTTGTGAATTAAAAAATTAATAATACACATAGTTCATTCAGATGACAAGTAATGATATATGACCTACTGTAGAATAGTTCATTGAATATTGAATATAGAATATATTTTTATAATATAGAATATTTTTATATACAGGAGACAGAGTGAAATATGTTGTTGTGAATTTATATAAAGTTACATTTAGATATTAACCATATTTAGCCTATTAGACATACAGCACTGTGTAATCATATAGATCCTCGATTAAATATCTGTTGTACTATTCACTATTGGTCATCATACAGCTACACAACAGTGTCCTACAGCATTTTATGAAGACAGACACAATGTATCCCTTTTCTAAAATTCCAAGGGCCATTTAGAAGAAAGAGACAATATTGTTGTTCACAAAAACATTATTTATCAACACCATTTATGAATTATGATGACTCCTGTAGATGACTCCCCTATGGCTTGCCACTCGTCTTTAACTGTTTTTCTATCCTCCTGTCAAAGTGCTTCTGCTCATTGATAAAAAAAAAAAAAAAACCTTTAAAAAAAAAGGACATCCACGGTGAATTTGATCTTGTCAAATTCACACACAGCAGGACTCACTGTTAAATTTTGTATAAAATTCCTGAATACTTAATTTTTTATCACAGTTGCTTTGGTACATTTCTCAGATCACTACTGAAATTCTCATAACTACTTTTGAACAAATTGCCAATGCTTTGGTAAATTCATGCAATTGATTATGAATTGCCTTACTGCTTCCTAAATTATCAATTAATTATTTCCTTCATTAGTGAAATTCTAAATACACCTCTGCAATTCATCCATTCAGGACACATTTACAAAATAAAGTCTAATAGAAATGTATTGAAAACATGCTTGACAGTTTATAGTCAACCATTTTGCATTTAATGACTTATGCAAATTAAAAGTAAAATGTGCACTGTGCATTGCAAATTAAATGTAAAATGTAATCAAATCACATTTTAAGGTAATTAAAAAAAATTCACAATGAATTTTTAGTATGATAAAAAGCTAATCATTACTTAAAACCATGTAATGAATAGTCACAATAACATGACTGATAAATAATATTTTCCATTTTGAGTGCATGATTGATTCATTATGTATATTTTAGAGTAGACATGTGTTATAACCGTCCCTGACATGGTGGAGAGACTGTATTAAAATCGATTTTGCAACCTGTACATATTTCATAAAACCTCTTAAATACATGGTTTCAGCAGTTGACAGATTGAAGTTTATAATATAACAAATTGGTAATTCCAGTATAAATGGTTTTTGATGTATTGCTAAAAATGGCAAAAAGTGTTACAACTGTCCCTGGTCTCCCCTACATATCCTATTCTTCTCATGGCTTTGATTATATGACTTTAATTCTGTCGCCGTATACTTGCGGGAATCTTATGGGAAGTTCACTTCACGGGAATTTTACAATTTATTGTAGTTAATGGGGTTATTATTTAGTATTTCCATGAATTAGATGCAAATTTCAGACATATTTGCTTTCATTAAAACCTATAGGTTAGTTGAGTGAACCATTAAATTTGATCTGTGTCAATTTAATCTGTTTCTTCATAATGTTTGTGAATAAAATCTCACTGGATTATCACAATGAATGGCAAAAGGAATGTTTGGAAATGTAAACTGATATTTCTGACACACATCTTTTTTTTTGTATTAAAAAATACAAATATTATATACGTATCCGAGTTTAGAAAGCTTGCGATCACCACTGTCACGCTACAGACACCAGCACTGGGAGAGCTTCCAAGAGAAGGTGTTTTTGTTTGCTTGTTTGTTTACTTTTCCATGATTAGGATGAACATTCTGCAGTGCAATCAGATCCAGAACCACTATTTTGTGTCTGCAAACAGCCAAACAATCCTTCTCAACCATATGCTCAGTGCAGTCAATGTCAAGACTGGTTTCACCCATGTTGTGTGGGATACAAGAGCATTGAAGATATAAAAGTAATTTCACCCTGGCTGTGTCCCGACTGCTCCAAGAAAAATCACACAAGATTCTTAAAGAGGAAAAAGCTTTCGTTTGGCCATCACAACTCACCTCTTTCTTCAGACTCAGAGGAAACTCCAGTCAAAAAAAGGCCAAAACACAGCAGCTTACCAGAATCAGCCCAAACACCGGTCAAAAACAGCCCAAAACACTCAAACAGTGGAGAAGGACCGTGACACTGTAAACACAAAATCAGAAGATCAACAGTGTCCCTCACAATTTTCATTAAGACTGTCAAAAGATGAATGGATCAAAATTAAACCAACCCAACACAAGGGTTGCAGACAGCTTAAAAAAGGCTGGACCGACATTCTGTCTGATAAAATGTCTCCAATGGTAAGCTGTGTTCTGTCCTTCTCATACAATGGAGTCAAGCAACCTTTGTCAAGAAAAGTACATTCTCCATTTTGGCAAGGCATTGCTAGCTGTAAATTTCAAGGATGTGATAAATTTTGATTTTACATATCTAAAAATCAGGAGGTGGGAAAAGACTGTGTTTTGATAAATGTGAAAATGTCTGGCCAATTCAATCATTCAAAAGGCCTGACATTTCGACGACGCACTAGCAGTATTGAAAGTCAAAATCTCAAGAAGCTACTGGGAGAATTCACACCCATGCATCTTCACACCAAAAAACTTGCTGCAGCAGATGAAGAGAAACTAATTCAGGGAAACATGAACGAGGTGCCTCCACAAACAGTACTACAAAAAAATCTCAAGTGAGAGACATCTTGAAAACAGAATGGACAGAAATCCATACCTGGACTGTATCCAGATTCAAGAAGCCCAAGACTTGAACCAAAAGTTCACACCTCTCAAGCATCACTATTTACAGTTTGTGGCAATTTCCCTGTTCATCACACACATGTACACAGTTCCTCAGCTTTAGCTAATGAAAGACTTGCAGAATGACAGCAAACTTCTGCTCTACCTTGATGCCACAGGAACTGTTGTTGCCAAACCTGAAAACTGCAGAAACATACAGTACTATGCACTTTGCTGTCCTGTTGCATCAATGACATTAGCCACAACTGTTGCAGTAGCAGAGATGCTATCATCTGACCAGAGGACACCATCTATACAGCACTGGCTAACCTGTCTGTCGCGTGATTTTTTTTTAAGACATTTAAACAGCACCTCCAACCTCAAAAGGTAGAGACTGATTTTAGTTGGGCAATTATTCATGCAAATATACAGTGTTTTGCTCAGTCCAACATCCACAACTACTTACAGCAATGTCTTCAGGTGTGTGAAGGTCACGTTCACTGTTGTGCACATTTGTGCAGCTCACATGATAAAAATTCTGTGCTGCAAGGCGTCGAAAGTGAAGTGTGCAAAGCCAACAAAGGACCTGTTTCTGTATTCAGTGGCACTGGTGCAAAATGCCACAACTTTGGACAAGATACAAACTTTGTTAACAGACATTTGTACAGTCAAAGAGAGAGATGATACATCCTGCCAAGAGAGCCTTGACAAATTACAGACTGCAATTAGAAATCAGGTTGTCATTGCTGATGTCGACAGTGCCACCAAGAGAACACCACTGGATTTGGATTATTCTCCCACTCAACACCCAAATCAATAAGACATGACTCACCCTTTGTTAAACTCTTTGAAAATGTATTCTCAGAGGCAGAAGACAAAGTTAACAAGAGGAAGGGAACTCCAACCAATCCATACTACTGCCCAAGCTTGATTGACATAATCAAGAAATACATGGCAATTCTGCCACTTTGGACAGGAATTATGTTGAAGCATCTAGACAAAACAAGAGACACAAACACTCAAGTAGAGAATTGGATCCGCACCACAAAAAATATTGTCCTCAGAAAACAACTGCACAGACGACCTGGAGATTTCACCCAAATTATGCATGAATTTATATCTGGTCGAATGCGTAGTATTAAAATTGCAGAAATTCGCCAAATTGCAGTTCAGGAAAATGAACAAAAAGAGACCAATATTGACCAACCATTAAGTCAGAAGGAGAAATGGAACAAAACTAAAAAAAAAGTCAAAAAAGGCGAAATACTACAACCCACCAAAATCTCTGACAGGAAAGGAAAATTATACTTCCCCTCCATGGTCTGGAACAGGAAAACTGGGATTGCAGAATATACAAATGACAAACACTTGTACTGTTGACAGTCTCTTGTACATTTTGTTCCTACACTGTTAGCCCTTGCTGTAAAAAAAGGCCAAATTCTGACAATATTATACCATATTCCATTAAAACAGTAATATACTGTAGAAAACAAAACTAGCCTACAGGAATATACTGTAAATGAACAGTGCTCAAAGTCGACAATCAGAGGCTGTTTTCACAATCGTACCCTATGCCCTCATTCACTATTCCCTAGTTCACTAATAAAGTCCACTTGAATGAAAATAAGTGAGTGAATTGAGACACTGATGAACACCTGATGAGCAGAATCGCTGAAGGACAGAGAAACAAGAACAGAAAAAAGAGAAACACAAAAACTACAACTGACTTCCAGCCACACTGAGTGTGAAACCAGTTTACGATTATTTCTTTCATACATGTACAAAAGTTCTTGTTGGGAATTAACAGAGATTTAGTTAATAATAAAACATTTTGTCACCATGATGGAGATCAGTATTTGCTTTAGTTGGTCTCTTGTCCCTTGACTTCTTACCTTTCATCTCTCTCTGGCTGCTGTAACAGTGAGTTTATAAAACACATTTGTTATGGCAAGAAAAAGTCAAGAGGAAGATGATCAGGTGCTTTTATTCTTTTGTGATGATGTCACAAGCATCTTGGACATGTCTGAATTTCAGATTATTCCTGTATATATTCATTGAAATTATGGGTATGTCATATTTAGCATAAATCCGTGTATCTACAAAATGAAATCAATATTTCTGTTATCAGGTCTTCTGAAAAATAACAATCATATAGTGCGTTCAATTTTATTTTACTCCTGCTTGACTCAGACACACACAGATATCAACAATCAGCATATGAATCTCAACAATGGTGAAAAGTTTCATGTCGCAATGCATGCTGGGTTCCAGGATAATATAAAACTCCCAGCATGCACTGCTGCATGAATAATAATAAAAAGAAATATTGCCACCATTGTTGAGATTAATGTGCTAAATTGTGATATCTCTGTGTTTCTAAAACATAGTGTAGCTCTGTTTTTTTTTTTTTGGTTTATGCATGATGTGTTAAAAAAAGAGTCATAGTAATTTATTGCTGTAGTTTCACAGTGGTGCTAATGTAACACTTTTGATCGAGGATAAAACTCTGATTGAATAAGAATTAATTCCTTAGTGAATGAACCGGCAATATGATGAATTTGTCATCATAAGCATTATAACCGCAATCATTCATAAACTGTGTGTGCACAAGTGTGACTTGCAAAAACACAGCTCAAGCAGCAAAAGAAAAATGAATGTTTTAGCATCAGCATCCCAACTAAAGCAAGCACTGATCTCTATAATGGTAACTTCAAACAAACATTTTCAATAACAACTTCTGTATGACTGAAATAAAGTCTTACTGGTTAATAATAAGTGTAATAATGTGTAATGGCTGGAAGTCAGTTGTAGTTCTTGTGTTTCTCTATTTTCTGTTCTAACAGCAGGTGTTCATCACTAATGCTCAACAATCACTTACATATTCCCTTAATTATCTCTCTGCAACACTGTCTCAATGTTACTTTTTACTCTTTGTAGTGTGGATTTTCCTGTGGGGTTGAAAGGGTTAACAGTGTAAGATAAAAAGACACACCCACTGAATGTATTTTACAGTAATAAACTGTAAGTTATAAAACAGGTTTATACTGGCAACACTGTTGCCAGTAGTTTACAGTAAAAATTTTGGTTCACCATTGTGCAGAAGAGTAGAGCCTGTGCTTCAGTCCAGGAGAAGATCTGCAAACATTGATGATTTGCTGCATGTTGCTTTATTTAACAGGCGGTGACTGTGTAGTTGCTGGTCCAGTGGACATCTTTTTACGTTCAATAGTTTTTTAGTGGTCTCAAATGAAAGAAGTTCACAGTTATACTTTGCTCACATTATTAATGCATTATAAATTTTAGTTAATACATTTAAATGACAGTTGGTCAATTTAAGGCAGTCAGTTTCTGCAAGTGTAATTAGTTAACTTGAATTAGAATTTAGTGCATTTTTACAGAAACAAACTAGACTACAGTAAAGAACTGTATAATTAACAGTATTTTACTGGCAACAGTGTTGCCAGTATTTTACTGTAAAAAAACCTGGTAAGGTCTAACAGTGCATCAATGCGTACAAGACCATTCATTTTACGGGTAATTGAAGAAATCCAGTCAAAGGATGTGTGGCTCAAGGCCTTGTTAGATGTTTATCAACATTTCTTGGTTGGACAGTGGGAACAAGGGAAGATTTCATGGCTGAAAAACTTGGATCGTTTCGAGGGGAAAAAAATCTGGGATGCAATTGGATATGAGGATGACTTTGTGGTTTCCTGTCTTGACTATATCCATGAAAATAGAAGGATGAATATATGTGGCTTAGCCAGTTATCCTGTCCCTTGTACTACGGAGTTTGAGAGGAATGTGGCTATATTGTAAGTAGTCCATCTGTTGTTTATGATTTACACGAGAATGTTACCAGAATATAGTGTGAATACCGTATTTTTCCCATTGTCTTGAAGTTACCTTGAAATTACCTTTATTAAACAGGTGCAATGACTTCTCAGACCTGAACGACTAATCGCATTTCCTAATCGCATTTCCCTCCACCCTTCTTTTTTCAAAACTAAAGAAATGTTTACTATTTTTTCTCCCATCTATAACCACTTCTTTCTTGATCTAATAAAGGCTTTTCTTGGCTTTTTCTTGTTAAGTTTATTTTGGAGTTTATTCAAAGTGGCCAGGGCTGCGTTCTCCGAAACTACCTCAACGCTATGTCGTTCTTAAGTTGTACCTTAAGAAGTACCTTATCGTTAATACGTGGTTTCCGAAACCTTCTTAGTTAAGTATACCTTCTGTAAGTCATACGTTCATAAGGTTGGTCTGGAGCGCTCTTAGCTATACCTTATCGCTGCTGACGGTTCATACCGCTAGTGGTGTTGTGGCAAATTCATAGTTCTTTTTGGTTCAGGTCTCAAAGAAGTTTCTCAGAGTCGAGGTTCCAGGTCAGAAGAATTAACTTTATTGACAAGCAACAAAGTGAGAAGCCGGCCGGCCGTCCGGACATCTAAGGTTACATTGGCCAGTGTTCATGTCTTATACTTTTTCTTATCGCTAGGTGCCCAATGGGCACCTTCAAATCTATCTCTTCCCCTCTGTCACGCCTGGTGACCTTGGCACAGTTAGACATGTCTTCTCTATTGGTCAAACCTCACACAATGGTGCTCTGTTTCATACTTTGTTTTGACACTTCATATTGCTGATGCATACTGGTTATTTTCCATTCTCTCATTCTTTTTCAGACCTATTTTTTCATGCTTGTCATCATTTTTTGTTTCGTTTCATTACATCATACTTAGACATGAATCAAAGGAAAATTCTCCAACAGTGGCCACCACTACGCAAAAAGCTTTTTTACATCGCAGTTTAATTACACAAAGAAAATTTTATATGAACATTTAATATAAAATCTGATTTAGTTTTAAAATTACATTTTTACTTTACTTTAAAATTTTACACATAAAATACTTAAGTTGTTATAGCACACCCAGTGTAAGTGTTTTCATTATTAAAGTTTCCATACACTAATGGTTGTTAGCTTTTTTAATTACTAAGGCACATCAGCTGGCGAACCATTTGACAGAAAAGGCTTAGGAGTCTATAAAGAAAGATGAGTTTACACAAACTTTATAGTTTTAAATCAAAGACGGCGCCGTCCGCGGAGCCAGTTAGTGTATGTCAACTACATGGCTGGTGGATAATCAGCATACGTTGTGGAGAACATTAACACACTTATGGCCGTAAGGGTTTGGGATTGCACACTTGCTAAATTGAGACAAACAATACTTTTAATAAAAAGTTCCTCTAATTTGTATTACTTGGCTTTTTGAGATCCAACTTTGAATAACATTAACCTAACATTGTATTTTAATAGCTCCCAATTAGAACCAAAATTATTCTCAGTTTGAGATTTATAAAAAAAAAATGAATTTTAGAAATTACAGACGGACAAGTTTCCTCATCCTCTAATAAAGAAGAGTTTAGTTTCCAAAATAAACTGCATGTTCTTTAGTAAGATAGGTTATCAAACGACAGAATAATAGACTTAAGATTGGACAGTGGAGAAGGCAAAATTTCAACCTTATTGACGTAATCAGATAAAGAGTCAGAAATTAACCAGAAGTCAATCCTAGACCTCAATGAACCAGAGCTGTTAGACCAGGTAAATTGTAAAGCATGAGGATGTTTTTCCCTCCAAATGTCAGTCAGACCAAAACGGGAAATCAATTCACAGAGACCTGATGATCCATTAGATATTCTAGGTGGTGATCTATCCAAAAAGCTGTTTATAGTTTGGTTAAAGTCTCCACCCAAAATAATAAGAAAAATAATAAGAAAATTTGAATATTTAGATTTAAAATAGTCTAAATATGTTTCTATCGAATTAAACAATTTTAAGTAATTTTTTTGCAGTGTTAAATCCATAAATGTTACCCAGGACAAAGATACAATCATTTAAGCTAACTAATAAAAAAAGAGATTCGAGATCAGAGATTGTCTCTATTATTTTACCCTTAAACTTGTGCTTTAAAGTTAAGACTCCTGCTGAAAGATTGGAACCATATGAAGAAAACAACCCATCACCCCATTGTGATTTCCAAAACTTAAAATCGCTAGAGTTTGCATGACACTCTTGTATAAAACAAAAATCAGAGCTGAGAGATTTAGCATACAGAAAAATAGCTTTACGTTTGACCTCATTACGTAACCCTCGTGCGTTAATTGAGCAAACAGAAAGTTTAGGAAACATTAGAATAATATGACACCAGCAGAACTGTAACAAGTGAGTCAGTCCATGACATCCTGTAAATGAGAAAATTACTCATAAATAAACAAGGTTGGGGTCATTCGAAAAAGAAAAAAAAACACAAACCGCAGATGTAATGGCCTTCCCCTTTAATTTGTTTTGCTTTGCGTCACCACTAGATGGCGGAATACATTTATTGCATATAAGGGAAAGGAAACAGAGTAAGAGTATTGTCACGTTGTTTTTAAGCTTTAGTATCCCTTTGGCAAGCAGAGCGAGGTATGTTTAGTTTGTTTTCCCTGTATTTCTTTGGTACCATTTGTTGATTTCTTTGAACACGGTTTATTTTGTGTATGTTGTTTGAGTTTATTTTGCTTTGATATTTATGTATTGTTCCTTTGTTTTCTTTGTAGTTTTACGGTGCTACCGTGCTGTGATGCGATTGTTATGGTGCTATGAAGTCAATGTGTAAACACAGTGTTGTGATGCATGGAGAACGTTTGCAACAAAGAAACGAGACAATGAACACTTAAGCAATGAAGTTTATTGCATCTTAACAAAATAAATCGAAGGCACCCGTCAATAACTCTCTGCCTCTTTTCTACGAAGCTGAAGGGCCGCTACAGTAAAACTCGCTGCTACACACAAGGTTTTCATCGTGTTGCTGTTGTTTCATCGCGTGAGTGGGACACTGGACTTTGCATCTAAAGTGCTGATTGAATCGCGTCACTTCAGCACGAGACAGATACCTCATCAGGATTGTAAAATCACACAGTCAGTTTGGAGCGTGGCTCATTCGTGAACGTTTGGATGGTGATCGCATATCAACGTTAGGCCTACTGTTACAGATGAAAAGGTAAACTTTCAGTAAAAGAACGTTACATGAAGTAAGACTGCAAATACAACTTCCTGGACTGTGTGAGTTGAAACCCTTACAATTAAAGACACTTTTAGATGTTTATAAATATTTTGAATTTTAAAGAAAATTGAAGTTTCAAGATATGAAGTTGAATGAGTTGTGAAATATTGATTCATGACGTTGAAGTTATTGATTTGAGTATTCTTTTACAAGGTATCGACTACTGCAGGTTAATGCTGGGTTTATATTTATGGTATATGTTACAAACATGTGTAAAATGTTGAATGTCAAAGAATTTATGATTGTGTTGCAAACAATTTGACTTATTACCATTGCTGATTATTTGAGTGTCTAAATTATAGATGTCTGATATGAGTAATGCATTGCTCTCTTAAGTTTGTAGACAGACAAAATGGAAGACACAGTTGAGAAAATGGCAGCGCAAGCAAGTCAAAGTTTAGTTCCTGATAAGGATTTAAATGTTCAAACAGAAATGCAACCGTTTAGATCAAGATCAAGTTCTCGAAAAAGAAATCGTATAGAGAAAGGCCTAGAGATGCATAAACAGGAGGCAAAGAAGCAAGAGAAAGCTTTTAATAAAGCTTATGACTCCTGGAGGCATACAGCTAAGGAATCTAGGTCTAAATTGAAAGTCTGTTGCACACATAAAGAGCTTGAACATATATTGAAGGACATTCAAACTAGACATGATGTAGTTACCCAGCACTATGCTCCCTTATTGCGTAATCAAACAACAACTGCAGAGATTGTTAAAAGAGTAGATGTTTGTGCCATATTGACTGCAGAAATTTCTGATTTGGTGAGCAAACGAATAGAAACTGTTGAGCACGTTCAAAACAAAGATGTGGTAAAAGAGAGAGTAAGGCAGATATTAAAGAAAGATGATTATGCATCTGTCTTTGGTTGCACCAACACCGATACCATCATCTCAGAATCATCTCAAGCTTCAGAAAGCATAACAACATCGGAGACCTCTTCCAAAGCTTCCAGTAAACAAGCTGATGCAAAAGCAGAACTTGAAGCTAAAGTAGAGCAAGCGTAGTCTCTGCAAGAAATTCACAATCAGCAGGCCAGACTACTTGAGATGGAGAATAACTGGAAGCTGGACGAAGCAAGAATGCTAGCAGAGATGAAACGGAAAGAATCAGAGATGCGTCTAAGACTAGAAGAAGAAAAGACAAGGTTACAGATGCTACAAGCAGATAAAGAAGTCAAGGTAGCCGCAGCTCGAGTGAAGGCCTACAACAATTGTGAGAGTAATCTTGAAGAGGAGGAGGGAAGAGGTAATATGAACCGGTCTGCATGGAGAGAGGCTGATAACCAACCCCAGCTGAATCCTCGGGTAGAGTCATTCCATCCTCGACAAGTATTTCAAGAGGTAAAGACAACTCATGAGACTGAAAACTTGGCTCAAGTCTTAGCAAACTCTCTAAGCATAAGTCGATTACCTGTCCCAGAGCCAACGACTTTCTCTGGTGATCCTTTGAAGTTCATTGATTGGAAAATGTCCTTCACAGCACTTATTGATCGTAAATTAATTCCAGCAAGCGAGAAGATGTTCTACTTGAAAACCTATCTTGCTGGAGAAGCTCGAAAAGCTGTTGAAGGTTTCTTTTATAGAAATTCTGACGATGCATATCAGGGCACCTGGAAAGTCCTTGAGGAAAGGTATGGAAATCCGTTTATTGTTCAGAGAGCTTTTTGAGAAAAACTCATGAGATGGCCTAAGGTGGGAGTAAATGACCCACTTTCCTTGCGAGAGTTCACTGACTTCCTACAAGGCTGTGTTGAAGCTATTCCACATGTTAAAGGTTTGGCTATTTTGAATGACTGTGAGGAAAACTATAAACTACTCAAGAAATTACCAGAGTGGATTGTACGTAAATGGAGCAAAATTGTGGTTGAAGAGTTAGACATGACTGGCGCTTATCCAAGCTTTAAACGATTTGCAGAGTTCTTGCAGAAGGAGTCAAAAATAGCATGCAATCCATTCACTTCTCCACTTCTAATGAGTTCTAAGGTTTCAGATGAGACATTTCCCAAAAGAACAAGAGCTTTCAACACAAATGCTCAAGTTAAAGATTCAACAAGGATGGAATTCAAGGTGATCTCACCATGTTCTGTCTGTAAGAGTGAAACGCATAGCATTGCTAAATGTCCTATTTTTGCAGAAAAGCCCATGGATGACAAAAGGTCTTTTATTCGTGAGAATCACATCTGTTTTGGATGTTTGAGAAAGGGCCATATTTCCAAAGATTGCAAAAGACGGCATATTTGTGGCATATGTAGCTTTCACCATCCAACTTGCCTGCATGAAGATAGAATCAGAGGGCCTATGAAGATGTCAAGAACGGGGTTCACTCCTACAGAAGTGCGCACAAATCAAGAAGTTCAAAGGGTTATGTCTCATACAGTAACACAACCTGCTTCTGCTACTTCTAGCATTGTTCCTGTTTTTATTTCAACAGTGGATGAGCCACAAAATGAGATTCTCACTTACGCTTTACCAGAGTGATTCGACTTTTATCTTGAAAGATTTTCTTAATGAGCTCCAAGTAAGCAGTCAAGCAGTGAAGCTGAGACTTAGTACTATGACGACCACAGATACAGTCACCCAAAGTAATAAGGTCAGTGGTCTGCGAGTTCGAGGACTCCAAGGTGGGAAATGTATTAAAGTACAGCAAGCCTATACTTGTGACTTTATTCCTGTGGGTAAAGCTTATATTCCAACTAGAAAGACTGCGTTGCAATGGCCTCACCTCAAGCACGTTGCCAATGAGTTGCCACCACTTCAGAGCTGTGATATAGGATTGTTAATTGGATATGATTGTCCTTCAGCATTAGCTCCTTTAGAGGTCATAATCGGCACTGAAAATGAGCCTTTTGCACAGAAAACAGAGCTGGGTTGGAGTATTATTGGCCTTTGTAATCCCCACCTGGATAGACAAGGAAGTCAAAGTTTCATTCATCGAGTTTCAGTGAAAGAATTGTCAGTTCCATCAGCTAATGATGTCTTAAAGGTATTAGAGTCAGACTTCAATGAGAAGGGTTATGTGGATAAATATGTGTCCCAGGAAGACGTCCGTTTTATACGTCTTCTTAGTGACAACATCAAACATAAAGAAGATGGACATTTTCAACTGCCCCTTCCTTTCAAGAGCATCAGTCCTCCTTCACTACCTAATAACAAGAAGCTTGCTATGGTACGTTTGCAGCACTTGAAGAAGAAGCTGGAGTTGAATCAAAAGTATTGTGAGGATTACAAAGCCTTCATGGAAGAAATGTTCAGCAGGGGAGATGCAGAGATAGCTCCTATTGCATCTGATGAAGGAACAGTGTGGTATATACCTCATCATAGCGTTTACCACCCTCACAAGCCAGATAAGTTGAGGGTGGTATTTGATTGCTCTACAAAATTTTGTGGAATTTCTCTTAATGACACCCTTCTCACTGGTCCAGACTTGATCAATTCTTTGGTGGGAGTACTTTGCCGGTTCAGGAAAGAAGCTGTTGCAGTGACATGTGATATCGAAAAGATGTTCCATCAATTTCATGTTCCTCCAGATAACAGAAACTACTTGAGATTCTTTTGGTGGGAAAATGGAGATTTGGAAAGAGAACCTCAAGAATATCGAATGACTGTACACCTTTTCGGTGCCGCTTCATCTACTGGGTGCGCCAACTTTGGCCTTAAATACCTGGCAGAGCAGTATAAGTTTGAGTATCCCGCAGCCTCATCATTCGTGAAGAAGAACTTTTATGTTGATGATGGCTTGATTTCTGTTCCATTGATCAATGAAGCAAAGGAGTTGATTGTCAAAGCTCAATCCCTGTGTAAGCATGGAGGATTACGCCTTCACAAGTTTAATTCAAATGAGAATGAAGTTCTTCGTTGTGTGAATTCATCAGAGTGGGCAATAACAACTAAACCTCTTAACCTGACTCCTGAAATGACAGGATACGTTCTGGGCATTCAATGGTCCACAAAAGATGACACATTCAGCTTTGACATCAAATTGAAAGACCAGCCTGTAACACGTCGGGGGATTTTGTCAATTGTTGCTTCCTTGTTCGACCCTATTGGGTTTGTTGCTCCGTTCCTCTTGAAAGGAAAGTGCATTTTACAGGAGTTGTGCCATAAAAATATTGGATGGGACGATCCTCTTCCTGATGACTTATTCCTACGGTGGGAGGTGTGGAAAAGTAGTTTTCAGGACCTGAAAGATTTCAGCAATCAAAGATGCTATCATCTGCCATCCTTTAGTAACTCTGTCTGGACAGAACTGCAACTTTTCTCTGATGCAACTAACCTGGAGTATGGCGCATGTTCCTATCTTAGGTTCAAGAATGACAAAGATGAAGTACACTGTAGTCCCGTATTGGCCAAAGCTCGAGTTGCACCCGCAAAGATCAAAAGCATTCCGAGATTGGAATTGTCTGCTGCCAAGGAACCAGTGGCAGTTAGGTAGAGTAGTTGAGGTCATTCAAGGGAACGATGGCTTAGTCCAACGAGTTAAAGTTCAAACAGGAGAACGAAAACTAAAGACTAAGTTAGGGCATCACTCTAAACCTTCAATCATTGAGCGACCATTTCAAAAATTAGTGGTTCTACTTTAAAGCGAATGATTCATTGATGGTGACTCGTGCATTAAACAATTAGGTTAAACACAAGGTTTAAAATTAATTTTTTGTATTTTGTTGTGTGTTATGTTGAAAAAGGGTCATTGAAGGTTGAAATCATGTATGATATTTGTATGGGTTTGTTTTGTTAATTTATCATAACATGATTGGTGGGAGTGTAATGGCCTTCCCCTTTAATTTGTTTTGCTTTGCGTCACCACTAGATGGCGGAATACATTTATTGCATATAAGGGAAAGGAAACAGAGTAAGAGTATTGTCACGTTGTTCTTGAGCTAACCAGCTTGAGAAAATGGTTCAAGCTTTAAGCTTTAGTATCCCTTTGGCAAGCAGAGCGAGGTATGTTTAGTTTGTTTTCCCTGTATTTCTTTGGTACCATTTGTTGATTTCTTTGAACACGGTTTATTTTCTGTATGTTGTTTGAGTTTATTTTGCTTTGATATTTATGTATTGTTCCTTTGTTTTCTTTGTAGTTTTACGGTGCCACCGTGCTGTGATGCGATTGTTATGGTGCTATGAAGTCAGTGTGTAAACACAGTGTTGTGATGCATGGAGAACGTTTGCAACAAAGAAACGAGACAATGAACACTTCAGCAATGAAGTTTATTGCATCTTAACAAAATAAATCGAAGGCACCCGTCAATAACTCTCTCCCTCTTTTCTACGAAGCTGAAGGGCCGCTACAGCAGATGCACCTCAAAGTAATTTTTCCCAATAGTCTGTTAATCTTTCAAAAAGCATTTTGAAGATTGAGAACTGTTACTTAAGTCAGAAACATGACAAAAAAAGGCAGAACAGTACCACTAGCAACATCGTCAAATTCCAATCATTCAAAGACCTCCATGTCTTGCAAATGAAGTTCTTTGCCATCAACGTACGCCTTTGGACCAACGAAGTAAGCGTGATGTCTTTGCTGACGTGCTCTCTCAACTAGTGGCCAAAGTTTATTACGCTGCACGCGATCCTCGGGGTCTTCTGCGAAACGCAAGTGTTGCGTAGCAAGATAAGGAGAGTTCTTTGCGGATTTCCAGAGAGCATCCCGAAAATAACGCATTGTGAACTGAAGAATAATTCTGCAAGGTTTCTTATTGACCCCGTCGCTCCTCACTCTTCCCAAACGGTGTACCACATCAATTAACTCGTGAGATTTACCAGATGGTGTCGCAGATTCCATCTCTTTTTGTATCTGGAGGGATCGTGTAGGCTACTTCATTCTCCAATTCACAGATTCGTCCTTCAGCATTTGTCACTCGCTTATCAACTCGCTCCACATTCCCCCTTAACATCTTTAATTTCTCCTGCCAGAAATACGACTGATACCTTCACTTCTTCGATGCCTTTATCGAGGATGTCGGCTCTTTCATTAATGACGGACTTGAGTGATGTTATTATCATCATGGCTAAAGGGGAATGCAGATCTTCATCATCATCATCATGATTCTTGCCTTTTTTACACGATGGTTCCTTTATCTGAGTTTCAGGTAGAGGAACAACTGAACCAGAGTCGAAGTCCACAGTAACACTTGCACCGAGATCTAAAGATGAATCCATCGGCTTAGAAATTTAAGTAACAGAACAGACCCCTAAATGCTTAAAGTGCTTTCAAGTATAAATTATGTAGTATTAAACGAGATGCACTTTAAATTACATGTTTAAAGGTAATTGTTCACGGACTGATTCACTCACACTGTCAACTTCATGCCGCCATTTTCCGACTCCCAGGAGCTCTGATGACGACACAGCTGTTCCCCGATTGGCCGGATTCACCGCATGACAATGATCATGTGGGTTTCGTGTTTATTCAAACAACTTTATTCCTCTAAAGCTCACAAATATTTTTTTTTATAACAGTAAACACTCTTTTCACGTAGTTGCGATGTTATATTGTGTCATGTTTATCAAATAAAAACTGATTAAAAAACGTAGACTCCATTTCATTGATAGTAGCTTATGTTGAACTTTATTCTTGTTCAAACAGACGCTGTATGAAGCAGAATATAAAGTACTGAATGAAAATGTTTCTGAAACATCTGTGTATTATCTGGCAAATATTGCATTTATTTCACTTCTGCTGTGGTAAAGTGTGCAAACTCCACGTAAGCGGTCACTAGGTGTAAATAACCCTCAGTTATTTTATTTAGTTTTGGGTATTAATATATTATTCTGATATTATCGTAATAACTATATTTCTTAATATTAGTATAATATTCGTAATATTGTGTTTATTATATTTTGGAAGTTTCCTTTGCACTCTTAGTTATTTAACCTATAGAGACTTTTATTTTGAAAGGCGGCTTGCCGGATAGGCGAACATATCGCTTGCGCACAGAGAGCACGCCACGCATACAGATGGCTGACAGACGGAGACACGGAACCATGCGGTCACGGATTCACGGATTTGAATTCTAGTTTTAAGGTCACCTTTAAGTGAATTTAGGCATCTAGTCGCTGTTTTATTTTATTTTATTTTTATTTTGTGTCTGTTGTTTAGCACCTGGTTGGAAAGGAGTACAAGGTATACATCATGTATATTTATGCATTTGTATAATGTTACATAGCATATCCTCTCTTTAATATTGTTTTTATATGTGTTTGTTTGATTTATGAGTAATTTAAGTTGTTGATGGTAAATTTTAGTACTAATTTCGTAATTTTGTTGCTATATTGACCACTGTTTTGTTTCATTTATATGTATGTGAATTATTTACAAATTCCAATAATGTTAATTCATCTGTTTTAGCTCTTACGGTGTTGTGGAGGTGTTGTGACGGCGTTGTGATGATATTGTGAAGGCATTAAGGACAATAAACCGACAACATCAGTGAGAGAGCGAATTTCTTTTATTCAACCGGGCTGCTACAGTAAGAGCTTTTCCTATTGATTCCATTTGCTGATGTAAATGATGACAGACCAAGGTTCCAAATCGTGCACTCCTGTGAAAGAAATGGAAGCTTTAAAAATCCTACCTTCTCAAAGCAGAGATTCTGAAGATGAGATAGAAGATCATTCTGATGTTGTAAAAACAGATGAAGTACGTCGCTCTGGTCGTGCACGAATTCCAACAGAAAAGATGCTCGCATATCAAAGAGAGGAGTCACAAAAGGCAGAGAGAAGGCTCATACACGCATATGAGCAATGGAAAGCTGAGGCTCGAAAGGCAAGAGGGCAGCTGAAAGCGGACGTTCCTGAAAGTCAGCTAGCAACACTTATAGACACATTGGAAAATGAAAGAGACAATGTAATGAACGCATACATGAGAGTTCGAAGTTATGTTACTCCTCCTACTGATACAAGAAGACGGATTGATGCTTGTGACGCTGTGACGAAGGACATAGTAAAGATTGCTTATGAGAGGATCTCAGGTGTTGATGGAGACCTAGACGGTGAAAGAGTAAAAGGGCGTCTTCGTGAATTGCTTGATCGAGATTATGCTCGCTATGGTTCTACGGTCTCACGTATCAGTTCCAAGTCAAGTACACCCATAAGTCAACCTTCACTGAATTCCATACTGATGGCTAAACGAATAGAGGCAGAAGCAGAGCTTGCTGCAAAGGAAGCAGAATATGCAACACTATTGGAGGAAAAGGAACAAAAGGAAAGAATACAACTTCTAGAAGAAAGGCAAAGAAGAGAACTTGATGCTCAAAGGAGTGAGTTTGAAAGATTACACGCGGTGAAGGAGGTAAGAGCAGCTAGAGCCAGACTAGAAGTGTATGACAAGGAAGAAATAATTTCCTCTGCTAATCAAAATCACGACCTGCAGCAATCTGTAAGCATTCCTACACAAGAACCTGTGTATTCATCCTCAATTAAGCCAACACTCAATGAAAAAACATCATCGCCAACTCTCAATGCTGACGTGTCTTACCTTGCACAGGCTGTTCAAGACAGTATAACACTGAACAGACTTCCTATGCCAGAGCCTACAGTCTTCAGTGGTGACCCCATTCACTTTATTGAATGGAAGGCTTCTTTTCAATCGCTCATCGACAAAAGACATATCTCCTCAGCAGACAAGTTATACTACTTGAAGAAGTATGTCACTGGTTCCGCTCGGAAAACTCTAGAAGGGATTTTTTACAGAAATGATGAGGAAGCTTACAAGGATGCATGGAAAAGACTTCAAGATCGCTATGGACAGCCATTCATTGTACAAAGAGCATTCCGAGAGAAACTCGCATGCTGGCCCAGAATACAGCCCAAGGACGCTGAAGGACTCAGAAATTTCTCAGATTTCCTGAATGCATGTAAAGATGCTATGCCTCATGTTAAGGGACTGGAAATACTGAATGATTGTGAGGAAAACAGAAAACTCGTCAGTAAACTTCCTGATTGGGCGGCTGCCCGCTGGAATCGTCAAGCTACACAAACACTGAGTGAGACTCAAGATTTCCCACCTTTCCATGATTTCGCTAACTTCATGTCAGTTGAGGCCGAGGTAGCCTGCAACCCAGTCACTTCCTTCTATGCTCTTCACACTTCTGAAGCTAATAAGGATAAACATAATTTCAAGGTTAGTAAGAACAAAGCTAATGTCTTCCACACAAAGATAATCACACAACATGAGAATCCGAAGCACACTGGTAAAGTCTCTAAACCATGTCTGTTCTGTCGAAACGGTGAACATCAAATTCATGATTGCTCTAAATTCTCTGCAAAGTCTCTTGAAGAGCGGAGACAATTCATAAAGGATACTAAGCTGTGCTACGGATGTTTGAAGCTCGGTCACAGTGCCAGAGACTGTCGTTCCAGACATAGCTGTGATACCTGCAAGGGAAGACATCCTACCTGCTTACACAATGACAGCTTCGAAAGAAGGGTGAGGTCCTCCCCTGTCCAAAGCCCAGAGAACACACACGAAAGGGTTGTGACGACGTCTTTAAATGTAGAATCTGGATGCACATCTGCTAACACCTCAATGATTGTGCCAGTGTGGTTGTCCTCACAAAATGACCCAGTCTCGGAGAAACTCGTCTATGCTCTGTTAGACACACAAAGCAACACTGTCTTCGTCGAATATGCAGTAAGTCAAAGTCTAAAGGTTGAATCATGCCCAGTGACACTTAGGCTCACTACCATGGTTGGAAGAGATTCGTTGATATCAAGTGAAAGAGTTTCCGGTCTTCGAGTCAGAGGTTTTAATTCTACGGTAATTTTAGAACTTCCCCCTGCATACACTAAGGAATGTATCCCTGTGGATCGTGCCCACATCCCTACCAGTGAGACTGCCAGGTGTTGGAAACATCTTCCTCCTCTGGCAGACAGAATTCCCCTGCTTCAAGACTGTGAGGTTGGTCTATTATTAGGATATAATTGTCCCAGAGCTTTAGCACCCAGAGAAGTGATTCTTGGAGCTGACAATGAGCCATACGCTGTTCGCACGGATCTCGGATGGAGCATCGTGGGTCCTTCCTTGACACATTATGAGTCACAAAGCGGTGTTAGCATGTGTCACAGAGTATCTATTAAGGAGATTCCTTCTGTAACGCCAGCTGATGTTATTAAAGTGCTGGAGTCAGATTTCAAGGATACTAAAGAAAACTCAAGAGTGGTGTCTCAAGAGGACATTATGTTCTTGAATAAACTGGAAGAAAACATCAAAATGAACGAAGACAGCCATTTGGAAATGCCCCTTCCATTCAAGAAAAGACCCTATCTTCCAGATAATGAGCCTCTTGCTGTCATGAGACTTCAACATCTAAAGCGGAGATTAATTAAGGACCAGGAATACAGAGAGCATTATGTGAAGTTCATGGAAGACGTAATAGAGAATGGTGACGCAGAGAGAGTCATTGATGAAGGAAAGAAAGGAGAAAAATGGTACATCCCTCATCACGGGGTGTATCACTCGAAGAAGCCAGGGAAATTACGCATAGTCTTTGACTGCTCTGCCAGATACAAGGGATACAGCTTGAACGATCATCTACTTACAGGCCCTGACCTGATGAACAGCCTGACTGGCATTCTTTTGCGGTTCAGACAGTATCCAGTGGCCTTGATGTGTGATATAGAGAGGATGTTTCACCAGTTCCATGTTGACGAAGCAGATCGAGATTACTTACGATTTCTATGGTGGAGAAATGGAGATTTCGACTCACAGCCTCAAACATTCCGCATGAGAGTACATCTATTCGGTGCCTCGTCGTCCCCTGGATGCGCTAATTACGGACTGAAACATCTTGCAAGAGAAGGTGAACATCTGTACCCCCTAGGTTCACAATTCATTATGCGAGATTTCTACATGGATGATGGAGTCTCCAGTGTTGAATGTGTAGAGAAGGCCATCCAGTCGGCGCGAGAAGCTCGCCAGGTTTGCGCACTAGGAGGTTTAAGATTGCATAAGTTTGTGTCCAACAATAAGGCAGTTTTGGAGAGCATACCACCCTCTGAGTGTGCTGTAGATGTTACAGCTGTCGATCTGTCCCTCACTGACCAGCCTTTGGAAAGAGCCTTGGGCATTTACTGGCAACTGGAACATGATAACTTCAGATTCCGTGTCAACCTAAGGGACCAGCCAGCAACCCGTAGAGGCATACTGTCTATAGTGGCCTCATTGTTCGATCCCCTGGGGTTTCCTGCACCATTCTTACTCAAAGGAAAGGCTGTTTTGCAAGAAATGTGCAGAAATGGCGTGGGCTGGGATGATCCTTTACCTGATAGTTTGCGACCAAGGTGGGAGCATTGGAAGGCCGATCTTGAAAACCTAGAGAAGATCAAGGTGCCTCGTTGTATTGTGCCTGCTGGATTTCAGAGAATCACAAAGAGAGAAATTCATCACTTCTCGGAATGGATGTTTTTGGTCCATTCATAACCAGACAAGGCCGTAAATCATACAAGAGGTATGGACTTCTCTTTACTTGTTTCTGTTGCAGAGCCGTCCATGTTGAGATGCTGGATGACATGTCCACGGACGCCTTTATCAACGGCCTGCGTTGTTTCATCGCTATCAGAGGAGCAGTTCGTCAAATAAGGTGCGACCAAGGCAGTAATTTCATTGGAGCTAAGAATGAGTTTGCTAAAGCCATGAAAGAGATTGACGCCAATCATCTGGTAGCGTTCTTAGCAGAAAAACAATGTGACTTTGTCTTCAACGCACCCCATTCAAGTCACACAGGAGGAGTTTGGGAGAGACAGATTAGAACTGTGAGAAGTGTTCATGCCACTCTGTCCTTATCTTCTGGAAGGCTTGATGATTCTTCCCTTCGGACCTTCTTCTATGAGGCTATGGCCATTGTAAATAGCCGACCGCTCACGGTAGACAATCTGAATGATCCTAAAAGTCCTGAGCCCCTTACCCCAAATCACCTGCTCACTTTGAAAACTACCCAAGCTCTACCACCCCCTGGCAAATTTGTTAGAGAAGATGTATATATGCTCGCAAGAGATGGCGCCATGTCCAATACTTAGCAGAGCAATTTTGGGGCCGTTGGCAGAAGGAGTATGTGTCTAACATTGCAACCAGACAATGCTGGCTTACACCAAGAAGAAACATGCAAGTTGGAGAAATGGTCTTGGAGAACGCAGACGATCTGCCCAGGAATGAGTGGCGCTTGGCAGAAGTTATTGAGACTGTAGTTGGCAAGGATGGTTTGGTAAGAAGAGTGAAGATACGTTTTGGAGACAGAAAACTGGGGAAGGATGGTAAACGTCTGAACAAACCTTCAATAGTTGATCGCCCAGTGCAGAAGCTGGTCCTGCTGCTAGAGGCAGCCTGAACTTCCTGACATATCCTTTGATTTATGCAGTTCATAGTAGAATGTTTCAGTTTTCCCTTTACATCTAGCCTTAAACATAGGTAATTTATTTCAGAAATCATTCATGATTAAAGTTTGAGATTTGTAGTCACTCATGATTTGGTGGGAGTGTAAATAACCCTCAGTTATTTTATTTAGTTTTGGGTATTAATATATTATTCTGATATTATCGTAATAACTATATTTCTTAATATTAGTATAATATTCGTAATATTGTGTTTATTATATTTTGGAAGTTTCCTTTGCACTCTTAGTTATTTAACCTATAGAGACTTTTATTTTGAAAGGCGGCTTGCCGGAAAGGCGAACATATCGCTTGCGCACAGAGAGCGCGCCACGCATACAGATGGCTGACAGACGGAGACACGGAACCATGCGGTCACGGATTCACGGATTTGAATTCTAGTTTTAAGGTCACCTTTAAGTGAATTTAGGCATCTAGTCGCTGTTTTATTTTATTTTATTTTTATTTTGTGTCTGTTGTTTAGCACCTGGTTGGAAAGGAGTACAAGGTATACATCATGTATATTTATGCATTTGTATAATGTTACATAGCATATCCTCTCTTTAATATTGTTTTTATATGTGTTTGTTTGATTTATGAGTAATTTAAGTTGTTGATGGTAAATTTTAGTACTAATTTCGTAATTTTGTTGCTATATTGACCACTGTTTTGTTTCATTTATATGTACGTGAATTATTTACAAATTCCAATAATGTTAATTCATCTGTTTTAGCTCTTACGGTGTTGTGGAGGTGTTGTGATGGCGTTGTGATGATATTGTGAAGGCATTAAGGACAATAAACCGACAACATCAGTGAGAGAGCGAATTTCTTTTATTCAACCGGGCTGCTACACTAGGGGAACCAGAAAGTGTCCGACTTCACGGCTGCGTTCAGCCCCGACAAAATGTTGCACAACGTTTTTTAAACAGAAACGGTGATGCGTTGAACACACTGTTCTGATGACGCAAGAGTTGCAACTATGGCAGCTGAGAAGGCCATTCTTTGTGTTCTTAGTGAAGAACTTTCTGAGCCTGATGAAGTCGGTATAAATATGTGTTTAATACTACAAAACATGCCCAATGTTACAGTTACTGCACTTGCTGCCCAGAACACAAGAGAACATCCCAATCGAGTGAAGGGATTGCTGAAACTAAAATGGAAGCACACATCTTACCTAATTCAGACTAAAACACATCTATTTAGCCTCACATACTGACTTTATTTGTAACTCAATGCTAAATCATAAAACAGATGTATGTACAATAACATTATGTCCAGCAATCGATTTAAATAGTACAGTGATTGGGTTTAATTAGTCGTTTAAAGTCGGCATGAAATCAAAATGGACCCTATTTACTTTGTTAGCGCATATTACTAGTCTTGTGGTGAACAATTAATCCGTGCAAGTTAAAACACAGAAAAAATTTTTTTGGCTTCGTAATCTTTAATCAAAATCTGAAAATGCCCCTCCCCTCTGCCTTGGAGGACCTTCTCTGATGACGTAGGTTTGACGGCTTGGTTTGGGAAACGCTTAACCACTCCCCTCAAATCGTTAGTCTGTAATGAGCGAGAGATGGAGAGGAGGAGCGCTAGAGTAAAACCCTGCCCTCTGTTCAATATTCCTTTTCACTGGGAAATACGTCACAGCACTGGAGAAAAGTCGTTTGCAACTTCCGGTTCACGCAGACTTTAATGAGGCCTATTATATGTTGATCCGACTATTTTAAGCGTGTAATTAAATGGTCTAGGGACAGAATTTTCGCCCAGCGTATCAGAGGTTCTCGGTTCAAACCGCATTCGTATAGTTTTTTTTGTTTTTGTTTTCTTGTTTTTGTTTTCTTGATTATGTTTTTCAATGGTTGTATATCAGGCATGGACACGTTTGTGTGCATTTTGTTTTGTAATTTAACCGGAACGAATAGAGAGTCTCTCCACAACGGATTGAAGCGCGCGTCCGAGTGAAGACTGTGCGCGAGCCACAAACAAACACAGTATCCGCGCCACTGATCGCAGCGGCAATGAGCACTTTGATCACTTGATTTCAAAAACAACATTTCAGAGCTAGATCGCCTCTTATTTGACAAACGAACGAAATTAATGCTCTGGTAGTTAACTAGAGATGTTTACTAGTCTCTCCCTATGAAGGATCCCTTTACCACTCTACAGATAAAGCGTCGTCGGGAAACTCAATTCGCGTATCTACCCCGAATTGATAAAATAAAATAAAATTCTGTATCAAAAATTATAAGGAAACACCAGTACTTTGTTTAGGCTTGGTTTGTAGGGAATTACAAACCTGCGCACATATATTCAAACGCACATAACTATAGAACCAATTCTTAAAGCTACACTGTGTGAATTTTTCCCCCATCTAGTGGTGAAATTGTATATGACTACCCAGTGAATATTAGTTTCTGTTCCTTTCAATTCCGAGGGCGTTTTAACTCCTACGGTGGCCGTATTATTCCAAGATTAACATGGCTTCCAGTTATCGACTTCATCCATGACAATAATACGTCTAAAATGAATAAAACTACAGGACAGATGTCAGGAGGTAAACGTCACCCTTGGAATCGGCTACCCAGCATAATCAGACTCATCACCTGTGATCCGTCGCAGCACAGATTTATGTTACAAGGTAAAAAATACTTTTTCACCATTGATGCGAGGATGAAGTTATACTAGAGGTCGTTCTGGCGTTATGCACAACCATGCTATGGTTAGACAAGCAACTATAAAACTTCGAATTTACACAAATAGGCTGAATTACCTGTCGAGAAGAAAGCAGGCAACTTCGGCGTCCGTTTTAAAATCTTTGCTCCTCATGAGCTCTTTCCATCTGGGAAAAGTTACTCCAATATTGACTTTGGTCTTGCTGATTTGCCTGTCGCATTGACGTTTTAATTCTCTCTTTCAAAATCAAATGTGAGTGAACACAAACACACACACACACACACATCTTTCAAATCTACCGGCAGTCGCGACTCGCGAGTAATCTCCCCCTCGCATTCGTCACGGTGTCACTGAGTGAAAAACGCAAAAGGCGAAGCTTGAATTTACAGGTATGTCCCTCTTTGGCGAATGTAGTTTCAAGATGGAGAGGCAACATGGCGACCGGCATTCGAACCCCTCACCCGTATGTACTTTCAATGGCAGATTATAAACTTACGAGAATACTTTATTACTTGAAAGAAGTAAATATACATTAATGAGCACATATATTTTTGAAAGAACTAAGTGTTTTTTGCTAAGAATCAACTAAAAAAATTACACAGTGTAGCTTTAATGCGCATGTGAACGCCATCAGCGTTTCTCACAGGATCGTGTTTAAAGTTTGTGTAGAGAGAATGGTGTCGTCTTAGCGGCCCCAAATTTAATAACAAATGATCGTTGCGACGGAAGCGAATCAATCAAAACTAACTTTAGCTGGAAAATAACTTTATTAAAGTCAAGTCAAGTATATTTGTATAGCGCTTTTCACAATACAGATTGTATCAAAGCAGCTTCACAGTATTAAATTAAAATAATACAAGGTTTGTTTCTAGTGGAATTTATTCATTGATAAAATCAAATTAGATATCCCCATAATATCCCCAACTGAGCAAGCCAAAGGCAACAGTGGCAAGGAACCGAAAAACTCCATCAAGTGACCTAATAGTGTCCTAAAACTCCATCAGGTGACCCAATGGAGAAAAAAAAAACCTTGGGAGAACCCAGGCTCAGTCGGGGGCCAGTTCTCCTCTGGCGTTTATTAACTAGAGGCCGGATTGTAATTTGAACTGTAAGATTAAAAATATTATATGAATGCCTGGCTGAAGAGATGCGACTTTAATCTAGTTTTAAACTGGGAGAGCGAGTCTGAGCAACGAACAGTATCAGGAAGGCTATTCCAGAGTTTTGGAGCTAAATGTGAAAATGCTCTCCCTCCTTTGGTGGTTCTGGATATCCTAGGTATGACCAAAAGCCTTGAATTTAGTGATCTTAAAGAGCGCGATGGATTATAGGGCGATAGAAGATCGGTTGAATAGACTGGAGCTAAGCTGTTTAGGGCTTTATAAGTAAGTAGCAATACCTTGTAATTAATACGGAACTTTATAGGTAACCAATGCAGTGATGATAAAATCGGTGTTATATGATCATATTTTCTTGATCTAGTAAGAACTCTAGCGGCGGCATTTTGGACTAACTGTAGCTTGTTAATTGAGGATGCAGGACAACCGGCTAATAAAGCATTACAGTAATCTAGTCTCGAGGTCATGAATGCATGAACTAACTTTTCTGCATCAGAAACTGATAGCATATTACGTAGCTTAGCAACGTAGCTAAAGAACCGCTATAAAGCCAAAACAATCTCTGTTACCATAAATTATACTTTTATCTCTGTAAAGCTGCTTTGAAACAATCTACATTGTTAAAAGCGCTATATAAATGAAGATGACTTGACTTGACTTGACCATCATGGAAAGAGATGTATAACGTTAACAGTTTACCGCTAGATGTCACTGTTGAAGAGGGAATTCAAAGGGGGGGTTGTTGTAAAATATAGATGCCAGCGAGCAGCGAGATAAAAATTAGCTATAGATGCCATTTACACAAAGTAGGCTATATCAAATAGATATGGTTTACATTAACTGCAAATAGCAATAGATTATTTATGCTAAAAGGTTTTTTTTGCAACAACAAAAAAACTGCCATTTTATTGGAACGATATGCTTCTGGGAAACAGACCGTAATCAATCATACCGTTTTTACGCACTCTTACGATGCTTTTGTGAAACGCTGCATGTAGCCTTCACTATATGTGTTAGTCACAGTAGTATCACTGACATAGTTAATAGTAATTTCAAAATGCATTTATACTGTCAGGGTTGTGTCACAGGGTTGGGTCTAGTTTATTTCTTGGTTTTGTGACAGACCGTAATGCCTGGTGTTTGTGTTAGCAATGTAATAATGAATTAATGTATTAATATGTAAATTTTGTAAACTATATTGTATACTTCTCAAGTTAGTTGGATATAAAAAAAAAACAGCATGGAGACACATGTCAGTGTTTACTGAACATCTAGTGGAGCACGTCATCATCACATTCTGGAGTAACGCAACACGTGTTAAAGGGACAGTTCACCCAAAATTAACATTCTGTCATCATTTACACCCTCATGATGTTTCAAACCTGTCTGACTTTTTCTTCTGTGGAATATAAAATAAAAAGATATTTTGTCATCTTTGATATCAGCTGTAGTCACTGTCACTATGGGTGAATGAATAACACACTATACATGTCATCTCTTGAGATTAAAATGTGAATTTTTATTGTAACATAAGCATACAGACATAATGCTTTCAATGATGGAATTTATTGAAGATTTACAAAGTCATTTGGTTAGTAAAAAATAATACACATTTTGCTTCAGATTTCTTTGTAATGTTAGTATGAATTAATATTTTGTAAGATAAAAAGCTGCTATATAAAAAGATAAAAAGCTGCTATATATATTTAGTTAAAGCAATATTTTTCCTGAATCATCACTAGAAAAGTCTTCAGTTTATGTTCAGCAGTTTTACACACACAGCTTGAGCTCACGGTGGAGAATCAGACCAATGATCTAAAGTCGTAAATGCTTTACTTCCAGGAGAACTGAGATGAATTCAGCTTTCACAGCATCACTGTTTTTGCGTATAATGTTACAGATCTTTCTCATTTTCTCCTGACTGGTTAAACTCTCTGTGATTTCTGAATGTTGCTCCTCATGAATTATTTCCAGCTGACACAGTTTATCTGCAATGATCTGGGCATTAGTAACCCCCTGAATGAGATCTGGCCAATGGTCATCGAAATATCTTGCTTTATCTGCATCAGTATTCAGACACAGCTTGTCTCTCTTAGGACAGATCAGATCAAATACATTTTCCTTAATTGTTGTAGTCCAGACCTTCTCCTTATCCTCTTCTCTGATAAGAGTCATTTGAAAATCATTCTCCAGACTTGTGTTGACACTGAAGAAGTTTGGGGGAGTTTCTCTTCTGAGTGTGATCCCTTCTTCAGGACTGATAGTGAAGGCACCAGGAACATCAAGAATGTGTGGCTTTTTCATCCGAAATGGCCTGTCAGGTGTGGGATGCGGTATTGCGTAACTTGACTTTTCTTTCTTCTCAACCTTTTCTTTTGCATGATCATCAAATGGAAAAAGGTAAACATGTAGAAGGAGAGGATCTTTAGAACGCATGTAGAGAAGAAGATCACAGTGTTCTTCCACTTGCTTTTTCCGACTTGTAATTAATGTTTTCAGACAGAAGGATGGTTGGACAATCTTAGCATGGAATCGGGTCAACTGCACAGGTTCTGTGGTTATTCTCTTGTCTTTTACGGTGAGGACTTTCACAGCATCTTTGAGAGAGGGGTCAGACTCTCCTAAACAGGCATAATGGGGCAGATGAACTTCCTCCAGTTTCCCTGAGATCACCGTCACGTCAATCACTGGACCGATCCGGTTGCACTGCAGCCTCTCCAGCTCTGCGTTGAGGAAGAGTCCGTCTACGGTACGGTACTGAAGGGTGACGACACAGTCACAGACCCATCGCATTCTGGTCCTGACACACTCGTAACGGCCTGGGTCAGTGCTGACCCTGAACTTTGACCCTCCTTCATCTGTACAGGCCGACGGCTCAATCTGAAGCCACTGATCAGAATCAGCTATATGGACACAAGACTGACAGTTCAGCAGCGGGTGAATATCGAGCCCAGAAGGTTTGGGCTGAGAGAACCTGTGAAGAACCAGAAGAAGGCAGAAGCAAAGAGTCAGCTGCTTTTATTCATCTCAGTTAATGTTATTTTCAATGTTTATTAATACATTATTAAAATCAAAAGTTGTATCTGTCAATATTATTTAATGGACCTGAACTAACATGAACTAACAATGAACAGTTGACTAACTAACGTTAACAAATACAGTTAATGCATTAACGAATGTTAACTAATGGGACCTTATTGTAAAGTATTACCAACAATTCAAAATCAACAACATACAAACAGTTTACTATAAAAACTTTTTGACAGGCAGTTTGACAGAGAGAAAATATAAAGCTAGTATATAATGCTGCGACTGACACCTGTGATGTCACTCACTAATAACACACAATCTAATATAACAAACACATATATACTATAATGAGAGTTTAATTCACACATAATTGTCCAGTTATGTTTATGTTTAACTAGCCAACATGAACTCTATATTCTCCATCAATAAGCTCAAGCTGAATAATGTGTCCAGTCTTCTATAAATCAGTGTTTTTAACTGTGGATATTTTCACAGAGGTGGACAGATAAAGACCATCAGCAGTCTGGGGTGGACAGAAATGTTCATTATCAAACATAATAAATGAGTTTGACTATAAAGAACTGGACTGTTTTACTGCTTACAACACAACTGTCTACAGTTAATTGTGCTTGATTGTAATTGAGGGAGTGCTGGAATAGATCAAGTAATACTGAGTGAATTTGACTATTTCTGTCTAATTCCTCGTCTGCAGGAATATTAATAGAAAAGAAGATCACACTACAGCTAGAAAATTACAGACAATTAATAGCAAATTACAGTTTAGAGATCGTGTGTGATCAGGAGCTTTAGAGAAATACCAGTAAATCAGTCTTAAAGGGGTCATATAATGGTACATGCACTTTTACAAGTTGATTGTACTGAAATGTGTGTTGGCAGTGCCTGTACGCAACCATCATAAAATGATAAAAATCCATCCAGTGTTTTTTTTTTAAATCTCCTTATATGTTTTACCCCGTCTCCCGGACGCCCCTCCCACGATTGTTGATTGACAGCAGAGTTTCAACACAGACCAGCCCCCGCTCATGAGCGAGCTGTCTGTCATCATAGTGCATTGTTGATATGCTGGAGCAGAATGGCGTCTAAGTGATTGTGGTGTTCTTGGGTGTAATAAGGAACACAGCATCATTTTGATGTTCCTAAAGCCGAACCACTGAAGACGCAGTGGCTGAGTTTGTTTTCAAAGGGAATATTCCCCACGATCAAAAGCAATGCTTTCATGTTTACGCGAATCATTTCATACACCAGACTGCTTTACAAACAAGGGTCAGTATAAAGCTGGTTTGCTAAGAAGCTGCTCCTGAAAAAAGGATCGGTACCAACTATTCATGTTCCTGCTGCACCTCCAGAAGAAGAAGTGAGTGTAACGTTTTATTAACCTTTATATTAATCTTTGCAAATCGCTAGCTGCACGCTTCACGATGAATGCGGCTGTTTACACTCAGGGTACATTACGGCATGTTTTCTATGTATGACGTTCTCAATATAATTCATAATCCCACGTTTATAATGAACAACGCGTTATGGTTAGTGTTATTGTGTTAGAAACGGTGTCCGCACAGAACAGAGGGGCGGGGTGAGCAAAGCTCATTATCATTTAAAGACACATGCACTGAAACGGCGTGCTGAAAACAGAGCTGTTGTTGACCAGGTAAAATGAGTGTTTTCTTACAATACTAATGAGAATTTTTAATTAAAGTATATTACAAACTTTTAATTTAGATCCTAAAGAATCATATTAGCTTGTACAAAAATGGCATTATATGACCCCTTTAAGCCCTATTCACAGAGACCTCACAACTCTGAAACTGAAGGAATTTAAAATAGATAGGTTTAAAATATTTAAAATAAATAGATTTAGCTCTAAACTAACTAAAATGAAGAATAATGTGTTTATAGTCTCTGCACAGGAGAGACTCTGTGTTGTTTCAAAACAAAGGAAAATATGTATTTATTGGTACTGGCCAAAACATGTTGTGAAATATCAGCATATGGAGTATCAGCACAAACCCAATATGGTGCATCTCTAGTGTTTAGTGATGTATGAAGAACAGAGGATTGAACTATTATTCAGTCTGGAGAAATCCTTCACTAAGACACAGTATATTTCACTCACCCGGCTGTGTGTGTATCACTGGTGTTTCTCTCAGGACGCTGTTTAATGTCACACACAGACACTGGGGAGAAATAATCAATATTAAATCCAGCATAGAGTGAATGTGTTGTTGGTGTGTGTGTGTGTGTGTGTGTGTGTGTGTGTGTGTGTGTGTGTGTGTGTGTGTGTGTGTGTGTGTGTGTGTGTGTGTGTGTGTTTCAGTTGTGTGAGTGAGTTTCAGTTGTGTGAGTGAGTGTGTTTGTGAGTGTGAGAAAGAATGTGTGAGTGTGTGTGTTTGTGAGTGTGAGTGTGTTTGTGAGAGTGAGAATGAGTGTGTGTGAGTTTGTGTGTGAGTGTTTGCGTGTGTGTGTGTGTGTGTGTGTGTGTGTGTGTGTGTGTGTGTGTGTGTGTGTGTGTGTGTGTGTGTGTGTGTGTGTGTGTGTGTGTGATTACCTTCCTTGTGTTTGTTCTCTAGCTGACGCGGCTCGTCTCTCTTAGGACAAATCAGATCAAGTTCATCTTTCTCAATCGTTGCAGTCCAGACAGTCTTCTGATCCTCTTCTCTGATAAGAGTCATTTGAAGATCATTCTCCAGACGAGTCATGACCTTGAAGTAGTTTGGGGGAGTTCCTCTTCTGAGTGTGATCCCTTCTTTAGGATAGACAGAGGCACCAGGAACATCAAGAATGTGTGGCGTGTTCATCCGAAAAGGCCTGCCAGGTCTGGGAAGACTGATGATGCATGATGAAAATGATTTTTCAGTTTCCTCAACTTGTTCTTTTGCATGATCATCAACTGGAAACAAGTAGAGATGTAGAATGAGAGGATCTTTAGAACACATGTAGAGAAGAAGATCACAGTGTTCTTCCACTCGCTTTATCCAGTTCAGCAGCGGGTGAATACCAGAAGGTTTGGGCTGAGAGAACCTGTGAAGAACCAGGAGAAGGCAGAAGCAAAGAGTCAGCTGGTTTTGATGCACAAACAGGGTACAAAATTAATTGTTGAATAAACTAATAAATAAAACTCGCCGGTGACTTTAACTACACTGTTAGACCTTTCCAGGCGTTTTTACAGTGAAATACTGGCAACAATTTACTGTCAATTGTACAGTTCTTTACTGTAATCTACAGTTTGTTACTGTAAAAATGCACCAAATTAAAACTCGAGTTAACTAATTACACTTGCAGAAACCGACTGCCTTAAATTGACCAACTGTCATTTAAATATATTAACTAAAATGTATAATGCATTAATAATGTGAGCAAAGTATTACTGTGAACTTATTTAATTTGAGGCCACTAAAAAATATTGTACATAAAGAGATTTCCACTGGACCAGCAACTACACAGTCACCACCTGTTAAATAAAACAACATGCAGCAAATCATCAATGTTTGTAGATCTTCTCCTGGACTGAAGCTCAGGCTCTACTCTTCTGCAACAGTGTTGCCAGTATAAACCTGTTTTATAACTTACAGTTTATTACTGTTAAAATACATCCAGTGGGTGTGTCTTTTTATCTTACACTGTTAACCCTTTCAACCCCACAGGAAAACCCACACTACAAAGAGTAAAAAGTAACATTGAGACAGTGTTGCAGTGAGATAATTAAGGGAATATGTAAGTGATTGTTGAGCATTAGTGATGAACACCTGCTGTTAACAAGCAGAATCACTGAAGGAAAGAGAAACACAAGAACAGAAAATAGAGAAACACAAGAACTACAACTGACTTCCAGCCATTACACATTATTACACTTATTATTAACCAGTATGACTTTATTTCTGTCATACATCTACAAAAGTTGTAATTGAGATGTTTAATTGAACATGTTTGGTTTGAAGTTACCATGATGGAGATCAGTGTTTCTCTGTTTTCTGTTCTTGTTTCTCTGTCCTTCAGTGATTCTGCTTATCAGGTGTTCATCAGTTTCTCAATTCACTCACTTCTTTTCATTCACTCTGTCAAGTGGACTATATTAGTGAACTAATGTAGGGAATAGTGAATGAGGGTATAGGGTGTGATTGGGAAAACAGCCTCTGAGTGTCGATTTTGACCAAAGTTAATTCACAGTATATTCCTGTAGGCTATTTTCTCGAAAACGACAAATATAACACATAATGCACTGTTTTCTACGGTATATTACTGTTTTAAAGGAAAATGGTATGATACTGTCAGAATTTGACCTTTTTTTACAGCAAGGGCTAACAGTGTACGTTAGTTAGCATGAACTAACAATGAAAACCACTAAAGTGTTTATTAATCTCATTTAATGTTAATTTAAATTTAGTTTATTAATACATTATTAAATTTAATTAAATTAAATTTAGTTAATTAATACATTGTTAAAATCAAAAGTCGTATCTGTCAATATTATTTAATGGACCTGAACTATCAATGAACAGTTTAATTATATATTAACTAATGTAGCTAACTAAAAAATACTAACTAACGTTAACAAATACAGTTAATACATTAACGAATGTTAACTAATGGGACCTTATTGTAAAGTATTACCAACAATTCAAAATCAACAACATACAAACAGTTTACTATAAAAACTATTTGACAGGCAGTTTGACAGAGAGAAAATATAAAGCTAGTATATAATGCTGCGACTGACACCTGTGATGTCACTCACTAATAACACACAATCTAATATAACAAACACATATATACTATAATGAGAGTTTAATTCACACATAATTGTCCAGTTATGTTTATGTTTAACTAGCCAACATGAACTCTATATTCTCCATCAATAAGCTCAAGCTGAATAATGTGTCCAGTCTTCTATAAATCAGTGTTTTTAACTGTGGATATTTTCACAGAGGTGGACAGATAAAGACCATCAGCAGTCTGGGGTGGACAGAAATGTTCATTATCAAACATAATAAATGAGTTTGACTATAAAGAACTGGACTGTTTTACTGCTTACAACACAACTGTCTACAGTTAATTGTGCTTGATTGTAATTGAGGAAGTGCTGGAATAGATCAAGTAATACTGAGTGAATTTGACTATTTCTGTCTCATTACTCGTCTGCAGGAATATTAATAGAAAAGAAGATCACACTACAGCTAGAAAATTACAGACAATTAATAGCAAATTACAGTTTAGAGATCGTGTGTGATCAGGAGCTTTAGAGAAATACCAGTAAATCAGTCTTAAGCCCTATTCACAGAGACCTCACAACTCTGAAACTGAAGGAGAAATAGATTTAGCTCTAAACTAACTAAAATGAAGAATAATGTGTTTATAGTCTCTGCACAGGAGAGACTCTGTGTTGCTTCAAAACAAAGGAAAATATGTATTTATTGGTACTGGCCAAAACATGTTGTGAAATATCAGCATATGGAGTATCAGCACAAACCCAATATGGTGCATCTCTAGTGTTTAGTGATGTATGAAGAACAGAGGATTGAACTATTATTCAGTCTGGAGAAATCCTTCACTAAGACACAGTATATTTCACTC
Source organism: Rutilus rutilus (assembly GCA_021464565.1). Lineage (NCBI taxonomy): Eukaryota > Metazoa > Chordata > Actinopteri > Cypriniformes > Leuciscidae > Rutilus > Rutilus rutilus. Next base: position 5,668,949 of record JAJAQA010000002.1, on the reverse strand, counting down.
ACCCGGTTGTGTGTGTATCACTGGTGTTTCTCTCAGGACGCTGTTTAATGTCACACAGAGACACTGAGGAGAAATAATCAATATTAAATCCAGCATAGACTGAATGTGTTGTTGAGTGTGCGTGTGTGTGTGTGTTTCAGTTGTGAGAGTGAGTGTGCGTGTTTGTGAGTGTGAGAATGAATGTGTGAGTGTGTGTGTGTGTGTTTGTTTGTGTGTGAGTGTGTGTTTTTGACTGTGTGAGTATGTGTGTGAGTAAGTGTGTGTGCTTGTGTGAGTGAGTGTGTTTGAGTTTGTGTGTGAGTGTTTGCGTGTGTGTGTGTGTGTGTGTGTGTGTGTGTGTGATTACCTTCCTTGTGTTTGTTCTCTAGCTGATGCGGCTCATCACTCTTAGGACGAATCTGATCAAATTCATTTTTCTCAATTGTTGCAGTCCAGACAGTCTCCTGAAGAACTGAGATTAATTTAGCTTTCACAGCATCACTGTTTTTGCGTATGATGTCACAGATCTCTCTCATGCTCTCCTGACTGGTTAAACTCTCTGTGATTTCTGAATATTGATCCTCATGAATTAGTTTCTTCTGACACAGTTTATCTGCAATGATCCCAACATCAGTAACCCCCTGAATGAGATCTGGCCAGTGGTTATCAAAATATCTTGCTTTATCTGCATCAGTATTCAGACACAGCTTGTCTCTCTTAGGACGAATCTGATCAAATACATTTTTCTTAATTGTTGTAGTCCAGACAGTCTTCTGATCCTCTTCTCTGATAAGAGTCATTCGAAGATCATTCTCCAGACGGGTGTTGACCCTGAAGAAGTTTGGTGGAGTTTCTCTTCTGAGTCTGATCCCTTCTTTGGGATGGATAGAGGCACCAGGAACATCAAGAATGTGTGGCGTGTTCATCCGAAATGGCCTGTCAGGTCTGGGATACAGTATTGGGTCATATCTCTTTTCTTTCTTCTCAACCTTTTCTTTTGCATGATCATCAACTGGAAATAAGTAGAGATGTAGAATGAGAGGATCTTTAGAACACATGTAGAGAAGAAGATCACAGTGTTCGTACCATCCCATTAACCAACTTTTAATTAAAGTTATAATAGAGAAGGACGGTTGGACAATCTTAGCATGGAATCGGGTCAACTGCACAGGTTCTGTGGTTATTCCCTCGTCTTTCACTTTGAGGACTTTCACAGCATCTTTGAGAGAGGGGTCAGACTCTCCTAAACAGGCATAATGGGGCAGATGAACTTCCTCCAGTTTCCCTGAGATCACCGTCACGTCAATCACTGGACCGATCCGGTTGCACTGCAGCCTCTCCAGCTCTGCGTTGAGGAAGAGTCCGTCTACGGTACGGTACTGAAGGGTGACGACACAGGCACAGACCCATCGCATTCTGGTCCTGACACACTCGTAACGGCCTGGGTCAGTGCTGACCCTGAACTTTGACCCTCCTTCATCTGTACAGGCCGACGGCTCAATCTGAAGCCACTGATCAGAATCAGCTATATGGACACAAGACTGACAGTTCAGCAGCGGGTGAATATCGAGCCCAGAAGGTTTGGGCTGAGAGAACCTGTGAAGAACCAGAAGAAGGCAGAAGCAAAGAGTCAGCTGCTTTTATGAAATTAATTGTTGAATAAACTAATAAATAAAACTCGCCGGTGACTTTAACTACACTGTTTGAACTTACCAGGCTTTTTTACAGTGAAACACTGGCAACAATTTACTGTCAATTGTGCAGTTCTTTACTGTAATCTACAGTTTGTTACTGTAAAAATGCACTAAATTAAAACTCGAGTTAACTAATTTCACTTGCAGAAACCGACTGCCTTAAATTGACCAACTGTCATTTAAATGTATTAACTAAAACTTATAATGCATTAATAATGTGAGCAAAGTATTACTGTGAACTTCTTTCATTTGAGACCACTAAAAAACTATTGAACATAAAGAGATTTCCACTGGACCAGCAACTACACAGTCACCGCCTGTTAAATAAAACAACATGCAGCAAATCATCAATGTTTGTAGATCTTCTCCTGGACTGAAGCTCAGGCTCTACTCTTCTGCAACAGTGTTGCCAGTATATACCTGTTTTATAACTTACAGTTTATTACTGTTAAAATACATCCAGTGGGTGTGTCTTTTTATCTTACACTGTTAACCCTTTCAACCCCACAGGAACATCCACACTACAAAGAGTAAAAGTAACATTGAGACAGTGTTGCAGTGAGATAATTAAGGGAATATGTAAGTGATTGTTGAGCATTAGTGATGAACACCTGCTGTTAACAAGCAGATTCACTGAAGGAAAGAGAAAACAAGAACAGAAAATAGAGAAACACAAGAAATACAACTGACTTCCAGCCATTACACATTATTACACTTATTACTTTATTTCTGTCATACATCTACAAAAGTTGTAATTGAGATGTTTAATTGAACATGTTTGGTTTGAAGTTACCATGATGGAGATCAGTGTTTCTCTGTTTTCTGTTCTTGTTTCTCTGTCCTTCAGTGATTCTGCTTATCAGATGTTCATCAGTTTCTCAATTCACTCACTTCTTTTCATTCACTCTGTCAAGTGGACTATATTAGTGAACTAATGTAGGGAATAGTGAATGAGGGTATAGGGTGTGATTGGGAAAACAGCCTCTGAGTGTCGACTTTGAGCAATGTTAACTCACAGTATATTCCTGTAGGCTATTTTCTCGAAAACAACAAATATAACCCAGAATGCACTGTTTTCTACGGTATATTACTGTTTTAAAGGAAAATGGTATGATACTGTCAGAATTAGGCCTTTTTTTACAGCAAGGGTTAACAGCAGTGTTGTCGTCGAGACCAGCTCACTCGAGTCCGAGTCGAGACCGAGACCAGAGAGGGTCGAGTCCGAGTCGAGCCCGAGACCGAGACCAGATCGGTTGGATAACCTAAGGTTGGGTCTAAAAACCAGACCTAAAGATATCTTCAAGAATATGTAAAATATTTGGTGGTAACATTAAAATTGGCACCATACTCAAACAGTAAATCAAATATACCATGGAATCATGTAGCCTACACTGTAATGGTAAAAAAAGGCTCCTGCTGAATTTGCGTGGCGCGAACAGTCTCAAGTCATACGTAGTTGCGCACAAGAAAGTCAGCAATCATTGGACGTTTCAATCAAACAACAATTTAAAGAAATATTAACATACAGTAAGTAACAATCATGAAATATTTTAAATGGGACTCGAGTGGACTCGGGAATAAGTCCGACTCCTAATATGTTCGAGTACGAGTCAATTCCGAGTCAAAATGCACACGAGTCCATGACAAGACCGAGACCATTAAAATATGGTCTCGAGACCGAGTCCGAGACCGAGTCCGAGTCTCGAGTACACAACACTGGTTAACAGTGTACGTTAGTAAGCATGAACTAACAATGAAAACCACTAAAGTGTTTATTAATCTCAGTTAATGTTAATTTCAATGTTTATTAATACATTATTAAAATCAAAAGTTGTATCTGTCAATATTATTTAATGGACCTGAACTAACATGAACTAACAATTAACAGTTGACTAACTAACATTAACAAATACAGCTAATGCATTAACAAATGTTAACTAATGGGACCTTATTGTAAAGTATTACCAACAATTCAAAACCAACAACATACAAACACACATACAGTGAGGAAAATAAGTATTTGAACACCCTGCTATTTTGCAAGTTCTCCCACTTGGAAATCATGGAGGGGTCTGAAATTGTCATCGTAGGTGCATGTCCACTGTGAGAGACATAATAAAAAAATAAAAAAAATCCAGAAATCACAATATATGATTTTTTAACTATTTATTTGTATGATACAGCTGCAAATAAGTATTTGAACACCTGTCTATCAGCTAGAATTCTGACCCTCAAAGACCCGTTAGTCTGCCTTTAAAATGTCCACCTCCACTCCATTTATTATCCTAAATTAGATGCACCTGTTTGAGGTCGTTAGCTGCATAAAGACACCTGTCCATCCCATACAATCAGTAAGAATCCAACTACTAACATGGCCAAGACCAAAGAGCTGTCCAAAGACACTAGAGACAAAATTGTACACCTCCACAAGGCTGGAAAGGGCTACGGGGAAATTGCCAAGCAGCTTGGTGAAAAAAGGTCCACTGTTGGAGCAATCATTAGAAAATGGAAGAAGCTAAACATGACTGTCAATCTCCCTCGGACTGGGGCTCCATGCAAGATCTCACCTCGTGGGGTCTCAATGATCCTAAGAAAGGTGAGAAATCAGCTCAGAACTACACGGGAGGAGCTGGTCAATAACTTGAAAAGAGCTGGGACCACCGTTTCCAAGGTTACTGTTGGTAATACACTAAGACGTCATGGTTTGAAATCATGCATGGCACGGAAGGTTCCCCTGCTTAAACCAGCACATGTCAAGGCCCGTCTTAAGTTTGCCAATGACCATTTGGATGATCCAGAGGAGTCATGGGAGAAAGTCATGTGGTCAGATGAGACCAAAATAGAACTTTTTGGTCATAATTCCACTAAACGTGTTTGGAGGAAGAAGAATGATGAGTACCATCCCAAGAACACCATCCCTACTGTGAAGCATGGGGGTGGTAGCATCATGCTTTGGGGGTGTTTTTCTGCACATGGGACAGGGCGACTGCACTGTATTAAGGAGAGGATGACCGGGGCCATGTATTGCGAGATTTTGGGGAACAACCTCCTTCCCTCAGTTAGAGCATTGAAGATGGGTCGAGGCTGGGTCTTCCAACATGACAATGACCCGAAGCACACAGCCAGGATAACCAAGGAGTGGCTCTGTAAGAAGCATATCAAGGTTCTGGCGTGGCCTAGCCAGTCTCCAGACCTAAACCCAATAGAGAATCTTTGGAGGGAGCTCAAACTCTGTGTTTCTCAGTGACAGCCCAGAAACCTGACTGATCTAGAGAAGATCTGTGTGGAGGAGTGGGCCAAAATCCCTCCTGCAGTGTGTGCAAACCTGGTGAAAAACTACAGGAAACATTTGACCTCTGTAATTGCAAACAAAGGCTACTGTACCAAATATTAACATTGATTTTCTCAGGTCTTCAAATACTTATTTGCAGCTGTATCATACAAATAAATAGTTAAAAAATCATACATTGTGATTTCTGGATTTTTTTTTTTTAGATTATGTCTCTCAAAGTGGACATGCACCTACGATGACAATTTCAGACCCCTCCATGATTTCTAAGTGGGAGAACTTGCAAAATAGCAGGGTGTTCAAATACTTATTTTCCTCACTGTATATATATACATATATCAAAATTGTAATGTCTGTGTGTGTACAGGTACACATGTGTATATGTACAGTACAGGTCAAAAAGGTCATGTTTGGAAACATTACTTTTTTTATATTTTTGAAAGAAGTCTCTAATGCTTATCAAGGCTGCGTTTATTTGATCAAAAATACAGAAAGAAAAACAGTAATATTGTGAAAAATTATTACAACTTAAAATAGTAGTTTTCTATTTGAATATACTTTCAAAAAGAATTTATTCCTGTGATGCAAAGCTGAATTTTCAGCATCATTACTCCAGTCTTCAGTGTCACATCCAGTCTATCACATGATCCTTTAGAAATCATTCTAATATTCTGATTTATTATGAGTGTTGGAAACAGTTCTGCTGCCTGATATATTTGATGAATAAAAGGTTA